>CM069904.1:134109100-134660013 GCA_036172215.1 Camellia granthamiana | reverse complement strand
CCCTTAGTATATGGGCATGATGCAGTTTTACCTGTAGAGATTAATGTTAAATCTTTGAGGGTAAGATGCCAAGATCAGTTTAGATCCTGAGCAGCAGTACCATCAAAGTATGTGTTTGGAGTTAGAAAGCATAGATGAAGTCAGAATTTTGACATTAAATAGCATTCTTTTCCAAATAGAAGAAAGCAGCCAAGAATTATAATAAGAAAGTCAAACACATTGCTTTGATGAAGGTGATTTGGTATGGAAAACAATACTCCCAATAGGAATTAAAAGCCATAAGTTTGGCAAATGGTCACCTAACTGGAAAGGACCATATCAAATTCATAGAGTTCTGCCTTTTGGAGCATACCATTTAAGAAATTTGAATTGGTTACGTACATCCCAAAAAGATTAATGGCAGATATTTGAAGCCTTATTTTCCAACCATTTGGGAAACACAAGGAATAAAATAAACACTAAGCACAAGAACATAAGACTGCTCAAATGATGGACAAAAATTTGTTCTTTCATAAAGAATTAAGTACATTTTGCCACAAATTGGCCCAAAATCATTACAGTGTTTTAATTGTTTTTGTACAACAGATTTCCTATTGGTAATGCTGAAAACAGTCGAATAGCTGCAGCCTTCTCTTCCTTTCGATCAGCCAGTCCTTAGTTGGTAATTTGCAGTTTAGTGTCAGTTCGGACTAGGGCTTGATTCACTGCGGACAGCTCCTCTTCAAGCTGAGCTTTCCTCTCAGCAGCTGGACTCGAAAGTGGGAGGCAGAGGAGTGTTGTTCCTTAAGCTTTGACACTTCAGTATGTACTTGGGAAACAAAACTCTGGTCGCTAGCCAATTTCTCATCCGCAGCCTTGGCAACCTGACAAATGCTGATGTAAAAATCGATAGTAGCTGCTGCCTAGGATAGGTGACTTGAGACATCCATGCCTTGACTGCTCAGCAATTTTGCAGCACTAGAGGAACCCATTTCTGATTATAGGCCTTTGCAGAGCCTCGAAGGGGATCCTCGAAAAAGAAATCAACAGTTCCAGGCATGTGTCCAGGTCTATCAAAGGTGCAGAAGGCTTGCTGCTGGGAGGAAGAAGAGCTCTCAAAAATTTCCAGCAAAGAGTCAGCCAAAACTAATGGCTCAGCTTCAACATTCAATGTTGGAGAGGTAGAGGGTATGTCAAAGAGACTAGCTAGTCTGGCTTTAGAGGTAGAGGGTATGTCAAAGAGACTAGCTAGTCTGGCTTTGAAGATGTCTACCTCATCCGTAGGCATGAGGGGTGCAGAGAGAGTTGTGGTGGAAGGCATAAAGGACTGCATAGGGATAAGAGAAGTGGATGGAGCATCTTTGGCAGTCTCTATGGTCTTAGCCACCAGTGAATCAAGTGAAGAGGGGCTGGAAGTAGGCAAAGGTAATGAACTATGAGTTGGAGAACTACCAGCACCCTCAATTGGGGAATCAGATACCTTCGAAGAAGAAGTAATAGTTGGAATTTCTGTGAAAGAAGGAGGAGGAGCAAGGCTCGAAGGAGAAGTGGACTGAGGTAGGTCGAAGGTCAAGAAAGGGAGGTATGGCTCTAAGCCAAGAAGAAGAGATGCAGGAATGCTGGGGCTCAAAGAAGGTACATCTAATGTAGGCCTTGGAAGTGGGAGTACGATTTGAATAACCCTGACATTCTGCATTTGATCAACTTCAACTGAAATTGAGGGAGGCCTCATTGGAAAGATAAACGCAGTAGTTGTTGCTGCAAGAGGAAGAAATGTAAAGCAATGTCAAACTTCAATACCAAAAGCTAACAAAGGAAAAACAGCAGAAGCATGAAAGAAATTACTTGTTTCAGAAGTGTTGGCAATAGTGGGAGAGCTGCGAAGGGAATAATGTTCGACAGTGTGTTGCCTTCTTGCCGTTTCCCTTTGTAATGCGTCAGCAGCAGCAGCTTCATCTCTCAAAAATTGTTGCTGCCGTCTCTTCTCAGCTCTCTCGAAGACAATCATGGCTTTGGAATGTTCCTGCTCTACTGCCTTGGTAACGGCTTCATGAATAGGGTCTTCAACCAAGTCAGTAGCAGGAACAGTCACTTTCTTTCTCTTCCTTCTTGGCAGTGATACTACCGGCTCCTTTTTAACCTCCCTCTCTTCAACCTGGGGTTCAGATTCTTCAGAGGTAAGTTCTTTCTCCACTATTGTGGTAGTTGCCTCGTGAACAGGATTTTCGATTATGTCAGATGAGAAGACAGCCACCTTTTGTCTCTTTGTTCTTTGCAAAGGTACTTCTTGCTCTTGTTCAGCCTCTCTCTCTTCTGCCTGAGATTCAGATTCCTCGAGAAGGAGGATTAGCTTCCTTTTCTTTTTTTGTTGTCGTCTCTCTTTGAGAGTGGCTAAAGTTTCAGCTCTCTTGGGGGATTCTTCTTGTGGAGACCCTGCACCAAAGAACATGAGTGTAAAGGAAACAAACAAAAGATTCAAAAGAAGAAAAAGGAAGAACCTGAAAATACTTACCCTTCTTCAAAGCAGCTCTGGTAACTCTAGCTGGAGGGGATGAGGCTGCAAGAGAAGTTGTGGTAGCTGTGGAAAGGGAGGGAATGTTCTCAACTGCTGCTGATTTAGTCTTCGAAGGTACTCCTAGCCCTACCAGTAAGTCATGAGGGTGTGCAGATAGGCGCACTTCCATATTGGCTGTCCACCAGTTCTGGAATCTTTTCAAGACTGAGCCAGAGGAAAGAAAAGGGATAAATTTGAATTCACTCAATTCCTTCAGCAGTTTTAATGTTGTCGCCTCTAGCTTGGATTTGGATATTCTCAGGTCTCTAGCCGTGAGGTGGACATTCGAGAGACTACAAAGTGGAACAGGTATCCCTTGAGTATGCCCAGATTGTCTGGCGAACTGAGAAGGGCAGTACACCTCAGATATGCATTTATAAGCTCGAGAGTTTAAAGTGCCAATAAACAAATCCCTCGGTAGCAAAATTGAAGCCTACATATCTTCATGTGGTGAAGTGGAACACTCCTTATCAGCCAAAAAGGTTTGAAGCCAGACAGGTCCTTTAGTGGCATCAAAAGGACAAAAGAATGTGGCAGATGGAGAAATAGGGAGTTGATGAAAGAAGGTAAAGTAATAAGCAAAGAAAGCAGGATAGAGAGCAATCCTAGCATACTTTTCCCCATAAGTACTAGGATCCTGAACAAGGAATTTTAGACATTTGGGGTACAAGTCAGTGAAATAGGCGAAAAGCCAGAGTTGGAGCACCTAGAAAGGACCTCCTTGGTTAGCATCAAGAGGTCTTTCGCAAAATTGGGAGCAGGCTCTATAAACATGGCCTAAAAGATATGGGGACAAGGCTATGCGTTTTTTCAAGACAAGGGCTTTCGCAAGTGGAGCGAATTCAGGCATAATCCGTTGAGAAGATGTACAAAAGAGAAACTTGCACAGCCAGTATAAAATGAAAGAAAAAAGTTCTCTATCTCTCACGAGGCCTACCCTTTTATTTTCAGCCTTTACAAAATCACTATAGGAGGAATTTAACGATGGAAGTGAAAAATTGACAGATAAGTCTGGGTAGGCGGGAGTAAAAGGAGAGCCAAGGGGCGAAAGCCCTAAGAGATGGCAAACATCAAGAACGGTGGGGGCCATCATACCGCACCGAAATTGGAAGAAATTAAAAGTCATATTCCAAAAGTATAAAGCAGCAGGAATCAAAAAGGGGTCCTCAGGAATAATGAACCTGGAAAGACGAAGAGTGTCGAGGATGCAGAGCTCCTGTAGGTCATCTTCTCTCGCAGGCACAACCTTGTCATACCATTCCTCCCATTCGGTTCTCAATGTCGGCCAGCAGCGATGAGGCCGGGTCGTTCTCCAATTGCTCCAGTCAAGCCCTCCTTCATAGAGAAGAAAGTGATCCTCCAAACGGGGGTATAAAGCTGGAAGTTAGTCAGGGGCCTCCCGAAAGATGGGACCTAGGACGTACTCTTGTTGGTTGCTGTGGCGAGAAATAAAGAGACGTCCATCTATGGCGCTTGACCCACCAGTTGTTAGCTTGGCGATTTCTTCATCAATACATTTCTTCAAAGCCATGGTAGGGCTGATATGGTCGCCAGCGAGCACTTTCAGCGAGGAAGGATCCATTGATAGCAAGTAGCAAGGAAGAGAGGGTTAACAGAAGATCGGTAGGGTTTGTGTGTTAAAAGAGCAAGTGATTTCAGAGCACGAAACAAAAGGGTTTTTAAAAAAAGCTTTTGTGTCTGAAAAATATATTGCGTAAGTCGTTAAGTACTAGAAGTATGAATACGAAGAGTTTCCTTCAATATTGATACTTTTGGAGGGAAAAACACAGCCCAGATACTGAGGTTAGCTTCGAAGTAAAATATTTCGCTTCGAAGCCAAATTTTGGCGCCAAGAGCCAAAAAACAACGGCTTCGAAACAGAGAAACCGGCTTCGAAGCACATTTCATACTTAAAAAATATAAGAATACTCAAGTGTTTGTTTTACTTCAAAAGGTTTAAAGACCTGTTTTAGGTTTCTTAACGAAGGTAATGTCCTTCGAGACAAAACTTGAGACTCTTTAAGGATAGGATTTGGTGTTCGAAACATCAAAACCAATGGTTGGTTTACAAAAAAGTTGTATGTGGAACTAAAGCAGCATGAACTGTTGTTCGAAGCAAAAGATGGTCAATTTAAAACTAAATTAATCATACTAACTATGGTCAGATGTTGATTATGGTTGAAACAAGCTTTAAGAATAGGATTGCCAGATGGAAATCAGCCAAAACTTTAATTCCATAAATTGGAAAAGTTCATAATTGGTTCTTTGTAGTGTTTCATTTAAGACAATTGAGTCCAGGTTCGAAGGATGAGATTGTTCAGTTCAAAGCCTTGAATTTGCTTTTAAGGGTAAACAGAGACAATGCCGAATAGAGGAAAAGTCTCAATTATATTTAAGCAAAAGTGATTACATCGAATAGCCCTATTTGGGTACAAACTCAAGCTCATAAAAATAGGGAATGGAATAAATAACAAGATCATGAAACTTAGTCCAACTATGATCAATGAATTTCTATTCTTTCTTTATTCTATCCTCTATTTCTTCTAACATTGGCTGCATGAGTTGATGTGTTCTCACTTCATAAAAGAACTCCTCAGCCTTTATTTCGAATGTCGTTTCTCTTAGTCCTTGTTCCAACTCATCCATTTCCAAATCATCCCAGGTACGCAGAATCCTTATTTTGAAAGTCGTTGTATTCTTCGACGAGATTCTCTGCTTCATATTGAGAATGAACTCGGAGCGATGAAAGTTGATCCAAGGATTGAATGGTGGCCAAAGAAGTGCGGTGCCAATGGAGAAGTGATGGAAGTTGGTCCAAAAATGTGTGAAGTTCTGCTTGAGCAATGGGGTTGAGAACGTGGCCCCGAGTTAGAATATTACAAGCCCATCGAAAGTTCTTAAGGGGAACATTTTCCTCAAGAACATTGAAGGGTAAGTGAGAAAAAGGCTGCAAGGAGGAGTTGGGCTTGCTTTTGTTTGAGTTGAAGTAGGAGAAGGTGGAGGCTCGTAAGGAGGGAAAACTTTCTCTGCAGAAAGGGTAAGCCTTAACTTCTCTATCCAGGAAAGTTCTTTCGAAGGAGGAGGTATAAAGGCCCCACATTTCGAAAGAAAGAGAAAATTGAGGAGCACTGACACAATCAAGCCCAGTCAGAAGGATGAAGCTTCGCCTTCTTGGCTAAAAATGAAGGGTTATACCCCTGTGCCTCTTCTGGACGAGGAACAGATCGTACCATTTTTGTAGGCATGGATGATATGTGCCATGCCACAAGTAGACTGTCCTCTAAATTGCATCGACAGTCGATAGGCATGTAAGGATAAACCACCGAGCTTCGCGCATAAGAAAAGAAAGTCCAACGGGTCGGTGAATTCGACAAAGTGGTGGTTAATTCGCTCCCTTAATTCCCAGACCTCAGGTTCTAACCAGTTTGACCAGCCTAAAGCCCTGGAGGAAGTTGAAGCCGCAGCCTTATCCCATGTAGAGGATTGTGAAGAGGGGGCCTCCTATGTCCATATTTGCAACCTTCTGAATCAAAGGACTAAAAGCAGTTTGTCCACAATCTAAGGGGTGAATCAGAAGAAAAATTTCCCGGTGTCTATGTTTGCAACTTTCTGAATCGAAGGATTGAGGGCAATGTGTTCGTAATCCAAAGGGTTTAATTTGCAAAGGCATCCATGACCTGAATATAGAAAGGCGGGTAAAGGTGGCTAATGAATGCATAGAAGTACTTTTGAGGGGAAGCAACATTACTCAATGGCTCTTCATGTGCCTGATCAATAGAGAAAAAAGTTGATTTGGCCATAGTCTATTCGAATGCTAAGGTATTGGGGGTGTTCAAAAGGTTGAAAGAGAAGTTAATGCAAATGAATCATCAATAAATGACGGTTGTGTTTTCAGAATATAAACTCCATGCACGTTCTAAAAGCGCGGGAAAAGGCTTTTGATCCACTAATATCATCAAGTATTGGGCATATTAGTGTGCGGGGGTAATGTTGGTTACATATTTTGTATAAGCCAGTTACAGTTTGACACGTGGCAGAGTAAGGGTAATATGGGAAGGCTATACAAGTCTTCGATCCTGATTGTACACGTGGCAGGTAATATTGGTTCTCGCGTGATCTGGAGTAGCATTGGATCAGTAAAGAGATGCAAGGTGACGTGACTTCAACGGTTACTCATATTCAAATTCAAATATAAGAAAGAAGCTCAATTGCAAGTGATGGCGTAGTGGAACTACCTATAAGACAACATGATCGACGATCATGAAGTGCAGTTCGAAGGTCATCCTTGACAAGTATAAATAGCAGGGAAGCCCCCCAGAAAAAGCCCCCAGACTCAAATCCAACAAACCAGTCATTTACTTCATATTTTTCTTTTTCAGTTTTACATTTCCAGTCTTTACATTTCCTACACTTTAAATACCTGTTCTTTACATTCCTGCACTTTAAATTCCTGCGCTGCACTTCATTCATAGGAGTAGTTTCAAGTAGATTGTTGCTGTAAACCTCTACGAGGCTGAGTTTGGCTCATTGTAAGTTTGGCTCATTATAGTTTTTATTTTTATGAAATACTTCAATTGTTCGTCATTTACCTGTTATTTTGCTTAATTTCTCCTAAGTCAAGCCACCAGTAAAAAGTCCTCTTCATTGAAGGCTGAAATAACTAAAATATAATCGTCTGATAATTGGTTGGCAATTATAATTTTCTGTAAGGACTGATTGATCCTTGCTGGCACACTCGCATTTACAAATATCACCCTCGAAAAGCCAAAAAGCCAACAATATAGTACTTGATAATTTCTACACATTGAACGGTTTCGATTAGCAAAACGGGACCCGTGGTGGCCCCCCACGGGCCCAAACAACACCGTCCAATTCAATGCCCGAAAAAGAGACAACCATCTCCTATGCACTACTTTGCACATGCAGCCAGCTAGGACATCCACCGTACTGCCTATTCTATTCTAAGTTTTCTCCTATACACTAATTTATACAATTTTTTAATACACATTTTTTTGTAAAAGTCAAAAAGTTATCCCAAACAACTATATTTTTTTTCCTCAACTTTTTAGTCTAAAAAGTCAAAAAGTACACTTATTTAGGATATCCCAAACAACTCCTAAATGTTGTCAATAAAAAATATTAAATTTAAAAAAAATTATATTCTTAATATTTTTTTATATATTTTAATTTTTTTTTTAACATATGGCAATATATTTTTATATACATTTTCAACATTAATTACAATTTTTATACATTTTAATTTTTTTACATATTTTAATACACTTTTATACATTTTCAACGCTAACAACAATAAGTTGGCATTTCTATAGGATAAAATATAAAGTAAAAAATTATTTGATAATATGTTTAAATTTTTTATTAAAAAAATATAAAATGTAAAGAAATTATAGAAGGGTTTTGATAGAATGTGTTCTTAGAATATATATTGGTGGTGTTTGGGAAGTTTGTGTGTTGGGTATTTTTTGATTTTTTACACTAAAAGACAAATTTTTTACAAAATCAAAAAAAATAAATCCAAACAAAATATTACATCCAATCTCATAATCATTTTACTTTTTCTCTCACAAACATCACATCAAACTACAAAAAAACCCAACTATCTTCCCAAATACCAAAAAAATTTATCTAATAAAGGCCTCGTTTGGGAAGTGGCTATTTTAATAGGCTATTTGGCTTTTTGGCTATTTTAGTAGGTATTTCAGTTTTTATGTTTGAGAAGATGAGATGGATTTTTAGTTGAGTTGTTGTATTGAAAAGTGTGTTGAAATGATGTTTGAATGTAAAATGACAAATTTATCCCTGAATTATAATTTTTTAAAATGCTGTGAAGGGGTAAATAAGTAATTTCACACGTGATGTTGAAGTTTGACCTTTGACAGTGTAGGCCGGCCCTACACTGTCCGGCAGCCGGGCTATTTTTTCTTTTTCTTTTTTTTTTATTTTTTGAAAATCAGTTAAAAGGTGGCTACAGTGATGCTTTTAGGCTAATTTCCAAAATTGGGCTATAATAGCCCCAAAACGCGCTTCCCAAACAGCGCCAAAATCCTACAACTAAAAAAACCTACATAAAAATCCACTTCCCAAACACAGGATATTATTAGAGAAAAAAAATTTATGTTTGAAAAAATAGTTGGGTTTTTTTGTGATGTTTGTGAAAAAAAAAGTGAAATAATTATGAAATTTGATATAATATTTTGTTTGAATTTGTTTTTTTTTTTTAATTTTGTAACCAATTTGTCTTTTAGTGAAAAAAATCAAAAAACTAAATTCTCAAACAGCATATGCTTTTGTTTATATAGATGTATAAATATGAATGTAATAAAAGACGTATAATGGTGGTGTTTGGGAACTTGGTTCCCAGATTTTTTTTGATTTTTTTCACTAAAAGACAAAGGTTTTGCAAAATAAAAAAAAACAAATCCAAATAAAATATCACATCCAATCCCATAATCATTTCACTTTTTTCTCTCACTAACATCACACCTAACCACAAAAAAATCCAACTATCTTCCCAAACACTAAAAAAATTTTATCCAATAATATCCTACAACTAAAAAAATCTACATAAAAGCCCACTTCCCAAACACTCACAATACTTTTAGTAAAAAGTTGACTTTTTAAATTTTTTGTGACTTTTTGTATTTTTTTGCCTTTTTTATATAAAAAAATTAAGTGGTTGTTTGTTATGTGCTATAGCATATTGTCCTATTTATGTCACAATTATTTTATTTAAGTCATATTACTTTTCCATTACATTATTTCAAATAAACTCATATTTCACGTTTTTTTATAAAAAGTAAAAAAATATACCAATCTACTTCTCCTCAAACAATTCCTAAGGGCCCCGTTTGTTTTGGGTTATAGGGAGGGTATTGGGATTACTAATACCTTGGTATTGGTAATACCCTTGTTTTTTTTAGAGATAGCCTTGGACTATTAGTCCCTTGGTATTACTAATACCCTTGGAAGGGGGATTGGTAAGGAGGAGATAGAGATGGTATTAGAAAAAAAGTGAGGGGATTAGAAATTTTTAATTTATTTTTATTTTTTATATATTAGGAATTTTTTTAAAATATAATGTTTAATTTTTTATATTTTTTATTTATTTTATTATTTTATATAAAAATAATTTAATAATTCCTCACTATTAATCCCCTCACTATCAATCCTCTCACTAACAATCTCCTCACTATTAATCCATTCACTATCAATTCTTTCCGTTCTATCTCCCAAAACAAACGGGCCAAGAAGTCAAATGAAATGATTTCTTACCAAAGTTCTCACAACACTCCATAAAAAATATCTATTGACTTCCTATGTTTAATTTTTTAACTTTCTAATTAACTTGACTTTCTAAATTTATTTTTATGCTAGGGTTAGTTGATAAATTTGAATAAAGATTTAAATAAAAATAAAAATAATTATTTTTCATTTATGTTTTACTCTTTTTTATATTTTTTATTTTTAAATTTATATCTAAATCAATAAATCAAATACTGCCAAAACAAAGTTGAATCATTTCCCGAGAGAGTCAGTCATCACCTCAATTGTCAATGGGGAAGTCTCTGTTTGAAATGATTCCAGCAAAAAGTAATAAAAGATCCGACGGTGGTTGCAGGGTCCCTATGGTTTAAGTACTGCATCAACGGCTTCGATTTACGGATTCAAAGAAACAACAAAGCACGATTCCCTCCTACTTTTGAAATTGTGATTGAAATAGTTTCAAGATGGGACAGGTTTTTTTAAGTTGATTTTGTGGATTTGACGACATTATTGGGTCGGTACAATTTACCGTAGATTTTTTTAATAATTTAACACGCTTAATGTGTGAAACTTATCGAGTATTTTATTTTTATAAAAAGATACGTTAGATATCGATACTTATTTGATTAGATTAGTTTTTTGTCAATTTATTTTAAAAATTATATTTATTGTTGATAAAAATTTAATATAATTAAGTAGCAATCGATATCCGATTAACGTGATTTTTTATAGAGATAACTTACTCGATGATTTCTATATATTGAACGATTCAGATTATCGAAACAATATACATAATGGCTTCCCAAAAGCCTAATGTCACGCTGCAATCTAATCTTGAATTGGAGACAATGCTGACCCTTTTAAGATATTTCCTATATTTTGTTTGGTCTTATTAAGGGGTGGTTTGACATAACCTATTTTAGTCTATCTTTTTATCTTTTTTAGGTCACATCAATCAATATCTCTTCTCTACTTTTCTACACATTTTTTTTATAAAAAGTCAAAAAGTACACTTATTTAGGACATCCCAAACCATCCCTAAATATATAATAATAAATTTAATATTTTGTTAGATGTTATAGTGGGAAGAAATGGGTATCCTAATGGCGCTGTTTGGGAAACCGTGGTTGAGGCTGTTATAGCCTGATTTGAGTTATTAGTCAAAAAGTCTCTAAATCAGATTTTTTCAAAATAAATAAATAAAAAAAGGCTCAGCGCCGGACAGTGTAGGCTGTGCCTACACTGTCACATCCTCAAAAGTCATCATCAACGGCTAAATTACCATTTTACCCCTTTACATCAATTTAAAAAATTATAAGTTAGGGACAACTTTGTCGTTTTAAATTCAAATATCATTTCAACATACTTTTTAATACAACAATTCAACTAAAAATTCATCTCATCTTTTTAAATATAAAAACTAAAATAACTTATTAAAATAATCAAAAAATTAAATTTTTTTTAAAATAGTCACTACTCAAATAAGGCCAACGAAAAAAGATACTATACATTGTAGCCTTTTTTTATCTTTCTTTGTGAGATCATGCAGCGTCGGCCCTCTCTTTCCTTTTTGTTGGATGGTATTACTTTGGAAAAAAGTGAATGTTACAGTAGGAAAAAATGTACTACAGTATTTTTAAAACCCTTCTCAACCATGGAATATGTCACATCTTGGTTTTGTTCGGTGTTATAATGAAAAAAAGTGCACTGTAGCCTATTTATAATTCTTAATTGGGGGTATTTGTTTAGACCTTTTTTAGTCGCTCTGTAATTTTTAATTTTGAAAAAGTTATTTTTGACTATTTCGTTAAATTTATTTTAAATAATTTTTAATTTTAATAATTTTTTTATTTAAAAAATTTAATTTTGAGAATTTATTCACCTCTTACTTCTGATTATTAACTTCTGCTGTGGATATGTTAATTTACGATTATACTCTTAGAATTTTTTTATTTTTTATTTTTTTAAAAATAGAAAAAGACCCAAATGGATTATAAATTATTATTATTATTTTTTATGAGAAATGTAGACAAATAGTAAATAACAAAAAATAAAAATTAATTAAAAAAGTTATTTCACAGCTTATTTAACAAATATTACTCAGCAACTTAAATCTATAATCCAACAGTTACACCAAACAAATTAATAGCTTTTGATTAAAGTCATAATTTATAATCTGTTAAATTATAATATATAATCTGTTTTAAGAATTACACCAAACAGGGCATTGGTGGTAGAATAGGCCACATGCCATAGTTGAGTTTTTGAAAAGAGTTTTCAAATTTTAAAAATTATTTGGTTGTATATTTTGAAATAATTTTGTAGTTATAAATTTTAGCATTGTTTGGGAAATTAGTTATTTGACTATTTTAGGCTAACTAAAATAGTTGCATTTGGGAATATATTTTTTAATTGATTTGATGGTTACGTGATAAAAAAATGAAAATGATTATAGATTGAAGGTAATATTTTATCTTATTGCCTATTTTAATATATTTTGTCTTTATTAGCTATATTAATAAATAAATAAACTAAAAAAATAGAAGGAGAAATGAGATTAAAAAAAAATTAAAAAAGGTGATTGAAAGCAATTTTAAAAAAATTGTAAGCTAAACAAATTTTAAGTTTTGAGCTCTTAAAAATTATTTTTAAAACTAAACTATTAGGTTTTTTATTATTGACAATCCCATTGGACAAAACTTCTTCTTTCAGTTGTATATTCGCTCTGTGAGTTATGATAGTTTAGATGCGAATCCAACTCAAGTTGTGCCTATACAGAGAACTTTGTGCTAATATTCCATATCTTGACTTGAGTATTCATTGTTTGGCATTTCGCTAACTAAGTACAGGGACTGAAAACTAAGAAAGAAGTCAGAGGTGTTGATTAACTGTTCGAGCGGTTTTTTGTACGTCTTGAGCGTGTGAAGTGATTAATCAAGTATCTCTGTCTGCGTTTTGAATTTTTGGGAGACGAGTTTTACTGCTCGAGCAGTTGGCCTATAAGTGAGCATTACCTTTAGTCACACTGTTCGAGCGGTCTTTATGGCTCTATTTAATATATAAAGGTGTATTTTTGTGATTTGTAAAGTTTAACTCGTCCAGATTTTTAGATACGAGTAAAATACAAAGTGTTCTATATTTGAGGATGTTTATACTATGAGTTTCCCTGATGTATATAAACTGATCAATTGATTAACGAACTACATACTGACAACTATCAAAGGTTGTTTTTGTTATTTCATTCACAAAAAGGAGAATGGTGTTCATAGGTGAATTCCAAAGAACTTGGGCCTAAAGCTTTTGAAGATTATGGAGTGGCTTCTCGTTGTGGATTCAATATCGACGTTGTGGATTTCATGTTGGACAAAGCAATTTTAAGATGAAAACGGTAGCGGAAGAGGCACATCGATTTGGTTCAATTCAGGCGTGGATTCAATAGGTAATTGAGGGTTATCATGTGTAATTCATTTTTGTCTTCTTAATGGATTGTTTTGTAATTTTGACTTGTAATTTTTAATTTTTATCACAATTATAGGAGTCCAATTGTGATTTTTTCCACATTAAATCGTTATGTTGATTTGTTATTGATTGTTTGATTAAGAGTGCTATTAATTGTTTAAAATATAATCATAATCACAAATCAATATATTAAGATTTTTTAAAATTTTCATAAACCAAACAAGGCCTTGAAATACTATTTAATAAATAAATAAATAAGCTAATTTATTATGAAAATTGAGTATAAGAGTAATGACGGTTTGAATAGTTTTTGGAATAGTTACCAGCCCATCTTATGAACTGGTATTATAAATTAAAAAATAAAAAATACAATTAGACTATTTACATTATTCATATCATATTTAAATATAAATTAATACAAATAAATTAAAAATAAATCAAAATTTACATAAACTAAAAAGGGAAAATTATTTATAAGTCATATTAAGGAGATTTATGCTACATATGGTTCTGCTAAAAAAAAATTTATGTTCCCATAAATCCTGTGGGATGTTTGTTGACACATTTATCCTCAATATTAGTTGTTAATATCATAAATAATAGTAAAACCATATATAGGAAATTGAATGTTACCATAGATCCTATCTATATAAACTTAACGTAACGTGACACTTACATAAACGTAACGTGACACCTATGATCTATGGCAACATTCAATTTCCTATATATACCATAGATCATATCTACATAAACGTAACCTTAACGTGACACCTATATAAACGTAACGTAACACTTATGATCTATGGCAACATTCAATTTCTTATATAGGAAATTGAATGTTGCCATAGATCATATTTATATGAAATGTAACGTAACACTAACATAAATCAGCAATATTTTCACATTCAATTTAAAAAAATAAAAATTCATTAAGTTTGCGAAACGTAACGTGACACGTAACGTTACGTTTATGTAGGTGTCACGTTACATATAGGTGTCACGTTACGTTACGTTACGTTTATGCAGGCATCACGTTACGTTACGTTTATATAAGTGTCACGTCACGTTACGTTTCGTTTATGTGGAATCTTATGGAATACATTATTATCTAAATAGGACTTGAGACTCTATAAGAAATTACACAGGATTTAACCTAACATAAGTGTCTGAAAAATGACTTATAAATAAGTCTCCCAAGTAAGAATGTCCTACCACTTGTTATTTTGATAATTTTTTTAATATTATTATTAATACCAAATGATCATTTCAAAATTAGAGTAACTATCAATAGCAATTGATCATTTTTCAAACACATTAGAGTAACTATCAATAGCAACTGATCATTTTTCAAACACAAAACAAGTATAAGGCCAAGTTTGGCATCTTTAAAATAATTCATCTTTTATTTTTTTTTCATCACATCACCTCTCTACTTTTCTACACATCATTTCGTAAAAAGACAAAAAGTGCACTTATTTAGATCATCCCAAACAACCCCTAAGAAGTCTTAAAAGTTGGTCATTCTCTAAAGGAGAGGCAAAGCTGGAAGAAAAAAATTTATTCAAGGCTATCCAGCGATTGGACCTCTAAGGGATTATCCCATAATTTTTTTTTACATTTCGTTTGTTGGGACAAAAAAAAATATTTTGCAAAAAATATTTTTCATATTTTTTTTTTAATGTTTGATATAATGCAAAACAAAAGCCAATAAAAAATATTTTTTTATAATTAATAGAAACAAACCTAGGCAAGAAATATTTTACACTTTTAAAAAGATAATTTTTTGTTTGTTTACTAAAATTTTACAAATATTACCACACCACCACCATCCCCTCCACTTATATTTTTCAGAGCTGCTTCAGACCCCCAGTGGGGGTCGACTCTCAGTGACGTGGGCGCCGTCCCATTCACTAAAAAAAAAAAAAAATTTTTTTTTTTTTGACCAATAACCTTCCTACACGCACGACCCCCAGTGACCCCCACTGGGGGGTCTTAGGCATTTTTTTATATTTTTTTTGAAATTTTTTTTTGTTAAAAATATTTATATTTAAAAATATTTTCTGTCCGAACAGACGTTTAAACCATTAATTTTAATAAAAAAATAAAACAAAAATAATTTTAATCATTCGAATTTAAAACCCTCACTTGAGGACCATAAATAGGAAAAAGTTAGGGATCATGAAATTTTTTTCATAAAAATGATCATGAAAGAGTTTTGATCATTGGATTATCTTGATTAGTGTATGGTACTTTATTCTGAGTATAATTCAAAGGTCATAAAATTTTCATAATTATTTCATGAAAGATTTTTCATGATACTCAACATTGCTGCTATAAATATCCACCACTTCTTCATCTCACAATCACCCATTCTTGAGAGCGGGGAATTTCAATACCAGAATCCAAACAGAGGCCCTGTTTGGTAGAGTTATGGGAAAGTGCTTATAGCTTATAACTATGACTATAAGCTTATTTCCAGCTTATTCTTAAAGCATCTCCTGCCCCACTCATAGAATAAGCTGATTTCTGACTTCCAAAAAGCTATAAGTTATAATCTATAAGCTAAACCAAACACATCAAAATAGCTTAAATTAAGCTGAAAGCTGAAATAAGCTGCAATTAAGCTCTGCCAAACAGGCACAGAAACCGAGTAAGAAAATCTCAAACTCCAAAATTTTCTCGCGAAACAATCATTAATCCTGTTCACCACTTTTCACTGTCGTTGAAACACTAGCTCTCCCAATCGGCCCTCCCTCTCATCTCTCTAGCCAGAGTTTCGAATTTGTTCTTCAATTCAATCTCCTTCCAAATCCTCTGAAATCGCAACTCCTTGTTTTATTTTTTCCCTGGAAACAAACAGTAACCAACTATGGCTGAACCTTTCTCTGAAGTCCTTCTCCCCCCATCCGTCGAATCGATGCTCCAGAAAATCTGTATCGAACAATGTCAATCGCCTCCAGATACTTCGGTCCGAAAACAGCTTGAATTGCTCGGCGAAGAAGTGTCTCTTGAGATCCTCGGAAAAATCTCCACACAAAAAATTTACAAAACGTTGAGCGGTTTCATAATGCATTTAGCCAAGAACTACGCTAGAGCTCCTAATCAACAAGGCATTTATCAATCACCTCATAAACGGAGCTCAGACGATTGCTATAGTCCAGTGAATTCACCAAGTAAAATTTATTTTTTTAATTTTTAAATACTGTCTGTTGTGAAAATTGGAGTTTTGCTTACTTTGGGTTTTCTGAACTCGTTTTTATACAGTTTAGCTCTGTTTGTTTTCTCGGAAAATGAGTTTGATTTGATGTGGTCCCGCCCGGAATTTCTTTGTTGTGATGATAGGAGTTTTGCTTACTTTTGGGTTTTCTGAACTGGTTTTTTTACAGTTTAGCTCTGTTTGGTTTCTCGGAAAATGAATTTGACGTGGTCCCGCCTGGAATTTCTTGTCTAAAGTTTGGTTAGGAGATTAGGATGAAAATGATTGAAAAGAAAATGGAAGTATATATACTGTATCATTCCCCCACCCCCCCCCAACTCTTGATATTTGATAATCAAATTTTTAGTTTATTGCAAAAAATATAAAAATAAAAAGAAAGGTTATTTGTTATAGAATTTTTCTTATCTTTTTCTGCAAAATTTTTATTCTCATTAAATTCGCATAGGAATATATATATATTACTTCATTTATTATTATTATTATTTTTAATCAAACAGAATCGTTAATGCGTATGTTGAGAAATTGGGTATATTTTAGCATCTTATGCTGTGATACATATATGCATGCAGCATATATATATAGAACATAAGATGGTGTTTGAAAAGTAGTTATTTTAATTTTCCGTTGTATAAAAAAAAAAAAAAAAGTTATTTTAATTAATTTTTTAATTTTTAAAAAAAGAATGTGTAGACTGTTGTGATTGGGTAATTTTGGCCATTCCAAACGGGGCCTAAGTATGTTGATGGAGGCATCTGAGTGTTTTGACCAGTTGTTGCCAAAAATTTCCCTTGGTTTCTGGTTTTTCTTTGCAAGTTTGTGGGCACATATGCATTTGTATAGACATTCGTGCTCTAGAGAATGACATCAGGGACACGAGACAGAGGTTTTTTTTTTTTTTTTTTTTTTTTTTTTTTTTTTTTTTTTGTATTTTTCATTTTTTCTTTGCATTGAATGCACTCAACTGTAAGGAGTCTCCCTTGATTTGGATAAAATTTGAGTAAAACACAATTTCGTATTAGTTTGGGTCCAGGGAGAGGAGGGTGTTTTGAGTGATTTTTTAACCAAAATTTAAATTTGATGTAGGTTTGAGTCAAGTATTTTATATCACACCTACATATTATTTTGTTGTATTTTATTTTTGCATTAAATGCACTCAACTCAACTATGATGGGTCTTTTGTTTTTTTTGAAGATGAGTTTTAAATTCCAGTCTGTAGAGATGAGGTTTGTGTCAAGTTTCTCTTCACATTTTTATGTGGGCGCAGATGGTGTTGGTTCTCACTCACAAGTCTCAAAGCGGCCAGTATTCTCACCAAGTTCTGAGGGGGCAAGCACTCAGAAATTGAGTCCTCAGTTGTTAGCCCTGAGTGAACTAGAGTTCAGGAAAGGATTCTTGATACTAAGGCCAAGTTTGCCTCCAAAAAAAATCTAAAAAGTCAAAAAGTCACTATTCTATTTAAGTCACATCATCTTATTTAAGTTACATCACCTCTCTATCACATCACTTCAAACCCAACCTATACCCAACCTATATTTCGTAAAAAGTTCAAAAGTGCACTTATTTAGGACACCCCAAACAACCCCTAAGTTACATTGGGAGGTGATATTTTTTTGTCTTTCATTTCACTGTTAATTGCAGTGTATTGTTATATACCAGGTTGGGAACATTGAGCAGCTGTTTGTTATCTGCAGTAACAAGTTGGAGGGACTTCAGGTCAGCCCATGACATTTCAAATCTCAAAAATCTTCCAATGAGGAGTTTTGAGGCAAAAGTTTGGGATGATTATGGTGAGCAGATTAAACACTGCAGTGATAAAGACCGGCCTAAGGTGACTCTTCGTTTGTTCTCGCCTGATGGTTTTATTTCTCAATTTGATGCCTTTAAGTTGATAAGCTACCTAGATATATCCTTATTTTGTCCAGCAAACAGTCAGTCAAGAATTCTCAGTCCATTAGACTGACTCTCTCTCTCTCTCTTTCTCTCTCTCGGTAAGTTGCGGTATATTAAATTCTCACGGTTTGTGAAAAATCATATTTACTGCTTAAACTGTGAGTATTACTGTGTTCCCACTAATTGAGCTGATAATTTCTACATTGATTCTGCCTAGTATGTTCCCAGATTTTTTTTTTTTTCTATTACTATTTAGCAAGTTTCCTTAATAGGATTTTGGGTTGGTTTGTAAGCAGTAAGGGAACCTTGTTTGTATATTGGCCAAATTGCAATTACTGATAGTGATGATTGCAACCAGAGTGTATAACGTTTTCGTTGACAGATAATATAGTGTTGTATATAGTTTTGTAGATTTGGGCTTTTTATTTTTATTTTTTATATATAGTTTTGTAGAGTAAATACTATCATGTTATTTTATCTTGAGATTCTTTTTGGTGTTGCAAGAAAATTTTCCATGCATTGACTGAGTAGCATATTGGAAGGGTTTAATATTATATTGCATAAATTAACAGCATTCTCTGTAGAAAGTACTAAAATAAAAATTTCTCACTTACCCAAAAAAAAAAAAACAAAAAAGAAAACACACACACACGCACAATGGTTTTAACTATGTCGTAGTTTTTAAATCTAGTTCCTTTTAGTGCCCAAAGTTATGTACTTAAATTTGAGTTTCCAATAGTATAAGACTAAAGAGAAGAGAAAGAAGATTATAGATTGATATATTCTCAAAACAAACCAAAGGGAAATCATGGGCTTTTGTAGTTGAGCATCACCTGGTCTGTATCCTGATAGTAACTCTCTTTTGTTTATGTTTTTGTCTCACAGTATCTAGATTGGGATTCTGGAAAGACACATTTGTATTATTGTCATGTTTTTCAAGATGGAAGTTATACTTTCAAGGTTTGTAAGTTTGCTTCATTGTTAATTCAGATAGAGATTTATGTTCATTTGCTTCATTTTTAATTTAAATAGAGATTTATGTTCCCTTTGCCCCTTCATTCTATTTAACTTGAGTTGTTATTGTGATTGTTTTCATTACTTATATTGTTGTGTGTTCTTTTTTGTCGTGCTTTTGAATCTGTCATTGAGGTTTTTCTTGTTTCTCTAAGCTATGTAAGCACCTTAGTGATCACCTCCGTAATGTATGCACTAAAATGCTGGGAAGCTCGGATATAGATACGTTACGATATGGATACGGTTTGTGTCTTGTCAGAAAATTCCCACCTCTACCCATTACCATAAACAAAAGAATAAAAAGAATTATTTGGCTTATCCATGAATCTTGTAGAGGTCATGTATATATAATAGATTCATGATACAATTTAGGAAATGATATAAATAAAGAAACAATACTAAATCAATGATTGACATAATCACAGATTATATACATAATATTAAAAATAAAAAGATTTTATGTATTCTAATTTCTATATTCAACACTCCTCCTCAAGTTGGTGTGAAGATATTCTGCAATCGCAGTTTGCCAATGGATGACTGGAAGAAGTTGGAAAAAACTCAACGGCTAGTCCAAATAAATGCTACCAACAAATCTGATAGTCTACTAAATAAAAAAGGCCAAAAAACTGCTTAATACATCATCACCACTCCGTAGAAAAGGGAAAAAAAAGGACTGAATTGCCCTAGAAGAAATTGACCGGAGACAATGTCGAGACAGTTTAAAGGGGTCGTGCCGGATTGTTGTAGGAACTGACCGAAATTAATGTTGGGACAGTTTACGGAGTCATGCCCGACCGTTATAGGAACTAACCGGAATCAATGTTGGGATAATTTAAGGGGTCATGTTGGACCGTTGTAGAGACTAATTGGTTGTTGAATCAGCAAGTGTGGTACACACATAACTTATGACGTGGTGCTAAACGATGATGGCAACCTATGAAGCATGGACACTCCAAAATCGGTGCCGTGCTGGTGTTCAACATGTGGACATGCCGAGGACAAGCCAGATGACATGTCCCTTTAATTTAATGATTTTTTTATAGGGGACATAGTGAGGACATGCGTCTCCATGTTGGGGACACGGCATGGGACACGGCATGGGACACGGCGGGGCTCACCTTTTTGTTTTTTTTTTTTTTTTGTTCCCTTCTTTTGCCTCTCTTATTAGTGTTTTTGTAAAAAATATTGTTGAATGTTGAATGTTGAATGTTTTCCCCTTCTTGTCTTAGTTCTTATTATCGTTTATTAGGACTTTTTTGTGAATGGATGACTTATTAATTTGTTTAAATGTAGTAGTTATATTTATTGAATTAATGTTACTATGTTAGTGTTTGTTAATTTTGATTTAGGATGAATGTAATATGAATCTAAATAACACATAAAAATATATAATAAAAAATAAAAAAAACTTTGGCGTGTCTCCTGTCGTGTCCATGTTCTTATTTTTTGGAAATTGTTGTGTCTCGTGTCAATGTCGGTGTCGGTGTCAGTGCCCGTGTCCGTGCTTCATAGATGGCAACAGATGATTAAGTGCGCCAAGGGGTGGCTTATTAAAAAGTGCGTCAGAGAGGCGGCTTAGGTGGTGCACCAAGGGGGCGACTTAGGTTGTGCGTGTGAGAATATAGAATATATCATTGTGTGTTTTGTACAAATTAGAGTCCTATTATAGGCATGATTGTGTTAGAGTCTTGTTAGAGACATAGAGTCCTGTTAGAGACATAATTATAATTGTATTTGTAACAGGACTCTATGTCTCTAATAGGACTCTAACACAATCATGCCTCTAATAGGACTCTAATTTGTACAAAACACACAATGATATATTCTATATTCTCACAGTGCGCTAGATGGGGATAGAGGAAGAAATCGCCACGAAGTGATACTGAAAGAAAATATGGCAATGGAATGGATTGAGGTTTGGTGGATGATTAAGGTAAGGCTGTTGCCTGCCAGTGAAACAAAATTACTAAGTACTTAATCTAGCTCTGATACTAAAAAGAATGAAAAGAATTATTTGACTTACCAATGAATGTTGTAAAGGCCATGTATATATAATAGATTCATGATACAATTTAGGAAACAATATAAATAAGAAAACAATACTAAATCAGTAATTGACACAATCACACATTATATACATAATATTAAAAATAAAAAGATTTTATGTATTCTAATTTCTATATTCAACATAAATTGGAGTTTAAGTGTTCTTCATTTGTCATTAAAAAAAAAAAAAAATGCTCTTTAGTCACTTTAACTCTTGACTGTTCCACCTTGGTTGGTGTTTATATCCTTGCTTGTTCTTCCTTTGACAAGATAGACTTGCATTACAAGATAGACTTGCATTACTTTTCTTACTTTCCAATAATGGCTGGCAACATAGTGTGTTTTATCTGTGGTGTATTTGTAGATTATTGTTTGAGATTTCTCATACAAAATCTTAAGTGTTTATTCTATTAAATATTTCAATTGTGATGTCCATTGCCTTTATAACTTAGGGACCGTATTTGAACAGCATCAGAACTCACCTACAAAGGGAATTAGGAGATCAGAATGTGCTGATTGTGAAGTTTGTCGAAGAGGCCACTAGCTGTAATAATTGGGTGACTGGTTCTAGTAATTATGATGTTGCATTCAACAAGATTGCTAAAGAAGGAATTCTTGTTGGTCTGAGGTGCTTTCGATTTTTTGGTGATTTTTCTTTTCATTCTCTTGATGTGAAGCATTTCAAAACTTCAGTCTTGATTTTCTATGCTAAATTAGTTGGGACACATTGATTCAAGCTATGATGACCATAGTTTAATTTGTACTCACTATATTTGTTATGGATTCAAGCTAACACATTCTTTGTTGTTTCTTTGTTTTTTTTCCTTCTATGTTACATGGACTTAGGCACGAGTGTTAGGTGTGAGTGTTTGTCTAAATTTCTGATTCATATAATCATACGTTTAGAGTACTGTTTTCTGATTCATATAATCCAACCAACCATCTAGAGCTCTTCATAGAAGGGCCTAATAGTGATTTATCCGGGTTTCTTTTTTCTTTTCTTTCTTTCCTTCTTTTTATTTGTTATTTATTTATTTTTTTAAATTTAAATCATTTTATGGGTCTTCTTAGTAAAAATATGGAAGTGAATTTTACAGGAGGGAGTTATTGTCTCATTTATTTTGAAGATCTTGTGGTTCAACGGATCCTTGTTCATGGTCCTCCATTAAACTTGTAGGATTGCAGATTTTGAGTTGTTAATAGCCATATTATTAATTTACTGCCCCCAACACTGGGCCTTTGGCAGCCCGATTGTTCTTTGTGCATTTCTTAAGCCAGAACCAATATCTTTGGTCAGGTCACTAATGTCCAATCTTGAAACTAAATGCTGTCTTTTTTCTTAATTGGTATGTTGCCTGAGACATTAACAAAGTGACTAATTCTACTGTGGAAACCGGAATAACTCTGAAAACACAATTTTTTCCACACATTTTCTTGCTAATTTATCAAGTGTCCCAACATGGTGATTTATGTGTCTCACTCTTGTGATTGATCAGTGTTCAAAGATGGAGGCAGAGAGGAGAAGAAGAAAAGCCCAACTTCATCAGCCGTAAAATGCTACTTTGTAAGAATGGAGTCTCTTGCTCCTTGCGATGAGACAGAATCTTACATTTTGTCTAAGAAAACAGTCCATGAAGCAAGGTGTCTATTCATGCATGTACAAATGGTCTCCAGCCTCGCAAAATATATGGCTAGGTATACTGCCTAGACGTTCCTGTTTGTTATCCATATATGAGTGCCATTTTATGAAGTATGGAGTTTCTCTATTTTGAAATATGGGGTTTCTATACATTGTTGAGAATGCAGGTTTTCCCTTATTTTATCAAAGACGATAAAACTTCAAGTCGATCTTGCTTCCATCACTATTGAAGAAATTGAAGATATTTCTTGCCGAGTATAATCTTTCGTCTCATTTCTCCATTAATATTCACTTGCACCACCATGTAGATCTACGCTTTTCTTCTTTAATCCGTTTGTCAAGCCAAATAACTGATGTTTCCTTAAATTACAGGATGAAAATGGTTGTGTTGTCTATAATGAAGACGGAGAACCTCTTATACATACTGACGGAACTGGCTATATTTCAGAAGCTATTGCATTGAAGACTCCCAAAGATTTTTCCAGAGCAAAGTTTATAAATGATGAAAATTTTGAGGTTAATGATTTTGACTGGTTTCTCTGAGCGCATATTTTCTAGTCCATATGAATGTTTAATAGAGAATTACTTTTTTTTGACTTTATCTTATTTTGCATATCATCTGCTTCTACCTTTTCATTCATAAAGCCTGTTAGCCTTGTATTTGACCAAAATAGATCTAGTGACTCCCCCTCTTTGGTGCCTCTCTCAGTTAAGTACTCAGTATTGCATTAATGTTTGACAAGTAAACTTTTCTACCATTTTGACCATTCGTTTTATTACTAGTTTGAATAATGCATTGATTGCATTTAGTTGGTCATTATACATACATTTTTGCTATGTGGAAAAAGAATTCATCTTCTCCCTTTCTTTCTTCCTTTTTTTGATGAGTTCCTGCAGCAAGAAGATGCTGAGTGAAAACTTGGAGTGCATCTTTCTCATAGTGAATTTGATGTAATTTTACAGCATTAAGATTTTGTCAAATTATGATCATGGTTTTAAAAAGCGGCCACAATTGTTACGTAACACCACCCATAACGGCTGCTATAGTGGTGTGATTGAAATTCATAGCCATAATGGCTGCCATCGTTAAGTAAAAGCCGCAACGGTCATAAGACAAATTTTTTATTTTATTTTATAGATTCGTGTATAAGATCATTTTCCTCATTTTTCTTTTTTCTAACTGTTAAAATCAAACAAAAAACCACATAGAACTTGTGCAAAAAAACTTAGATCTACATGTTTTGAATGTCCAATCTTCAAGTTTTACTTTATGAAGCCCAGGACCAGAAGTATACCTGTCCTCAACTTGCAATTCTTTTGGAGAACTACTTTTTCTCTCCAAATTGTTAAAGATGCCTTTTTTCCCTTTTTCCTTGGTCTATGTCTCAATGCATATGTTATCATCACTTAAAATGAAAAGAGAATCTGAATTTGTTTTTAGCAAGTTGCTTGCATTACTTTCATTTAGATTAGCCGCCGTTTATAGGGGTAGATGCAAGTTGTTTGCATTACTTTCGTTTAGATTAGCCGTGGTTTACAGGGGTAGATCAATGGATGTAGGGACATATTTGGCCCCGGTTTCATGAATTGCCAGGACTGTTCAGTTGAGATTAGATCTTAGTTGTCTCTCATCTCATTGTATGGGAGCTTTTACAATTTTAATTAAAAAACCCAGTCCACACTTCTTCTTAAAACCCAAGTATTAAGGAGAAGGAAATTGGAGCTTTATAAACAGCACAGATGGGGTACATATTCCAACACATCTTCTTGGGCCACAACATACACTAGCCGGATGAACGGCACACTAATTACAGGCTCAACCAAGTTCTGATACCAAATTGAAAAGCCCAATCTACACTTCTCCTTAAAACCCAGGTATTAAGGAGGGTGAAACTGGAGAACATACAGTAGCCGGACAAACGGCACACCAGTCAAAGGCCCAACCAAGCTCTGATACTAAATTAAAAAGCTCAGCCCACACTTCTTCTTAAAACCTAAGTATTAAGTGTAAGATTCCTGAAAGTTTTTCTGTATATTCAATTGTATCAATTACAATCAGACCTTAGAATATATATAGCCCTAACTCCTAAACCAAAAAGGAAATACAAATACAATACTATCATGACTCTAATACAATCATGTCTCTAATAGGACTCTAAATTTCATTTGTAAGACTCACAATATATTTCACAATATATTCTCACACCCCCGCTCAAACTCAAGGTGTTTTGGCAGAAAACACAGAGAGTTTGCTAAGAAGAAACTGAAACCGAGCAGTAGTGTGAGTCTTGGTGAAGAAGTCCGCAAGTTGCAAAGCTGAAGGGATGAAAGGAAGCAAGATAGAGGTAGACCTTAGTTGCAAGAATCGTGCAACTAGGTGGTGATTCTCAGTAAGAATCGCAATTCCGCGATTCCTAGAAAGAAACGTGTAAGAATCCAAGATGGGATCATAAAGGGCAGAGAGAGAGAGAGAGAGAGAGAGAGAGAGAGAGAGAGAAACCCTAACCTTCGACGTCGACATGAGAGGAGAAAGGGCTTCGATCATCTTTGTCACTCTCGTGATCGTCTTCGTCACTCTCTCGATCGTCTTCGTCTTCGTCATCGTCATCGTCACTCTCTCTGTGCTTCTCTCTCTCTCCGTCTCCGCTTCTCTCCCTCTTCATCTCTGTTTGTTCTTCTCCTCACTCTCTCTCTTCGTCTGGATCATATCATATATAATAGATAATATATATAATTTATCATATATAATATATATATATATGATAAAAAGGCCTCTTCTGATTATAATATATATATAATTTATCATATATTATATATGTAATAAAAAAATATTTAATTATTATTTCTTAAAATATCATATATAATAATAATTTTTGTAAATTATTATTTCTTAACTTTTTAACATATAATAAATAAAATAAATCATCCAATTATTTAAAAGAAATCTAATTAAACCATATATAATAAAAAAAAAATTATAAAATAAAATATCTAATTTTTCTTTTTATTTATTTTAACATAATTTATTATTCCTTATTTATTATAATTTTTTATTTATAATATATATCAATTAAAAATAAAAAAATAAATTAACAATAATACATTATTTAAAAAATATAATAAATAAATAAAATAATTAATATATATTAAAATAAAAATATTTATAAAAAAACTTCTAATGTGCATCAATATATATATATATATGTATTACCGCTCCCCGAGACGCTCCCAACCTAAGAAACTTCTATCGGCACACGATTCCCCACTCTCGCCCCCGCTCTCGTCCCCGCCCCCGCCCCCGCTCCCGCTCCCGCTTCGTGCAACTAAGAGGCAGACTGCAGATGTTGGCGAACAAAGTGACAGTCAATCTCAATATGTTTTGTCTGCTCATGGAAGACAGTATTATGGACAATCTGAACAGCACTGCGGTTGTCACAATAGAGAGGTCGGAGAAGACTGAGAAACACCCAAATCAGACAAAAGACAACGAAGCCAAACAATCTCAGCAGTGGCATCAGCCATAGCACAATACTTAGCTTCGGCAGTAGAGCGGGCAACGACTGATTGTTTCTTACTTTTTCAAGAGATCAAGGAATCACCAAGAAACATACAGAAACCAGACGTAGACTTGCGAACAGTAACAGCACCAGCCCAATCAGAGTCAGCATAGGCCACCAGGTCCAAAGAGGAAGTAGAGGACAATAGTAAGGCTTGAAATATGGTACCCCTGAGATAGCGAAGAATGCGAACCAAAGCAGCCCAATGGGTAGAGCGAGGAGCAGAAATGAACTAACTAACCACATGAACAACATAAGTAAGATCAAGGCGAGTGACTGTCAAATAAACTAAACAACCCACAAGCTCGCGATATAAAGTAGGATCATTCAGAGGGACACCATCAGTAGAATTAAGCTTCACATTAAGCTCAATAGGTGTATCAGAAATCTTAGTATCGGTAAGACCAGCACGGTGAATGACTTCATTAGCATACTTAGCCTGAGACAGAAAATAACCCTTTGGAGAAGAAGCAACCTCAATACCAAGAAAATACCGTAATGGATCCAGATCTTTCATTTCGAAGGTGCGGAAGAGATGCTGCTTGACCTCAGAGATAGCAAAAGAGTCAGAGTCGGTGATGATCATATCATCCACATAGAGTAAGAGAGCAACAAAACCAGCCGATGTATGTCTCAGAAATGAAGCAGAGTCGGAAGCAGAACAATGAAACCCAAGCTTGGTAACAGCAGTCTGAAAGCGATCATACCAAGCACGAGGAATTGTTTTCCCTTTTTCAGAAATCTTAATGATCTTGAAGTTAATGAATTTGCTTCTTTGTTATCTATCCTTGAAGTGTTTCTTTGAACAATTCAACCAAATGACAAGAAGTTGTGGTAGGATTATTCCACCCATGTGATAAATATGGGCCCTATACAATTATTAGGTTGGTTTATACATGTATTTGGAATCTACTAGGAAACCTAATATATGTAGGATTTGGTTACCTAATTATATAGAACTAGGATTCTCATGGGTAGATTATTATAAATAGTCATGTGAATTATAGGGTTTCTTTAAGAGAGATTGAGAGGTTGAGGTGAGGGAAAAAATAAAGATGTAAGGCATGAGACAAAAAATACGGTGGGCACCAAGGTGAGCAATGACTTAACTACTCTTGAGCATAAGTTCAGGTAGTGGTGTAGGTTTTGAGTGTTTTGGTCGTCTCACATGTATTCTCTATTTTGTTCATATAGTGGAAGCTCTCATTCCGGTGGATGTATGCAATTTGGGCTGAATCACGTAAATCTGTGTGACTATTTTTCTCTTTGGTGTATGCGTGGGTGTGCTTCCGTTCGCGTTGGCGAGATATGATATAAATCCCAACAAGTTATGGATTCTCACTCATTGAGAGTGTTTTCATGTAAGTCCTTTTCTAATAAGATAATTGATGACCCAAATGCGCTGGTCTTTGATCGTCATAAAATGATTTGGAGTGCAAATGAATCTTGAAAGTTCTTTTTGCATGGATCGTGGCTCAGGAGATACTTAATACCAATGATTATGTTTATGAAAAGGAGACCAAATTGCTATTATACCCGCAATGGTGTCATGTGTAAGAGGGATGTAGAGAGTATTGATGACCTATTTTTGCATTGCCTATTGATATTGGCCCTATGGTGGAGAGTGCTTCTTGTTAGCGGTTTCCAGCCTAAGACAAAGCCCTGGATCCTTTGGAAATGTGTTATTGGGTTGGAAAGGAACTTTTAGAGTCTTTGAGATAAATTAGAAAAGATTGGGCGCTTACGGAATAATTTTTTTGTTTGGCTACTTTTTCAGCTTCAGTGCCTCCTAGTTTTAAGGGAATTCCTTTATTTTTAACTAGTAGAGATTGGAGAACCATGTGTGATTTTAATTTTTTTGGTTTTTTCCCTTTCCCATTTGGTGGACTTCTTGTCATCCTTGCACCTTTTGTGTATCTCTTTCTTTTCTTTTGTGATAATCTTCTGTGTCATTGATAAATATATATATATATATATAATTGTATAAATAAAAAATTTGCATGAATGCATTTACAGTTTCTTAAGACTTTCTCAATGACAGATACAAATGTGAAAAGAAGGTATCAGTTTACTGCTATACAAGGTTACAATGGAGAAGGTTGTTAATATGTTTTAAAATAACATCCAATGAAAAGGTCATCAAAAGTTTGTTGTTTATGTTTGATAAACATATATTGCATTTTCAATGTATGGTAGTGTGTGTGGATGGGTATGGTGCACATAAATCATCTCATGCAGTAGCTATGACATTCTGTGCCTGCTGTGTTTGTTCCTATTTTATGGCTGGTTACATTTACTGTATGTTCTTGCTAAATCATCTGGATTCTAACATTTTTTAACTTTAGAGATTTCTTGATCATGCCAATTGTGAGGAGAAATCACTGGAATTGAGAGGGTCGGAAGCTCATACCAGGGAGCCGGTATGTCTTTAATATTTGTTGTATGTTAATATGTTATTGATGATGTAATGTTTTTAATCTTTCTAATTAAGTTTTGGACTTGTCATTTGCATTTTTCACAGCCTTTGCTGATGCAGATCCGTTTGTTTTACAATGGACGTGCTGTCAAGGGCACCCTTCTTGTCAATAGAAAGGTATATATTGCCAATTTTTTCGAATGTATTTTAATCTTGGCATGTGGACATATTTTAATTCTGGTGGTGCTGCTATATTCCGGCCTTGTCAAACCTGATTTAGTTCCTAACTTACTTGGCCATCCAAATTGGCTGGCAGCAATTGTGATGCTATGAAAAATTGAAAATATGTAGTTATTATTTGATATTTTATTTTTGTGGTTGAGGATGTTATATGGATAATTTTTAGTTACTATTTTCTGTTTTTTATTCATTATTTGTTATTCAGTTTGTGGATGAAGAATTTAAACAAGTGAAATGAAAATATTATCATTTCTGCTTATCTTAATAGTTATAGTTTTTCCCTGTCCTCCATCCTCCAAAGGCAAAAATCTTGGTTCCGTTCCTGTTTTTTACTTCACCCAAATCAAATGAATTATAAGGAATGGCAATTAGATTGGGTACCAGATGCTGCCACCCCTGCCTTCTTTACCCAAACTTGCTCTGCTCCCACTATGTTTGAGCTCACCCTGTTTTGGCCCATAACTATTCACGGGTTACCTTATCTTTGTTGCCCTCACAACACAAATTATTCCTTCATATTTTGTACCACTTCACATAGACCTGATTATTATATACGAACTGAGATCAAATGATTGTGACTGTCAAACATGATGTCAAGGTCATATAATCTTTAGAAAGAAATTTGAGAAACAGAAATCCAACCATTTATTTGACAGTGTGCTTTAGTGACAATAGAGTTGTTGATGGTGGAGGAGACGTGAGCTGTGGATAACAGGTTATGGAAAAATCAATTAGTTTCCTTATGTTCCAAAATGGAAGAGTTTGTTGTAGACATTTTGTTAATCACTGTATTGTTGCTATTGACAATATTCTCACTTTTGAATTACAGGTTTAAGTTTTTGCCTCTATTTTTTTTTTATTTTTTATTTAAAGTTTTTAAGTTGACAAATTTCCTCTTAAATATTTGCAGCTTCCAGAAAAAACAATTCAGGTTAGGTCTTCAATGATAAAGGTTGAGGCGGATTCAAGACTCTCAAATGAGCAAACTTTTAACTCATTGGAGATAGTTGGAATTAGGTATGTATTTTTCTTGAAAATTGACTTAATACTGTGGTCATATTTAATTCTTTTCTTAATTCAGTTGACATATTGCCATGAGGTCTTCCTTGATGACCACCAAATATGTATGAACACTAAAATTAAGAAGTATTCTTGGATGTGGAATTTTTTTGAAAGCATATACACAAATACATAAAAACACACAATGAATCAAACATTGTTGGGCTCATTTCTTAAAATCTTAGGCTTTTTGGAAAATTTGTGACTTAACAACCACTATGTCATGTACTAGTGGCACTTGATATAATTAGTTGTCTTTCCTTATCTTACGTTGATAAATGCTCTACAGCTTCAAATTGTCATTGTACTTGAGTTAGACATGGAAATCTATCTAATTTTTACTTTAGGATTGGGGTTCCAAATTCCATAATTGGTATCGTAATAATACTTTAGGATGACAATAATTTATCATGATAGAGATAGGACATACCAAGTAAATTATCTTAGGTTTGGATTCTATTGTTAAAATTGATACTTCCAAGTTTCATTTTTCATCTTCCAGCAATAAACCTAAGAAAAATTATCTGTCAAGGAACTTGATTGCACTTCTTAGCTATGGAGGGGTCCCTAAAGAATACTTTTTGGGTATATTGACAAATATTTTGGAAGATGCTCAGTGTGTTTACTCCAATAAGCGTGCTGCATTAAAAGGTACTTTTCATAATCCTATTTTCTACTGTAAAGTTGCTGTAAATTCTAATCCTTTCTTCCCCACTTTGTGAGACTATATTGATTGTTTCTTTGCTTGTGTTGACATCAAGTATGGAGATTTTCTTATTTATTAATGTGTTGATAATATTTTTTGGTTTTTTGTTTTATTTATTTAAATGATATTGTGTATGTTCGCAGAGTAGCATGTGGACATGTTCGCATTATCACAATTTTTAAAGATGTTAAATTTTTAAAAAAAAAATCAATTACCAACTGTAATTAGTAATTTTATCAATTTATCAATTACGAGAGCAAGTATGATGGTGTAATTTGTCTTATATTATTTTAAAATTATACTACTTTGTTCAATAAATACTAATTTTTACTTGGTGCGGGGTGCGGGAAGCAATGTTTAGGTTCGGTTGTCACATAGTGCAACACCCTGCTGTCGTGCATGCTCCTGTCCCAACCGGCTGACACAAACGTGAAGCACAAATCGAAGTCACATACGGCCAGTATGTTCTGTGTTGGGACGCCTTTCCGGCCATAATACGAAGTGGCATACTCTTGCGAGACACGAGCCATCACGTGTGTGCCGTCTAGTGCACCGATGCAGTCCTACGCAACGCACCATTACGTAGAAAGTATAAATAAAAATTCATGGTATATGTCGCCACTGTAATATTTAAAATTTTGTGAAACAGTGTCACCTTGAATGGCTGGTATCGCCGTTGCGATTGTAAATGTGGGTGGCCCCCCTGTTGCACTTGCTCAGGCGTAAGACTCCTACTATGAACCGATGTGAACGGTATCATAGCTTTCAAAACCTCATGGAAATGCCGTGACAATGTCTCCTTCGAGTGTTGGAACCGTTCTTGCAAATCTTTCAACTTGATTCCCTGCAATGCACAAATGAAAATGGCTACCTTCTCTTCTAGCGGAACGCCATGCTCCCGCTGTGGCAGTGTCAATCCAAAACTATGAAGAGTGTCGCATAACAACAAGAACACTGGTTTGGACATACCGACAGGCATCTTCAAACCGGCCTTGGTGCCCGTTAAACAACTCATACATCCATAAACGTCCCGAAAGTATTGATGTATTTCGAGGCACTCTGTGATAATGGTTGTAGTAATATCTAGCTGCACTGTTATACGCCTCTAGCAAGTTGTGATCAGTTTCGACCACCATTTCCTGTGCAATTTCACCGACAGCTTCCCGGGATGCAATATTGGGCACAGTGTGACTAGGACCTGCGTCGTTTGCCATTTTTTAAAAATGTAACGCAAAGTATGCAACAACAAGCATATGAAAATTTGACTTGGCCGCTACGAGGTTGACTATCAAGAAATTGCAGCAATTTGAATGAGTGATGCGTACAAATGTAATCACACACCTTTTGCAAAAACTATGGACAATGAAAGAAGCATTCAACGACGAGGGAGTGTGCGAGACAACCACACTGATTTGTATGATTATATAAAGAAATGAAAGATGAGATGAGCTTTGGTGGTGGTAGGACCTTTTTCCCAAAATTTCAAAAACTTCACGTGCCATACAGATTGAGCAACACACTAGATGGGGCCTGTGTCTATGATTCTCTTCTTTTTAGTTCAGCCACCAAATTATTTGTGTTTAGGAAATTGTATGTTGTGCATCCCAAAAGTGAAAATGGACACCTTGTTTTGATATAATTTTTTTGAAACAATGTTCAGAAAATAATATTTTGTTCCATTGCGCAATTTTTTTGTTATGTACCCGAAAATCCATATTTTATAGTCAACGTTTTAAATTGGTAGACACACGTGACATGAAACTAACCAAAATTGTATGTCAGTGTAATGAAAAAATACAAATAGTATGAAAATTTAACACTACATGGGAACAAAATTATGCTTCACAACAAAGAAAAAATATTAATAAAGAAACTAATGTGCTGATTCCTATCTTGTCGACAAAACAGTTGAACAAGGAAAAGGTAATGGCAAATTATCAATTACATATCATACGTAAAAAAGATGCACCCTGTTCAAAGTCTACATCATGACAAAGCATTCACTAAATTTTTTTTTGTGCAGCATGCTCGGTGATCGGTTTTGTGGAAACATCACGGAGTAGAGGAAGCCACTTGGGAACGTGAGTTGGAGGTTCGTGAGAAATGTCCGGACTTATTTGTTAAATCCATCGCCATGTCATGTTGCCTTTGTTTACACTACTCCGCACCTCTGAAAACTGCACAAATCTCAATGATACTTCTAAGTCAATGCCTCTGAGGCTAGCATCTACTTTAACATTCCTTTCCAATTGTTTGCCTTGGTGTAATCTACCATTTCATTTTTTTCAAAAAGGAGGAGTTTTAAAGATGTTTTAATAGAAATAAGTATAAGATACACATTTCAAAAAAGAGTTTCCAAAATGAAATCAATGGTCAACATAATTGAAATCTTAAGTAAGCTGTACCATTTGTGCTCCACATGTTGGTAAACAAACTAACTTGTTCATAAAAAATTAAAATAATATAACACACATAGATGTTAATAAAAAATTAAAATAATATAACACACATAGATGTCACTATTGCTGTATATGTGGTATAATTTAAAGGGCCTCTGTAATGAAACCATTCATGTTGCATACAATTCAGCACCCAGCAGCACGCATATACTACAACCAAAAATAAAAAAATGCAAAAAAAAAAAAAGGTAGCAACAAGCATATACTACAACATCATCATCATCACACAAATATTATATCAACTGATAATGTCCTAAAAATTCCATGCACAATGTCATAGTTTTTGGGAAGGAAGGATAATTGGCCAATTGTTTGTTCGAAAGGGAAAAAAAAAAAAAAGAGCAACACACAAACATCATGACAACATTACAGATTTGCTGGACATTCTCAGAATCAGCCACCACCCATTCCGAAGTTTGCTGCTGATGGGCCACCCATACTATGGGACTTCTTCATTTGCAGCCAGGTAATGACAGCCGCATCTGTCGGAATCCGCATAATTATGGCTTGATTTGCCGGGTTGTCAAGTACCGTCAAACCAAAAGGAATTAGCGGGTCTTGCGGATCCAGCCCTTCTAGCGAATACAACCTTGTCATACACTTGTCAATGAGTTCCTGTGTCAAATCTGCGTAATCATGACTCATGCGGATTTGTCGTTGTAATTTCACGGAGGATGCAAGGTTTTCCATGCTACTCGCCTACAGCGAAGCTCCCTCACTCTGCCCTTTTTTCCGCTGTGGGTGTGTTGGGCCTGGCAATTTGCGTTTGCTCCTGCCACTTGTTGGTGTGTCGTCAGCGTTATTTCTCGACGACGCAACGTGTACGGTTGCCGGTGTGCCATCCTCTGGCGCAGAAGTGTGGTGGACAGTGTGTTCATGCTGCGTGGCAGGTTGGAAAAGGGGCAACCCGCTGCTGTCCTCGCAGTCTTCTTCAGCCGTTGGTGAAGTATTGTCATCGGTTGCCACAGGTTCGAACGCTGCACCTGGTGTCCATGCATATTTTCCGGTTGCCGTAGCGCCTTTGTACACCCTTCGCATGAGGTCCATGTGCTCCAACAGTTTTGTTTTAAACTTGATTGCATTCTTGTCAACTTGGGGAAAAAAAAAAAAAAAAAAACACTAGTAAGTCAATTATGTTGACAACTATGTTTTCAATTGCCTTATGCCATACAGATTGTGACTACCCAACCAATTTTACCTAATAATTGTGATACGTTGACATCACAATACAGAAACTGGACTCGATTTGCTAGCAACAAAGCAAATTATGAAGTTAAATTTCATTAGATGCACAGTTGATGCAAAAAAAAAGGGAGAATAAAAGTAACTGCAAAGAAATCCAAAGATGACAAAAGAACTAGGTATATGAAAATTTGTTTTATTCTCATAATAATAAACTTCTAATTCGTTACATCATGAAAGAATCAAAACTCAATGGAACACATCAGCAACCCCATTTCTTCCCCTCTCCTTTCTTTAAATTAATAATTAGAGACCTGGTCAAATAACTAGCAGTAGCAACAAAATTCCAAGAAGATCATAATATTCCCCCTTCCATTCATTATTCAACCATAGGAAGAACTTCATCTGAGATAACTTTGATCATTATTGTAATAATAATAATAGTTTAAGTATCATGTGAGACGTAAGTAAAACTCAATGGAAATGTTACCTTTTCGTAATGCGCCCACCAGTCGTCAGATGCTTGTATCAAACCCGTGGCTTCATTGTAACTTATGCCGGTTGGCCCATGCCTGCTGTCCATCAGTTTCGACCACGACTGCCAATCCTTTTTCAGCAACGCGTACTTGTTCTGCAGTTGCTTGACGTCATGCACCTTATTTGTACGGTCTTGGAAGCCCTTGCTTATAGCTCTATATCCATGCATTGTCATTGTATGGAAGCTCCCCTTGAAACCAGCGTCCAACTCTTTGATAACAAGTTCCAAAAAACTCCGCACCGTGTCGGAGTCCCAAGATGCTTTATGCACGTTTGCGGACTACTGCTGTGTCTGTTTACTACCGCGCTTGCGCAAAGATTTGGAAGGCGTCGACTGCGTTTGGGACTGCTCCATTTGCGTACTACAATGCAACAACAATTTTGGTATACGTGGAAAAATTGAAACATTGAAACTCATATTGGGAACAAAATAAAAAACATATAAACAATTGTCAAACAGAGCTAAATTAGCCAAAAGGACAAAAGATTATAGTTCAATAGTTTAAACTACTATTGAGTTTCATAGTTCAAACATCTATTTTTGTATACCCTACATTGAGTTTCATAGTTCAAACATCTATTTTTGTTAATCTAATTTTGTTAATGAAAATAAACTAATAGTTTAAATTAAAAACAAATCAACAAAAAAAAAAAAAAAAATTGGTTTAGAAGCTATATATATACATATATTTTTGCGTGTGTAATTTCTACTTTTGTGTCTCTTACTTAGCTAAGATAGGGTAATATATTGTTGGCCATTTACTAATAAATCTTATATGTATGACTTGTAGTCACATAAATACTCTTGCGATCTTATAAATTCTATTTCACATTAAAAATTTTCAAGTACAATATACTCACATTTCAAAACGCAATAAGATAAATAGTTCATACATCAAAATATATGTTATTGTCATTTTTTAATAATGACATATTTAACAAAAATTTAATAAGACAATAACATAAACCTAGCACATGTATTCATTTAAAAAATAATACATTTGATAAAAATTTCATACGTAATGAACAAATGAATCATCTCTGCTGTTGGAATTTCTAGGAAATAGTTAAAGTAACAAACGGTGTACTTTTCCAAATTTAGTGACACTATAAATGTCTATAAGAAACGAACAATTCATTGGTATTGATAAGGCAAAGTTGGATTGGTCTGATTATCAAATTAACAAATTCAAAAAAAAAAAGTTGAACATTCATATATGTATGCTTCATAATCGAGTAAATCATACAGGTAGGGATAACAATGATGATTGTGGCAATCACACTGTTATTCAAAGACATACACACTAGCAATGTTAGAGCATTGCCAATGATTTGCAAAAACAACTACGAAACCCATAATATGACAGTTTGGGCAAAAAAAAGTTATCCACTTGCATGCTATAATGCCAAAACTTCCAGATCAGCATCCCAACTGGTTTTCTTTCTTCCATCTCTCCCACCCTCATCCTTTCCAGCATAACTCCCCCAAATAGAAAATAATTTTTTCATAACAAAATTCAAAAATTACAACAACAATCTGTAGAAACAAAACAATCACAACAACAACGATAATTAAGAATTTTATGCAACTTCAGACAAATTTCAAGTAATTTCTCCAAAAATGCAGAAATATAATTTCAGGAAAATAAATACTTGGAAAGGTTTTCAAGTTCCGTCATCTTCTTCCCTGAAGTTCGTCTTGTTCATCTTCAGAGAGAGATGGGTCGATTGTGAACTTCGAACCGAAATCGTGAGAGATGCTTAGATCGTGAAACAGATCGCCGAACCCAAATGAACATCTTACAACCAGATCAGTAGAGGGTTTGGGTTTGGGATTCATAGAGGGTTTTGGTAGAGAGAAGAGAGGGTTTCGGTGTTAGAGATAAGAGAAGAGAGCTAGAAAAGAGGAAAAGTTTTGGAACAGAATCAGAGAAAGGAGAGCGAGAGTGAGAAAATTAATTTGCATGGAAGAGATGTTACCTTGTAGTTAGGGGGAAACGGGCCGGCGTGGTGTAGATCTAGTTAGCAGTGGTGCAGATCTAGGCGACGAATTGTCCGACAGCCGTCGGTTACTGTTAATTTGCAATCGAGTCGAGGTCTGACTTCCCCACGGTTGTTGCGGTGCTGCATGGTGAAGGCTGCGACGGATCTTCGGCAGTCGCTGGTGTGGATATCTCCGCAGACGGATTGTCCCCTTTTGTGGCTGTCTCTGCAAAACGAGAGAGAGAGAGAGAGAGAGAGAGAGAGGGGAAAGGGGATCTTCGGGTGAAAGGATAATATCGTGTTGAAGAAGGAATAAAAAAACAGGGGCAAAATAGTATTTTTACCCTCTGTAGGTCAGACACAATTTTGGCCACCCAAAACATGAAGGTAGGATAACTTTTTGGCTTTTTTGATAACTTTTTGGCATTTTAGCTTTTTCTCAATATGCCAAACTTGGCCTGTTTGAAAAAAATTATTCCAAAACAAGGTGTCCATTTTCACTTTTGGAATGCACAATATACAATTTCCTAAACACAAATAATTTGGTGGCTGCACTAAAAAGAAGAGAATCATAGACGCAGGCCCCATCTAGTGTGTTGCTCAATCTGTATGGCACGTGAAGTTTTTGAAATTTTGGGAAAAAGGTCCCCCCCCCCCCAACCAAAGCTCATCTCATCTTTCATTTCTTTATATAATCATACAAATCAGTGTGGTTGTCTCGCACACTCCCTTGTCGTTGAATGCTTCTTTCGTTGTCCATAGTTTTTGCAGAAGGTGTGTGATTACATTTGTACACATCACTCATTCAAATTGCTGCAATTTCTTAATAGTCAGCCTCGTAGCGGCCAAGTTAAATTTTCATATGCTTGTTGTTGCATATTTTGTGTTACATTTTTAAAAAATGGCAGACGACGCAGGTCCTAGTCACACTGTGCCCAGTATTGCATCCTGGGAAGCTGTCGCTGAAATTGCACGGGAAATGGTGGTCGAAACTGATCACAACTTGCTAGAGGCGTATAACAGTGCAACTAGATATTACTACAACCATTATCACAGAGTGCCTCGAAATACATCAATACTTTCGGGACGTTTATGGATGTATGAGTTGTTTAACGGGCACCAAGGCCGGTTTGAAGATGCTGTCAGTATGTCCAAACCAGTGTTCTTGTTGTTATGCGACACTCTTCATAGTTTTGGATTGACACTGCCACAGCGGGAGCATGGCGTTCCGCTAGAAGAGAAGGTAGCCATTTTCATTTGTGCATTGCAGGGAATCAAGTTGAAAGATTTGCAAGAACGGTTCCAACACTCGAAGGAGACATTGTCACGGCATTTCCATGAGGTTTTGAAAGCTATGATACCGTTCACATCGGTTCATAGTAGGAGTCTTACGCATGAGCAAGTGCAACAGGGGGCCACCCGCATTTACAATCGCAACGGCGATACCAGCCATTCAAGGTGACACTGTTTCACAAAATTTTAAATATTACAGTGGTGACATATACCATGAATTTTTATTTATACTTTCTGCGTGATGGTGCGTTGCGTAGGACTGCATCGGTGCACTAGACGGCACGCACGTGATGGCTCGTGTCTCGTAAGAGTACGCCACTTCGTATTATGGCCGGAAAGGCGTCCCAACACAGAACATATTGGCCGTATGTGACTTCGATTTGTGCTTCACGTTTGTGTCAGCCGGTTGGGACGGGAGCATGCACGACAGCAGGATGTTGCACTACGTGACAACCGAACCTAAACATCGCTTCCCGCACCCCGCACCTGGTAAAAATTAGTATTTATTGAACATACACAACATCAAGTAATTTTTCTTTCCCTTATTTGATGTCTCCCTTCTACATCTCCAGAATGTGATCCACTCCAATCCATTTTGCGTAATTTAGCTCCTTCTGTTCTTGTGTTTTGGTTTCCCTCTTTCCCATAATGGCCGATTCTTTCTAAGTTGTATTTTTGTAATGTCTTTCTTCATGCAGTTGCCATCATGGAGAAATGGATGATGATTTTACTGTGGCACGAATGATTTTATCTGGAACTCCTTTGAATGAACCGTACATACAATATCGTTTGTCGGTGTTGGCAGAGGAAGAAAGAAAGGGGCTTAAAGGAGGAAAGCTTCCTATTAGTGAAAGCTTTTACTTAATGGGCACAGCTGATCCAACTGAAGAGTTAAATAGTGATGAAGTTTGTGTTATCCTGTATGTATATTCATTGCCAAGATGTTTATAATATCTAACTGTTACTTAGTTGAGCAAATTATTTGATGGTAATAAGAAGCTCAAAAAGTAAAAATTGAATGTCATGATATCCACTTTCCAAAGGCTGTCACGTATCAAATAATTTTGAACCAAAATTTTCGTGGCGACAAACAAGTTGATAAATGAACTGTATTCATATAGGAATTTAATTTCTTATGTGAGTAATTACAATTGAAACTTGTGTGATTATTTATGCAATTATATAAGAATTCAGAACAAATGAAGAAGATAATCATTTTATCTTTTTCTGTTCTAATGAGATATGCAGGGAAAACGGTCAAATTTCAGGGTAAGTATTAGTGTACAGGAACCCTGGTCTTCACTTTGGGGATATTCATGTTTTGAAAGCTGTCTATGTAAAGGCCTTGGAAGACTTTGTCAGAAATGCTAAATATGCCATATTTTTCTCAACTAAGGGCCGGAGATCGGTAGGCAGTGAAATTGCAAATGGTGATTTTGATGGGGATATGTATTGGGTCTCCAGGAACCCAGAGGTTGACATTTATACTCCGTTCTCTTTTTCCTTCTTACTACTTGTATGTTTTTTCTTTCTTTAGATGTCTTGTTTTTAATTGAAATTTTTTGTATTGAGAATGCTGACCCCTAAACATCATCAACTAGTGGGTGGCACGCATGAGCATGCAGTCTATTTATAATTCGAAAGAGCATTAGGGACAGATGGAACAGGTAGTTCCTTGAGGGCAAAAGAGGAGACTAAATTTTGGGTACATTGGGTTTTGAACTATTTATCTTGGTTTCTCAAAAATTGCAATGTATGTGGGTTGTTATTAGTTGGTATATTGAATAATTGTTGGACTCATAAAAGCATTTTGGGACTAATGGCGATCTCACATTGTGTTGGAGCTCATGTTGGTGGAGGTCTTGAGTTCTAGTTTTTTTGTTTGCATTTGTTTCCCATTTGCATTATGCTTCTCTCTATGTATGTCTTTTGCATCTCTATGTGTAAGACGCGATTACACATGAGGGAAGGTGTTGGATAACTTGATAATGATTTATATTATCAGGCCCATTCCCTAACAGCATAAGCTTTTGGGACTAGTGGTGATCTCATAGGTACTCTATGAGTCTAGAAGTGGTGCCTTGTCTGATTCATTGTGTGGTTTTACTAGCATTGCAGTTGATCTTCTTCTTCTTCTTCTTATTTATTTATTTTTTTAAATAAATATTTTAATAATATTATGGATCTTTTCTTTTTTTGATGAGAATCTTCAAATAGTAAACCTTGTTATGTTGTTTGACATGAATAAGTTTCATCATCGAAATATTCTGGGACTCTTGTGGATGTAAGCTATAATAGTACTGCACCTTGAACTATTATGTGACATAGGTTAGCTTCAGCCAAAAGGATGTCACAGTAGCAATTCTAGGATACCTAATCTGTCACAAGAGGAAGCCAATTACTGTTTAATCCCCTGATTTCTATATTTTAGAGCAAAATCCTTATGAATTTAAGTATTAGGCAAGGGTAAGTTTTGGATTGATTTTTCTAAAAGGTTTTTGACTTCTTATTCCTATGAATTCATCCAAATGTTAGTGTGTTTATTGTGGGCAAGGTTCTGAAAAGCGGTTGCGGTCGCCGTAACGGTAGCGGTGATGCGGTTGCGGTTGCAGGGTGTAAAGGCCGTAGTGTAACGGTTGCGGTAACCGGAACCGTGAATTTTTTTATTTTTCGCACAATTTGAAAAAAACTTACCGATACGCATATTTTTTTTCCATGATCATATTTATTAGATTAAAAATAAATATTGATCAATTTTTGTAAATTTTTAAATATGATCCAATATATTTCATATTTTTAAATCACTATAAACTGAGTTTTTTACATTTTATTTTAATAATTAATGACTTTATATTATACAAAAAATCAATCACTAAATATTATATATAACCTCTTCTCTCTATCTATTTCTTGCTCCTCCATTTTCTCTCTTTATCTTCCCTCTTCCCCCATTTTCCGCTTTTTTTTTTTTTGTGTGTTTTTTCGAAAGAAACAGTTTGAAACCGTTACGTAACGGTGCATAACAGGCCGTTACGGCTGTTACAACACCGTTACAACCGCTACGGCAGCCGCTACAGTCAACACACCTGTGAATCTCAATCACACTGCAAAAGCGGCTGTAACGGGTGGCGGCAACCGGCAAAACCGTTATGTAACGGCGTTACGTAACGGTTGCGGCCGCTTTTTAAAACCTTGATTGTGGGAGTTGAACCCAATATATCAACCTTGGACTGTAGGAGGTCTTACTTCTCAGTGAGGGCCTTAGACCATGAATTTTGAAAGCACTTAACAATAATATCTTTTTTTAAGCGTTTGGAGTAGTAGATTATATTTGAGGTTTCCTTATAAAAAATTTACTGCTATATGATTCTGTACATGCACATGAACCATATGCAGGTATAAAAACTTGCAGGTATGTATGAACCACAAAAAATTGCAGGTATATAATTCTGTAGAATACATACTTTGGTGCTATGAACCATATAACATTTGAAAATAGACACTCATGGGATCTCACTTCACTCTAGTGTCTAAAACCACAACTATATACTTGGTTACATGTCTATTCTATTCTTTTTTTCAACGCACATGCTGAGTAAACATAAACATTGATATTACATTTACCCCTGACTCATTTTGTCGCGTGATGTATATCTATGTTTGTATGTGTACATGTTCCTGTCTTTATATATAGTATCAGTATGTTGTCTGTTTTCATCTCATTGTCAAGGCAAACATTCCCTCACTGGTTGCTTACTTTTTAGATTATAGCTTGTATTGCATTTATGTGATTGAAGACTAAGGAGATTCTTCAATCTCCTGTCATTTTTGAAAGGTGATGATTTTTTATGCTCACAGCAACTATGGCGCTGTTTGGGAAGTTTGGGTTTGGGTTTTGGTTTTTTTTTACTAAAAGACAAATTGGTTACAAAACCAAAAAAAACCAATCCAAACAAAATATCTCATTAAACCCCATAACCATTTCACTTTTTATCTCACAAACATCACATCCAACCACAAAAAAACCCAACTATCTTCTTAAACACACAAAATTTTTTCTTCAATAATATCCTACAACTAAAAAAACTTACAAAAAAACCCACTTCCCAAACATTCACTATATAATTTAGATACTGCACGCAAGAATGATTAGTATTGCTAGTGCACTCAATGCTTGATTTATTGTTTATGCAGTTTGGTGGCTGCTTTGAAAATTCTTTTTTGTTTGTATTTTATTTGTGTCATATATGTTACAAACTCTATGCTAGTCTTTAAACTTGGAACCATATTCATCATTAGATTAGAGTCTTAAGCCATCTGCTGCGAACTAGTACTGCATAAATCTTTGTCCTTGTTTAATTCCAAGATTTTGTTTTCTCTGAATGTATCCTGGGTTCAGGAAATCTGGGTGCAACATACATGCATTAGGTTCTCTGTTGTAAATTCATTTCTTTCGGCCTTTAATTTCCTTTTTATAGTTTTGATGTTTTTCCTATGGCCATGGTTGGTTGTATCCTTGTATGCTTGGTAATTTTGTCCATAAGCTTTATCCTATCCCACTGTGTCCCCCCTCCCCCAATAGGATTGAGTTGTCCCCCATTTGTGGAATATAGTGTCCAATCCGGCCACACTACCCCGTTGTCAAGTTGTGCAACCAAATGTGGTATAAATGGGTCCCATGGATAACAAATCCGATCCCGCCTCTTTTGTCTTGCAACCAAACGTGGCCTGTATGTTGTCACTGGTCTTTGAAGTGGTTTATTATTGTTTTATTTTGAATGACAGATAATGTTTGCACAAAAATTGACGGAGAAGTTTATTTTATAGCTTGAGTATTGTCCGAGATTGGTATAATTGAAATTTGTTCACAACTGAATGTTTTTGGTTGCATTCTTCAGCTGTTGAGGTGTTTCAAACCGAGTAATCCTTGGAGCCGTATCTATTCAACACCAAATGCATGCAACACAAAAAAGCCCAGTGAGCTTTCGGCTGAGGAATTAGAACATGAGCTTTTTCAGCTATTCAGAAGAACAAGGTTTCAGCGATGGTTTGCAAATGCAGTTCATTAATCTGAAACATTTTAGTTATGCGTAGTGGGAATTCTGTTTAATGCAAAGTCATTTATTGTGGCTGTAATGTGTATATCTATGAAATTGAGCCTACCCTTGTGCTGTGTTTGAACTATTGCTTGTATCATATCATTTCATTTTGTGATTAATTGAACTTTTGAATGTTGTTATGAGCATGCTACATGTCTAGTTACTGGTTGACCACTGAATTAATGGTTCAACATTTTGTAAGGTTATTTCTTTGGGCTGGGGTATTTTTGAATTTTATGGTAAAGACTCATAAAGTTATTTGTTGTGTGTTGGTGTCATAGCTCACGACCTCCAGAAACTGCAAGTTTGGAATTGTTTATTTTATTTTATTTTTATTTATTACAGATTGATTTTAATGGAGTTTGCATTCATTATATAAGAACTTTTGAGGTTTACCTGTATATGAAGCAGTAACCATCAGGCTATCAACATCTGCTGTAATCTGTGTTGATTTGCTAATGATACCTAGTTATTGTTACCCAGTCACTCATTGAGATGGTCACAAGAAGCTGACATGATGTTTTATCCCCCAAACCCACCTCCACCCCATATATTCTTTGTAATAATATTGGCTAACGTCAGAGCAGTTTGAGGTTGAAATAGATTATGGACTCCTTTTTATTGTAAACCATCTCTGTCCACTAAAGTTGCTAGTGCAGGCTCTTTTAAGCAAACTGAAAGGTTGTACCCAGTGCACAAGGCTCCCGCTTATAGTGGAGTCTAGGAGAGGCAGTAGGTAGGTAGACCAACCCTTACATTTTTGTGGAGAGGTTGATTCCCGTGACTAGAGCTTGTGCCATTGCACTTGGGAGTGGTTAGCATAGAACTTATCATTGCTCCAGGACACGACCTCTTTATTTGAACAAACCTGTGTTGTGCTGTTGATTTATCATAATGAGAAAGACCTAAGTTTTTATCCATGTTGCTAATGTTTTAAAGTACTTTTTGCTATTCCAGTTACAATATGAGTGTGGCTGCTGATAGTTGGCTGGCATTTATGGATCGGCTTCTTATATTGGCGGACAGCAGTTCTGATGAGAAGGACCGCATGAAAGAAACAATGCACCATTTGATTGATATATACTATGATGCTTTAGATGCTCCCAAGAGTGGGAAAAAGGTTAGTTTTGAAACTTCTATATTTTCTAGATAAAGATTTGAGCTTTAGATGTGTTAATGGTCTGGGGTCCCTGTTTTACTTTCTTCAATTATGGTGCACCTGGCTATGATTTTTGCAATTCTCCTATGTATACTACTAGCAATTTGCCCCCAACATTTCTGTGTCAGGCTCACTTCAATGCTTTTCCTTTTGTCTTGAGCTGTATGTGGATTTCAACTTTCAAGGCTCCTATTTTTATGGTATGGATCAGGTTACTGTCAACCGGCTACCAACATTGCTGAAAATGATTATCCTGACTATTTGTTTATGGTTATAACAATAAAACAAAAAGGGCTTTGAAATTAGGGTCAGGATCTTTAACATCTATGTGAGTGACAGGTCATGCCTCGAAATCTTGGCTATGGAATTGATAATCCTAGTGCTGTCTTGAAATCTTGAATAGGCACAATATCTGCTCTGCCTTGTGTCGGAAGTGTGATACTTATCTCCTTTTGCCACTGCTCACTGGCATATTAGATCCTCATGATTTTGAGGTTTCATAGGTAAATAATGAAAAGAAGCGTGTTATGCGGAGGATGGGATTGTATAAGTGGAATCGATAGTCATCTTAACTGGGCATCTCAAATCAGCATCATAATGTTTTGACCTTAATTAACAACAGGATTCTAATAAAGAGATTATTTTATTGGTATTGGAGGTGGTGCGTTGCAGTATAATTGACAGTTGTATATTACAGAGTTTCAATTTCAGAAGATTGGTTTAATTATGATGTTGATGTTGGCAATTCTTTCCCTTAACTTTCTATTTTTCTTTTGAAATAGTTTGTACTTCCAGACGAATTTAGGGCAGAAAAATTTCCACATTACTTGGGAAAGCCAAATAAGTATCACTCTACTTCTGTTTTAGGACTTATTTATGAGAGGGTTGAGTCATTTCAATCTCAAGATCCTCAGCAAAAGGTGAGAATTCTGCCAATCATCATTGCACATATATTTTTTTTTTAATTTGCAAGAGTTCTTCAAAATATTGGGCCCATTTGGTGCAGTATTTTGTAAATTGAAAGTTAATAATCATAAAGTAGAAACCAAAACACCTTCACCAATTTTCAAATTATCAGTTTTTTCTCAGCTTATTTAATAAGCAATTTCTGTCTAGTAACTTGTAAGAACATCTCCAGCAAGGATAATCAAAATAGTTATTCAAAATTTTACTTTACTATTTTAGCTAATCATTTTTTAAACAACAATGCTACAGACCACTAAATTATTATCACTAACACCACTACTAATAATGTGGAAAGCAAAAAAAAAAAAAAAAAGCCTAAACAAAACAAAGGCACAAAATACATGTGGCAGTGAATGGGACCCACTGCCACATAATTAGAGCAACTACTAATTACTGGTCTGCATCATTTTTCTTTTTTTTAATATACACTCCAACAAGGCTATCTACTTTAGCTATCTTCTATTAAAATATTCTTATACTATAACTACCATCTTTCCCATCTAAAAAAAAAAAAAAAACTAACTTCTTTCAAATTATTATTTTTTTCATTCTTTTAAATATAATTATATTTTTGTAAAAGTTACATTTTTCTACTGTCGTATTTTTGACACGGTCATATTTTTTAAACGGTTATATATTTGTAACGATCATATTTTTATAACAGTCGTATTTTTTTAATGGTCATATTTTTGCAACGGTCATTTTTTTTTTCTATCGGTCATATTTTTTTACTTCTCAATTATAAATAAGACATTCCCTCTTATTTGATCTTACCCTTAACTCAATTTTCTACTTTATCCAAACTTTCATATCTCTCTCTATGGCTTCCAATTCTCTTTATGATGAGCTTGTAAATGACTCTGACTTCTCTGAATCTGATGATGATTTGGAGATGCTCAAAGTTGTTACTATGGCTGAAGAACTACTAGATAGTGAGATAGGATCAAGCTCACGTCGTGGTTCTATTTGAGGTTGTAAAGTCATTCATTGTGACCATATTCAAGGTCATGAAAGGCTTTTTCTTGACTATTATATATCCTCATGAGCTATTTCGAAGGAGGTTTCGGATGAAGCGTTCACTTTTTCTTTGAATTCAAGCTGCAATAGAAGCGCGCGATCCATACTTTCTCCAAAAAGGAAATTGTGCTTGAAAGCTTGGTTTGTCTTCTCTTCAGAAGATAACTGTTGCACTTAGGTTGCTTGCTTATGGAGTAGCTGCTAGAAAGCGCTGTAATAGAAAGCTTAAAATATTTTGTTAAAGCAGTTGTTGATATTTTTTCTAATGAGTATTTGAGGTCACCAAACAGCAATGACATCGCTAAACTACTAGCGGTTGGTGAAAGTCGTGGATTTCTTGGGATGCTGGGAAGCATTGATTGTATGTATTGGAACTGGAAAAATTGTCCAACTGCATTGAAAGGTATGTATACTAGACACATTCATGAACCAACAATTATTTTGGAAGTTGTTGCATCATATGATCATTAGATTTGGCATGCACTTTTTGGATTGCCTGGGTCTCATAATGATATCAACGTGCTAGAAAGGTCTTTCGTATTTACCAAACTTGCTCCAGGGCGTGCTCCTGCAGTTAATTACACCATCAATGGTAATGAATATACAATGGGATACTATCTTGCCGATGGTATATATCCACAATAGTCAACATTTGTGAAAACAATTCCTTCTCCTCAAGGAAATAAGAAAAAACTTTTTGCTATAGCTCAAGAGGTGACAAGAAAGGATGTAGAACGTGCATTTGGAGTGCTTCAAGCACGATTTGCAATTGTACGTTGACTGGCACACTTTTGGAATACTAAAATTGTCACGACCCGCTCCCCGTACCCAAGGGTTAAGTATCGTGATGGTCAGTAACTGAAGTTACTTACGGCCAATTCTTAAACAAATTAATAAACGCTAGCGGAAGAAATATTTAAATAAAGGTACCAAAATAATCATTGGAGTTTCTATTTTTATTACAAAATTTTATTGACCAAAAGGCCGATATTTACATATAAAAATATTAATAAAGTGCTGTGTGTGTCTATTCCGCAGCTCCGCGTCTAAGACTTTCCAGAAGCTATTTCTTGAAAATTGGTAAACAACTATAAGTACATGGTAGAGTGAGAAATATTATACCAAGAGTATAAGGGACACGAAATAACCATGGATCGTTAGTTAGGCCAAAACATTTACATAAACAAATCATTTGAGTAACAGAAATCATTTAAGTAGCAGAAACTGAAATACAGATTTTATATAAATATATAACCAAATATATAACCATAACCATGGAATAGAACAGAACAGAGGTCACAGAAGTGACAGTCAGAACAGAGGTACGGATTCAAGAGGTGGCTCGTACGGATTCTAGAGGTGGCTCTCACAATAGTGTAGCACTTAGTTCCGCACAACACTTTGGTCCGCACAGAACAGAGGTCAATGGATCCATGACAAACAGAGGACCACAAAGTGGTCAAACAGAGGCCAATGGTTATTTAAGTCTCCCAAGGCGTGGGACTCCCGTGGTGGTACTTACAAAACATAATTGTATATAAGGTCATAGCCAAATATTCTTTAAAATATAACCAAACATATCTATGAGTTTCCTTTTAAGAAAATAGGATTCAGAAGATAAATCACGTAATTGAACTCTTTATAAAACATAACTTTTATTAAAAATATAATTTCTATAAAATAGATTTTGGTAAGTCAAAATATATGTAAAATACATTTTGGTAACTCAAGGTATAATATAACTCACTTTAACTTTAATACCTTACTCTTCCTTTCTATTATCAAAAACCCTTCTAGCTTCCACTATTTTTTCCTCTTTCTTTCTTTCTATTCTTTTCTTCTTTCCTTTCTCTCTTTCTCCTCTTTCTTTTCTTTCCCTCTTTTCTTTCTTCTTTTTTCTTTACGCAGCTGATCAACTCCTCCCTTAAATAGGGAGGAGGACGCCACAGGCTGTCTAACACGTGGCAGGACCCAATTATTACACAGATTCGATAATTAATAATATAGATTCGTTCTTATCCTTAATAGATATTTAAGATAATTATCTTTTGACCCAATATTTTAATATAATTATATAACTAATTTAATTTCTAATTAAATTACATTTTATCATATATTAACAGAAAATAAATTATTATTAATATTATCTATATTATTATTATTTATATTTTGACTCCTAAACTTTTCATAATTATATTATTATGTAAAATTACGCATAATAATAAATCATATATTTTCTTAACTGAGATTAAATAATATTAGTATAAATTCTATAGCATAATTAAAAATCTGGGTTGTTACAATCTTCATTCCTTTTTAAAATTTCGTCCTCGAAATTTGCCATGTGTAAGCTATCCGCTGCGCACTTCTGATAAATATATATTAGATGATTAATCTGATAGAAAAATAGGACCTCAAATCTAGTTGTCAAAAATTAGTTTGGGCCAAAATGAGAAATATTGGGTGACTTGAAAAACTTTTCATTCGTTTTGTTAAAAATGAGAACATAATGACAGAATTATATGCAAGAATTAAAAAAATTGAGATGAACTTTTCATTGATGGGGAATAGTTTCAAAATTAATATTTTTAAAATTTGAACCCACTTTTTAAAAAAAACATCAAAATAAATTTTTTTTTTTTCAATACTGAACTGAAAATTATATGGATTTAATTATATTATAATTTTGGTAGGTGTTTAAACCCGACATCCTTCTTTTCTTGTCCTTCTTTTACGAGAATAAATATAAATTATATCTAATATCCGCTCCCCGTACCCAAGGGTTAAGTATCGTGATGGCCAGTAACTGAAGTTACCTACGGTCAATTCTTAAACAAATTAATAAACGCTAGCGGAAGAAATATTTAAATAAAGGTACCAAAATAATCATTGGAGTTTCTATTTTTATTACAAAATTTTATTGACCAAAAGGTCGATATTTACATATAAAAAAATCAATAAAGTGCTGTGTGTGTCTATTCCGCAGCTCCGCGTCTAAGACTTTCCAGAAGCTATTTCCTGAAAATTGGTAAACAACTATAAGTACATGGCAGAGTGAGAAATATTATACCAAGAGTATAAGGGACACGAAATAACCATGGATCGTTAGTTAGGCCAAAACATTTACATAAACAAATCATTTGAGTAGCAGAAATCATTTAAGTGGCAGAAACTGAAATACAGATTTTATATAAATATATAACTATAACCACGGAACAGAACAGAACAAAGGTCACTGAAGTGACAGTCCGAACAGAGGTACGGATTCAAGAGGTGGCTCGTACAGATTCTAGAGGTGGCTCCACAATAGTGTAGTACTTAGTTCCGCACAGCACTTTGGTCCACACAAAACAAAGGTCAATGGATCCATGACAAACAGAGGCCAATGGTTATTTAAGTCCCCCAAGGCGTGGGACTCCAGTGGCGGTACTTACAAAACATAATTGTATATAAGGTCATAGCCAAATATTCTTTAAAATATAAACAAATATATCCATGGATTTCCTTTTAAGCAAATAGGGTTCAGATATAAAACCACGTAACTGAAACCTTTATAAAACACAACTTTTATTAATATACTAATAAAACATACTTGTATAAAATAGATTTTTGTAAGTCAAAACATACGTAAAATACATTTTGGTGACTCAAGGTATAATATAACTCACCTTAACTTTAATACCTTACTCTTCCTTTCTATTATCAAAAACTCTTCTAGGTTCCACTATTCTTTCCTCTTTCTTTCTTTCTATTCTTTTCTTCTTTCCTTTCTCTCTTTCTCCTCTATCTTTTCTTTCCCCCTTTTCTTTCTTCTTTTTTCTTTACGCAGCTGATCAACTCCTCCCTTAAATAGGGAGGCTTAAGGGAGGTGGACGCCACAGGCTGTCTAACACGTGGCAGGGCCCAATTATTACACAGATTCGATAATTAATAATATAGGTTCGTTCTTATCCTTAATAGATATTTAAGATAATTACCTTTTGACTCAATATTTTAATATAATTGTATAACTAATTTAATTTCTAATTAAATTACATTTTATCATATATTAACAGAAAATAAATTATTATTAATATTATCTATATTATTATTATTTATATTTTGACCCCTAAACTTTTCATAATTATATTATTATGTAAAATTACGCATAATAATAAATCATATATTTTCTTAACTGAGATTAAATAATATTAGTATAAATTCTATAGCATAATTAAAAATCTGGGTTGTTACAATCTTCCTCCTTTTTAAAATTTCGTCCTCGAAATTTGCCATGTGTAAGCTATCCGCTGCGCACTCTGATAAATATATATCAGATGATTAATCTGATAGAAAAATAGGACCTCAAAAAAAATTTGACCAAAAATGACTTACTGTCTAGTTGTCAAAAATTAGTGTGGGCCAAAATGAGAAATAATGGGTGACTTGAAAAACTTTTCATTCGTTTTGTTAAAAATGAGAACATAATGACAGAATTATATGCAAGAATTAAAAAATTTGAGATGAACTTTTCATTGATGGGGAATAGTTTCAAAATTAATATTTTTAAAATTTGAACCCACTTTTTTAAAAAAACATCAAATAAATTTTGTTTTTTTTTTTTCAATACTGAACTGAAAATTATATGGATTTAATTATATTATAATTTTGGTAGGTGTTTAAACCCGACATCCTTCTTTTCTTGTCCTTCTTTTACGAGAATAAATATAAATTATATCTAATATCCTTCACAAATTAGGCATACCAAAAAAAATATTTATTATATATATAATCATATAAAATTATAATATAATTAAATCGACAAAATATAATAATTCGGTATTAATTACCCGCTATTCTCCTTCTTAAATGTGCATGTATCCTATGCTCCAATGATGATTTTTTTTTTTTAAACCATTGCTCTGATACCATTTGTCACGACCCGCTCCCCGTACCCAAGGGTTAAGTATCGTGATGGCCAGTAACTGAAGTTACCTACAGCCAATTCTTAAACAAATTAATAAATGCTAGCGGAAAATCTGGGTTGTTACAAAAATGCTTAAATATATTATGAAGGCGTGCATAATTCTATATAATATGATCGTTGAGGATGATCAGGATGACAATGGAGTAAAAAACTTCAATTATGATCAAATCGATAACAGTCCCCATGTAACAGTGTTACAGGAGAGAACTACTGAACTTATAGAATTCATTCAATGTCATCACAACATTAGAGACAGGCAAACACATTCTCATCTCCAATTGGACCTTGTCGAACACTTGTGGCAATTACACAGCGAGTCGTAAAAGCTTTGAATTTGAAGTTTCATTTTATGTAGTATGTTATTAGTTTTGAGTGTAATCGGTATATGCTTTTGATTTATGTGTAATTTTATAATTCTATATGCCTTTTAATTATATGGTTTTCATTTTAATTATATGCCTTTATATATATATATAAATAATTAGCAATGCAGAGAAAATACAGCACATGATGTTTGGATAATCTATACAGCACATATGATGTTTGGAAATATGGTGTTAACGTTTCAACCTTAGCAAGTGATAAAAAATAGGTAGAAGAACTTCAATCAAACTCCTCAAAGGAGATTAAAGAAAGGGGAAAAAATGGTTACACAACCAGTAAAATAGTAGCAAAAACAGCACAAAATAGCAGCAAAAACACCAACAAAATAGCAGCAAAACAACACAAAAACAGCAACAAAAATAATCCAAAAATAGCAACAAAAATAGTCCAAAAAAACAGCAAAAGCAGTCCAAAAACACTAGCAAAACAGTAGCAAAAACAGATTAAAAAACAACCTAAAAATGGCAACAACACAGCACAAAGAGCAGCAGAACAACACAGCACAAACAACATCAGATTAGACAACTAACATTGTGTATCAAAACATTGCTAAGTTCAACATCTATCCTAGACAAAAGTAAAACCAAAAGCAATACTAGACAAAAGTAGAACCAAATAACCATATATCAAGTTTCTAGCCTACTAGACAAAAGCCAAAATATCATCAGGAGCAAAAAGAGAATGAATACTAATTCATTCTTCTTTTCTTAATGATTTTCATCTGTTGAGCACGATAAAATTCTTGTTGGACTTTCGGCAAGCCACTAAGATCCATCAAAATAACTCTTTCGTCCTCTTTGAAAAGTTCCATTTCATGCTTTTCAAGTTCCACCTCATGCTTTTCTTGCATAATACGAAGTTCCACTTGTTTTTGAACTTATACTTTGTCAATCATTTCAATTTTCTTGTCAATCATTTTCTTTTTGTCTTTCTTGATTTCCTCCAAAGTCTTTGTAATACTCAAATGTACGCTTTCTTTGTTCTTTCGTTTATTCAATCGCTTCTTTTCAGCCTTCCTATCGGTTGGTCTCTCCAAATCTACAAAAGCATTAGGTAAGACATCGTCTTCCCCTAGATTTATCGAATGTGGAGTACAAGGAGAAAAGGTTGTCCCTGTTCTTGGTCTTTTTGGTTGCTTTACTCTACCACCCATTTTGGTTGATCCCTTAACATAATCCAACAGTGTTCGAATTAGAATGTAGATTTCTTGAGTTGCTTGTACATAATTTTCGCCTTGCAAATTTGAAAATTAAATAAATAAATAATATTTAGCAACTTCACAAATAACAATAATTGTAAATGTACAATATTCAATACCTTGTCATCCTCATTTATGCCACTTTGATGCAATTATTCAATTTGGGCGTAGCACCCACAAAATTTATTCATGGCAAGCTAAATGGTTAACCATCGATTCATAAGAGAATTCTCATTTCGATTAGACTCAAATTTCTTGTGCTCATGGAAAAAATCCCCCACTCTTTTCCAATAGGTGGAGCTTTTTTGCTTATTCCCGTGTACCGCATCTAAACTAATATTAAGCCAAGTCGATATAAGGAGTTTGTCTTCTTCTATTGTGAAGTTTCCTCCACGTTGAGGTTTCTTCGACAAAGATTCAATTTCTGCAATAAATTGAGACTCCTGGGCAAATACTTGAGTATTTTGATTCAAATATTGAGCTTCCATCAAATAATGTTCATCAATGTTGGGCCTTTCTTGTAAAATATTGGTAAAGTAACCATCTTGTTGTAAATCCATACCTATGATTGAATAATATATAAGAATTAAGAAAGCAGTGCAGAGTAGAGAACAATTTATTTATTTATTTAGGTTTCCATCGAATTGACCAAAAACCTATCAATTTCCTAAGAAGCAGATGTGAAACATCAGTAGAAAACCAAAATTTCAGAACTATCACCAAAGCACACCAAAAGACAATGAAACATGCCAAAACAGTAAGTCGTTACAAGTTACAACATGTGCTAGGAGTATCAAACAAAAGTTATCTCTATTTTCCATTTTATTTATAAATAGATTGAGACAAAAAAGAATATCTTAAACTTGATAGAAAATCTGATAAAGAAAAAACATGTGCTACGAGTATCAAACAAAAATACCTTGTCATCATTAATCCTATTGGGATAGAAAAAGCAATCAACCTGCAAATTGTTCAACTACACCCAACTACCATTAATTTAGCCCATTTCAAAGTCCAGTTAGGTTTATTCATTAAAATTTGTCTAAATATATGAATTTGTTTCCTCAGATTGTCCAACTACACACACACAGATTAGCAGTTCAACTGTCCAACTTTGCTCTTGTTTTAAAAACTTTGTTAATTCTTACTACATTTGCTGTTAACCACAGATTTTTAAAAAATAATAAATAATAAATCATCAGCAGTTAAGAAGGGTAAGAAAATATCAACTAACTATAGCAAATAAAAAATAAAATATTTTTTTATCAGCATATAGAAAAACAAATTGAGGACATTTTAACTTCAGAAACATTTAATTTCCACATCAAATAAATAAGTCACAATTTTAAATTCTTACTCAATTGGTACAAATAGTATTGATCTATTAACCTGGAGAAGAATTGGTACAAAGAGAACAAGAAAATCACAATTCCTTCCGGAACATATGACTTTTTACACCTTAAACTTGATCTAGTTAACCTATCATCTCTCTATTACTGAAAATATAAACTTAAGGCCAAAACAAAACTTTAAGTCCCAACCAACACTTTAAAGCCCTACCAAGACTGGATTTGATTAACTGAACCCCTCAAGAGAAGAAGCATCATGAAGAACACAGCAAGCAATTTCTCACCTATATAGTTTTACCTATATTACTTACATATTACATATTCAAAACATAAACTTAAATTTTCCTTCAACTTCGGCCCCTAATTAAGCAGGTAAAATAAAAGTTCAAATGATAATGCAAAGTACAGAGGACATTATAGGTTGCACATACACCAAACACGAGAGTTTTTCATGTCATCCTCTAATAGAAAAAATATGAAATTTATGAAATTCATGTCATATGAAATTTATTCAATGGACCAGAAATTTAAAGTGTTCTGTCTATATAAAACTCATCTGATGGAATAAAATAATTAGGCACAATTTACAATCTCTATTCTAACAGAAATTACAACAAACATGTGGTGTGCAATACAAATACATAGTATTTCCTCTTTTACAAGTGGTAAAATCATGACCTATTGATTAAGAACATGGAGCCATAACTAGCTACAACCATTTGTGAGATGAGATTATAAACAAGGGAAGCCACAAAGCGAAGGAGAAAATATACATTCACATGGATTTCCTTCTATAATCACAAATGACAAAATAATGTGTAATATTTTTGCCAACATCAACAAATAACCAAACAAGAATGCAACAATCTAAACATTTACTTTCATATTCTCCAATTTCTTATCCACTATTCATGGCATAAACAACTAGAAATGACAAAACTTATTACCTCTCTTGAGCAGAAAGTTTGAGAAAAAGATAGAGAGGATGAGAGAGTTTGTGAGATTTGGAATGCCTTCCCTATAGATTTGTTGGGGAGGAGGTACTGATAGAAATTTAGCACCAAAATAAGGGGAAAACTTTACTGCCAAAAACAAAATTCAGGAGGCAAAAACAAATAAAAAATTGAAAGGCCCATGAACAATACCTCGCTTGTCCTGGCGAGGTACTGTAGCTCACAATTATCTTAGCGATGCTTGAGCGAGTCTGCTGATGCCGTCTTTCACCCTTCCAAGCTCACTTCTATGGCTGAAAAGAGAGAATGGCTATACTGTTGGAGATGCTATAAGTAGAAGTTGAACAAAAAAAAAAAAGTTATAAGAGCAACTCTAATGGGCTTTTCAAATGAGACTTGTTAGGCAAAATAGCTAGCTAATTTAACTTTTTACTGTTTCAATGGGCTTTCTGAATGCGTAGTTAATTTAGCTCCCTCTTTTTTAGCTCTACATTTAGAGAGCCATTGAAGGCTCTTGAAACTACAAGGAATATCCTCTATTTTATTTCCCCCATCTCTAGCGCTAATGTGGCATACCATAAAACACTATCAATAATAAATTAGTTTGTATAGATAGATAGTAAGTAAAAAATGACTAGCATGAAGGAGCTTGTATAAGCTGCTGCACCAAACAGCCCATTATGTGGTGGGGAGATAAAAACATAGTTTGCACAGAATGACACATATGTTCATTGTGCTCTCTAGATGTGGAAGTCTGGAAATTGCCTTGTTTCGATGTTGAAATCCCCACACGCTACATGAAGTTGTGGCATGAGAGGTATTCTGAGTACAGACGTGAGATGAGTGAAGCTATGAACTTAGACAACGAATTAAGGAACGATGCTGCAAATGCAGTGACCAAGAGATATAAACAGGTGATGATCAATATATCATTTTTTATACTCAATTTATATCCAGCAGTTTATTGATTTAACTTTGTTTGAATTTCAGTTGCTATATGGAGCTGCTGCGTTTGAAGAAAGTCCAAGGAACAGTGAGGATATATACAATGAGGCTGTTGGCTACATATTTTGTAAAAGCCAATTACAGTTCGACACGTGGCAAAGTAAGGGCAATATTGGGAGACTACTCAAGTCTTCGATCCTGATCGTCCACGTGGCATTGAAAATTGGTTCTCACGTGATCTGAGTAGCACTGGATCAGTAAAGAGATACAAGGTGACGTGGCTTCAACGGTTACTCATATTCAAATTCAAATACAGGAGGGAAGCCCAACTGCAAGTGATGACATAGTGGAACTACTTCTAAGACAGCATGATCAGCGATCATGGAGGAGCAGTTCGACGGTTTGAAGTGTAGTTCGATGGTCATCTTTGAAGAGTATAAATAGCAAGGAGGTCCCCAGAAAAAGCCCCCGGACTCAGATCATACAAACCAGTCTTACTTTATACATTTTCCTTTCTAGTTTTTACATTTCCAGTCTTTACATTCCTGCACTTTAAATACCTGTTATGCACTTCATTTATAGGAGTAGTTTCAAGTAGATTCAAGTAGATTGTCGCTGTAAACCTCTACGAGGCTGAGTTTGGACCATTGTAAGTTTTCATTTTAATGAAATACTTCAATTGCTTTTTGTTTAACTGTTATTTCGCTTAATTTCTCCTAAGTCAAGCCACCAGTAAAAGTCCTCTTCATTGAGGCGGAAAGAACTAAAACACAATCGTCTGATAATTTGTTGGCAATTATAATTTCTGTAAGGACTGATTGATCCTTACTGGCACGCTCGCATTTACAAAAATACCCTTCGAAAAGCCAAAAAGCCAACAGAGGCCCTCGCCGTTTATAACATACTTATGATTATGCAAAGAGAAATCGAGAATTCAAGAAATGCGGCTTTGCTTGGAAAGTTGCAGGTTCAGCGCTCTTTAAGCTTCATGTCATCAAGCAGAGTGAAAAAACGGAAAATCCCATAGTTTGTTCGCCATGATATGAAAATGTATTATATAATCCAAGTCTGTAGTGTATATGAATGTCATAGACTAATATGATCATGTCAATGTCTAAGCAAGTTCAAATGCGTGTAAATGTAGCTTGCCTTTGGTTCTCTTTCAGAATTATGATTCTAATAAAAAAATTTCAAAACTCTTTTTAAAACTTATAATTAAACACTTAAAATTCAATTTAAAAATTATTTTTAAAACTCATAACTAAATACATGACTCAAAATTCAATTTAAATTTGTTTTTTTAAAATTCAAAATTAAATTATTTGAAAACTCTTTTTTTTTTTTTAAATTTAAAAAATATTTTTTATTTTATTTTTTAAAATCATAATTTAAATTTAGAGTCGTATTTTGAGTTATGAGTTTTGAAAAGAAAAAAATTATTTGATTATGAATTTGAAAAGAGTTTTGAATTATATTTTGAATTTTGAGTTTTCTTGAGAGAGATGGTAAGGTATGGCCAACTCTAGGGTAGTACAACTGTGTCCTCTCCCACTATCACCCAGATAGTAGAAGGCATCACGGGCAAACCGTCCACCATTGCAGCACCCACACTTTCAGCTGTATTTTGAAATTTTTTGGATTTATTATTTTTAAATATTTAAAAATTTTCTTAATTTTATTTTTTAGGGTAAATATTTGATATTTTAAATATTTATTTTAATGTGTATTATATTTCATATATTTGTGTGTTGTATTTTTTTAATATTTTAAATATATTTTTTTAATATTAAAAAAATTATTTTAAATATATAATTTTTATTTTAATTTTTTTTATTTTATAAATATATTTTTAATTTTTTTTGTTATGTGTTTGGTTATGATTTTAGTGTAGAGTTTTGAAATAGTGTGGAGTTTTGATTTATGTATTTAGTTATGAGTTTTGAAAATAATTTTTGAATTGAGTTTTAAGTTATGTATTTGGTTACGATTTGAGTGTGGAGTTGTGTTTTGAGTTTAAAATATTAAAATCAAAAAAATAAAATATTTACAAAATAAAATATTTAAAATAAAAAATAAAATTTTCTTAAACATGTTTTTAATATTTTAAAAGAATAAATCCAAAAAATTTCAAAATACAACCCAAAACGTAAAATACAAATCAAAACACTTTTCAAAATTCAGAAACTCTTTTCAAAACACTTTTTAACTTTTTTTCAAAATTCATAACCAAACAAATTTTCTCTTTTTAAAACTGACTCACAATTTCACACTTAATCACAACTCCACATTCAAATCATAATTTTAAAATTAAATCAAATGGAGCCTTTGAATATCTATGTTGTGAAGCAAGTGTGATATATACATATATATATATATATATAGATTGTTATGTTTGATGCAATTATAACATATTAGTTTGTATAACATTTTTTTAATAAGTAACATTTTGTTTTGTTAGATTAATAAATGTAAACCTATTGAACCTGGTTCTGCATTAGAGACAGCTCATTTCTATATATTTATGTTCTTTTTGTTTTTTTGTTTGGAAAACAATGTTGAAGTGCAGAAACGCAAACAGGATGAGTTTAAAAAAATAAATGTGGATGCATCATCATCTATGGAAGATCTGTTTCTCCGAAGAAATGCATGCTTAAAAGTAAAATGGATAAATTACCAACTTTTTTGAAATTTTGAAAAAATACAATAAAAGTTGGCATAATTATATTAATCTCTTTTGTAATAATGGAAAGTTTAACAATGTTAGTTTTAGTAGGTAAATTATTTTCTTAATCCTGCATATTCTAGCTTTTTTGGTCAAATCCCCATAATTGGGATCTATGTAAAGTGTGCATACGATAAATTGGTGAAATTTAACTGTATTTAATGAGTACAATTTAGGGGAAATTTCACTGTAGGGGAGGCTTTAAAAAATAATTATGAATAAATGATAAATTTAAAAAATATTATTATTAAATATATGTTTTTTTCCAAGAATTTGTAATTATTTTTGGAAACCTGTAATTTCATCTATAATTTACCTCAATAAAAATGATCAAAGCAGTTTGTGATGGGCTGGTGGGGGTAACAAGGGCCTATTGGCATGTGGTCCTCAAACCACTTTACTTATGGGGTAATTAGAAGGGGAATTTATTAGAATTTTTTTAAAATTTTTGTATTTTAATTAGTCTATAAGATATTATTATATTCTAAAGTCTTATTATTTTGCAATTTGATCCATAAAATCTTAATTCTCATATTTAAGATATTTTATTAAAAATTGTACCTTTACAAATATTTTTTGAAACCCTTAGCAACTTAGTGATGTGAATATTCATATTAAATAAATTTTATAGTGTGAATGTTCCCGTTAACAATATAAATGTTCACATCATGAAATATTCTCATTGTTAATGTGAATATTAATGTGCGTTTCACCCTATTATTATTAGGGATATTTTGGTAACTATGTCATCTATGAATCTTATTGAAACATAAGAAAATAGTTTGAATTAGGTGAAATATAAGTAGGTGAAAATAGATTTATGAATAAATATCCTCAATTTGAAATCAGTCGATGTTTGAAAAAACATTTTTAAATTAATGGTAAATTTTAAAAATATTAAAAAGTGAGAGGGGAAGTTACACAAAAAAAAACCCCCAAGGTTTAGCGCCTTTTTCAAATTAAACCCCAGGTTTCAAATTGTGACAATTTGTACTCCACCATTCCACCCGTGTTGCAATCCGATCCCTTCGTCTATCTCCGTCTCTATTAGTTAACGGAAGACTGATTTGGGCGCCAAAATTGCCCTAATCTTCACGATTTAGGGCAAAAGACACCCCTCCATTGCGATTTACAGCTCCATGCAACCCACCTGGTGATTCAACCCGCGATTGTAGCCACACATCGAAAGAAGACAGCAATTTCATAGTTGATTTTCCAAAAAGCTTTGGACTCTGAGACAGAGGTAAGAAATGGGTTCGTTTTTTGTTGTTTTATACGGGTTTTCCCCTTTATTTTTTCTCCATTGTTGACCTTCTGTTTGTCTCCATTGTCGACCTTCTTTTTTTATTATTCGTTTATGACATTGTTTTTCTCTCCATTGTCAGTGCACACTTATTGTTTATTGCTCTGTGACATTGCTTTTGTCTCCGACTGTATGCATGCCTCTATATCATTGAATATATTGTGGTCCCAAGGTCTGCATTATTTTTGTAGGGTCTTCTGTGTTTGCTTTTCTGTCATATTTTGTCTCCATAAATGGAGAATTGTGGGCCAAGTTGTTTTATATGAGGGTTTTTTTTTTTTTTTTTTTTAATATGCTTTGTTTTGCATATGGACCCATAGTTATTGTCATTATTGTTTTGTTTATGTATGGATGCAGTAATGGCAACTTTTGTTAAAGTTCTGATACACCACAGTGGCTATTTTATTGAGAATGGTGAAAGGAGTTATCTTGGGGGTAATGTGGATGTATTTGATGCAGTTGATGTTGATAAATTATCTGTCCCAGAGATTCGCTGCATGTTGAAGGAGTTGGGTGTTTTTAATTACAAGCATATTTTCTATAGGATTCCCAACAAAAATTTGGTCTTAGGGTTAAAAGTATTGGCTAATGATGATGATATTAGAGAAATGTATTCTTTGTTGGAAAATACAAATACCTTAGAGCTGTTTATTAAGCATCATAAGCCACATAACGTAGCTGTTGCTCATCCTGTGTTATTCCTTACTGATGTGCCTATGAAAGATGTGGAAAATGATGGAAATTACAACAATGATTACTGTCAAGAGGACTCAAACACTGACAGTGATAGCAATGATGACCCATCAGACAGGGATTTCTCAAATAGTAGTGATGATGATAATCCTATTCTTGATGACATCTTGTTTGATAGTAATGTTGAGAGAGATGTCAATGAAGAAGGGCTTAAAGAAGGCCATGAGTGTGAAGCGAATGATGCAGATTCATTTGAGGAAGAACTGGTTACCCCTATAGGCTCTGTTGATGAAGATAATAACAATAGGCCTAAGTACCCTGAATTTAGGCCTAAGGTTGATATGCAGAACATAGAATTCAAACTAGGAATGTTGTTTAGTCCAAGAACCAAATCCAATAGGCTACTCAATAACATCTCTAAATGCTTTAACACATGGGTGATACAAGCTAGGGACAAACACATCCTTACCATGATGGAGATGATTAGGAGGGCTTTGATGGTGAGGATACATGAATGTAGAGACAGCATGCTGAAGTACAAAGGGCCCATTTGTGGAAAGATACAATGCAAAGTTGAAAAGTGGAAGCTGAAGTCCAGAGTATGGATACCTATATGGGTAGGAGGTGCTGAGTTTGAAGTCAGACATGGAGGGGATAGATATGTAGTGAACTTAGAGAATAGGACATGCACATTCTTCAAATGGGACTTCACTAGAATCTCTTGTCCCTATGGCGTAACTGCTATATTTTTTCAGAAAGAGAGGGTTGAAGATTATGTTCATGCATATTTCAAGAAGGAAACTTTTTTGAGTACTTATGAGGCATTGATTAATCCAATAAATGGGCCAGATCTGTGGCCTAAAACAGGTTGTGTTCTTCTTCTACCTCATAAGCTTAAAAGAGCAACTGGTAGGCCTTCCAGACATAGAGTTAGGGACCCAGATGAACCTAAGAATCCATAAAAGTTGCAGAGGAGGTAGTCTACCCTAAAATGCTCTAAATGTGGTTGTTATGGTCACAATCAAAGGACTTACAAGGGTCTAGTGAAAGAAAAGACAAGAGGACATTCTGGGAAATCCAATAGTAGTGTAAGTATTCCATTGAATGAAAGTAAATAAACATTATGTTAGTAATAAATAATACATGTTACTAATTACAAACTTCTTTTGCAAACATTCATCGGCTTTAGGATAGCTGCATCATTTGGGGAAGAGAGGAGCAGCCAAGCACAAGCTGATGGTTGTCAATCTAGGAAGAGGCCAGCAGCAGTAAGTGGTGTTGAAAAAGCAACTGAAGGGCAACCAAGGAAAATGACAAGATTAGTAGCAACAGACATTGGTAACAAGCAAGCAATGGGCAGCCAGTGTAGTGTGAACAAGTGGTTTTGAACACTTTTGTAATTAAAATAGGGTTTTTGCAATATTCATGGGGCTTTTGGAATGTTCATGGTTTATCTTACCTTACTCACCACTTTTGTAATTAAAATAGGCTTTTGGAACAATTATGCTATACATATGTGTTATAAAACCTTGAACAATGCTTGTATGGTTATGTCACGACCCAAACCCGGCCCTATGGGTTTAGCACCGTAACTGGCCAGTAATCCGAGATTACCGAAGGCCTGCTGAACAGTAATACAGTAAAACAGAGTACAGGGCCTGGCGGAAGCCAATACAGTAAATAAATAGTGTCCATTGAGCTGTGACAATCTGTATGCCAAAAACATTTTTCATGCATTCATACAGTCAAAACAGTACAGTCTATACAATCATATACAACCATTCAGTACGGGGACTTAATCCCCCGATAATAGTACGGTCAAACAGTAAACAGTTTATACAATAAACAAAACAGTCAAGAGACAGGTGGGGGACACAAAAACACCCCAAGCCATAGCATGGCGTCTCGGAACCTCGCAGTGAGGCACATAGGCTGGCTTGACAAAACTGGGGACTAACCCACGCTCCTAGCTCCGGTCTGGCTGCTGAGAACCTACATATATATATAAACAGTGAGCTAAAGCCCAGTGAATAACAATAAGTGTAAAGAGGTTATGAATGAATGTCCTTACAATAATGAAAACAGTTCATTAAACAGTATTTCAGTCTTTCAGTATTTCAGTCAATCAGTCATATGTGGTACATCCAATAGCCTATAAACAGTAGGTCCAGAAGGACCGGGTCTTAACAGACCCAACAGTAGTGATGGCCATCAATCAATAAACAGTATGGTTCCACAAGAAAACCGACAGAGCTCTGTAACAATAACAGTAATCAATAAGTGCTAAGGATGCCACAGTACAGTTCACAATACAGGACATACATTCATTCAATAAACAATATCAGTTCAGTAAACAGTTCTGTTCAGTATTCAAAAGATAGCCATTTTGAACATATCTTTACACAATCTGTTACTCACAGAGATTGGGCTAATAGCAGCTAGAGCGCGTCCCTGAAGCCAACCCTAAACAGTTAACAAATAGAGAACACACACTAAGTTCACAATCGGGAAGGATAATAATCAAACCCTAACTTCCTTGGTGTGTTTTTATATCTAAATCCTCATTAAGATGCCTTAAACTAGGCCTAAGAATGCCTAGGATGGGATGAGGATGCAAAAATACACTTGGAAGGCATTTTTCAAAAGTTGCTGAAACAGGGGGCTCGCTCGAGTGAGCCTTCCTTCGCTCAAGCGAGGTTGCAAAATCAAAGGCTTCGCTCGAGCGAGGAATCCTTCGCTCGAGCGGTCTGCAGAAACAGTAAAAGTACTGGATGCTCATTTTTTACGCGCGATACCACGCTCGATGCTCGCTCGAGCGAGCTTGCAAAACCAAAGGGCTCGCTCGAGCGAGGAATCCTTCGCTCGAGCGAGGAAGCCAAATCTGGAATTTCCAGATTTGTCTCCCAAGTTCGAACCAAGCATTCAACCATCCAAAACTCAGCCTCTGGGCCCCAAATTCTGGAAAATACACTTAAACTCAATGTATAACAAGTTTCAAAAGCTAATTTGCACATGCAAGGGCCAAGGGTTGATCAATTAAAGTCATTTTCAAACCCATTTTCAAGAACACTTTCAAAACATGCAATGCATGGGTTTTTAACCAAATTCAAGGTTCAAATCTTGCTCTAATGAGCTCAATAGTTGGAAAACAAACTGAAAACATGAACTTTGATAGAAACATGAGCATGCATGTACAATCCACCATGAATTCAACTTCAAAAATATCACCAAAATGGGCATGCATGCATGAATTCAAGCATAATCCAACTTCTTAGCACTAAATCATGGTTTAATCCTACAATGGAGCCTAGAACATGCAAGATGAAGCTCAAGACAAGAAGAAGAAGATGATTTCCTTACCTAAGTCTTGAATGCAAGAAGAACAAGTTCAATTATGCCAATTTACACTTCAATTCCAAGCAATTTCCAGGTAATTCTTCAAGGTGAGTTCAATTCTCCATTGCCTCTCACTCTCTCTAAGTTTGGTCGGTTAGGAGTGAGGGAAATGGCTGATGAAGATGATTAAATTAAGTGTTAATAAGGCTCAAATCAATATAGATTAAGGGGTCCACTACGAATGGCAAAATGGTAATTACGTCAAACTCTTTAATTAGCTTAATTTAATCTAATTTAATCATTCCTAATCAATTTTCAAATAAATATACCATAAAATCACAAATATTCTACTGATTCCAAAACTCCAAACGGTTCCTAATTCGGCCGCCGATAAGGCCTTCAATTAGCAGTTTAAACATATGAATTCAAACAGATAATCAATCGATCGAATAGATGCAACATGCAATTCAATAGATAAACTTATTCAATTTCAGTTTCAATTTCAATCAGTCCGTTCAGTACTTCAGTTAATCCAATTATCAGTCATTATCGGTCCAGTTTAACAGAAATCAGTAACTAATTCAGTAGGTTATCGATAATCAGTACGAGGGTTGTTACAGGTTATTATCCTTCAATGGTTGAATGGTTGAAACCCCAATGTTTGGTTGGCTTGAATTATGTTCTAAGTTCATTTATGAAAATAACAGGTTCTTATGCTTGCTTTGTTGTGGTTGTTATGCTTATGTCAAACCAGGTTTCATATGCTTGTATGGTTATCAATTTTGACCATGCTTGTATGGTTATTATCATTGTACATGAATGTAGGGACAACATGCTAAAGCTAGGGCCAAACCATTACAAAACCATTTCACCATTACAAAACAAAACCATTTCACCAATTGATAACAAAAGCATTGCAATTACAAAACAAAAACATTTCACAAACCATTTCAAACCTAACATTTTATTTACATTTGACCATTACAAAACAAAACCAATTGCAAAACAAAACAAAACAAAAGCATTGCAATTGCAATTGATAACAAACCATTTCACCATTTCAAACCAAACACTGACATTGCCATTGTTCAACAAAAGCATTGCAATTACAAAACACATTGTGGAAGTAATGTACCCAGCCAAAACACATATTATCAATTACATAGCAAGCCTAAACACTATTTTGGAGTACAAATAGTCCATTCAAGCAATGTAGCAATCAAGGCAATGACAAGTCACTTCTGTTGTGCACAATAACGTTGAACAGCATCCTCTAATTGTGCAACCTCATCGACATATTCTTCTAGTGCTGCAACCTTATCCGCCAACTTTGGCAACACTTGTCTACCACGAGCACATGTGGGTGGATCGTACCAGGAAAAGAAACCATAAGACCTATTTTTCTGTAATTGCAATAAAACATAAACAAATGAGCAATTGTTTTTGGGTGAATCTTCCATACAGTTATTATCTTTTTCAAATTGAACATATTACTATATTCTCAATTTTTTGTAAATACTGAAAAATTGGTAATTGACTTTACTAGAAAATTGTATACACTTACTCCATAATTAGGACAACCCAAAAACCTCCTAGCAAGGTTAGCATGAGTCTACAAAGTTCTGACCTTCGCTCTTAACCCACAACTGCAACAAGTCAACTCATCCCAATTGTTGCCACCTCAGCTATTACCTTCACTCATTTTTGTCTTTCACTTTGATGGAATAGAAAACAGTTTGCACGACTATGGAGAGAAAAAGAAGGTCAACAATGCAGAAAAAAACAAAGTCAACATTGGAGAGAAAAAGAAGGTCAACAATAGAGACAAACAGAAGGTCAACAATGGAGGAAAAAAAAAAGGGGAAAACCCGTATAAAACAACAAAAAACGAACCCATTTCTTACCTCTGACTTAGAGTCCAAAACTTTTGGGAAAATCAACTATGAAATTGTTGTCTTCCTTCGATCAGTGGCTTCAATCGCAGGTTGAATCACTAGGCGAGTTGCATGGAGCTATAAATCGCAATGGAGGGGTGTCTTTTATCCTAAATCGTGAAGATTAGGGCAATTTTGGTTTCTTTAACTAATAGAGATGAAGATGGATGGGGGGATCGGATTGCAACACGGGTGGAATGATGGGGTACAAATTGTCACAATTTGAAATTTGGGGTTTAATTTGAAAAAGGCGCTAAACCCTGGGGTTTTTTGTATAATTTCCCCAAAGTGAAATTATAAACTATCTCTTGAATTTGTAAATATTTTTTAGACTTCCTCTGACATTTAAAATCCCCTTATTTCTATCCAAGGTAAAGTACACTGACATCTTTTAAATTTGAAGAGGAGGGATTCCAAAACAGTGGGACAGATAAAATAAATTATAAAAATATATGAGATGTAAGTGATTTTGTGATGGGGCTTCATGTTTGTGTAATTTTTTTTTTTTCCCCATTGGGATGTAATTCCCCCTTCGGAAAAAAAATAAAACAAATTTTATAGATGTTTGGCATAAGCTTTTTTAAATTTTAATTAGGAGTGTTTGATTATCAAAATTAATAGTGAGTGAACTAAAAATTCATAAGATTAGTGTATGATTGGTTTATTTAGTTAAATTAGTGAGATACACAATTCTATTTTGACCACATTTGTTTTGCAATAAATATGCAAATATATAATTTCAATTATATGTATGTTTTGCGTTATTAATTGTAATATTAAAAGATTTATCCGAATAATAAAATTTGTAATTAAACAATGAAAATGTAAGTCTCATAAATTAATAATTTCAATCATATGCTATAATCCGCTCAATTAAATAAACCCATAATACTTTAACTCTCTTTCATTAGAAATCTGTTAGTCATGTGAATGAAACAAAAATGATATTGTTACGTCGTTTATATTGAAATGTATGTTCTACTTTGTTAGGTCCTATCTTGTCAAAACCCGCGAACAAACTTATTGATCGAGTTGTAATTTTCTGTGCATTTTTGTCTTCCTCGCTCGAGCGACGAAGTCCTCGCTCGAGCGAAGGACTGCGTCTGGCTAAAACCTAAAAGAAGTGAATGTACGCTCGAGCAAAGCATTGGTGGCTCGAGCGAAGATCAATGTACGCTCGAGCGAAGAGTTGGTGGCTCGAGCAAAGGACTGCGTCCAGACAATAACCTGAAAGAGTTTATTCCTCGCTCGAGCGAAGAAGTTCGTGGCTCGAGCGAAGGCACTAGTAGAAATCACGCAAAATAAGCTCCTCGCTCGAGCGAGCTTCAGAATCCGGATTTCTTTAAGTGATTGGTTTCTTCCAAATCTAGGATTCCTTTTGGTTGTCTATAAGTAGTTGGTTTTCTCCTAAAACTAAACTGACTTTTCTAGATCTTATTCAAGAGTTCTAGAGTTTTGTTTGAAGTTTTTCTTCTGTGTTTTTTGGTAAGTTTTCCTTGATGTTCTTGAGAGAGTTCTAAACTTATGCATTGAGATTCATACATCAAGGAGGTTGATACTTTATATTCAAGAGAGTGCTCTTCGGTGAATTCTGAAGATTAAGACGTAGAGTTTCAAAAGGCGTTTGATTCGATACGTAGTCGTTAATTCGACAAAGTGAAGTTGTGGGTTCAACTTCAGGATCAGTTCCGTGACGAAGGCGTGGTGAAAGAGTTACAGAAGATTCAGAGACAAATTGACTGTGTTGGGTAATTTGTGTGTTATCTTTGTAATCTTTCTTTCTTCAGTAGTGGATTGATTAGTGGCGGTTCGCCCGTGGTTTTTGATTACAATTGAAGGTTCTTCAATTGTGGTTTTTCCACGTAAAAATCGTTTGTGTCGATTTATTGTTTATTCCGAAAAACAAACAATCTAAAATCACTCTCGTAAGTGCTGCTTGATTTTAGATTGAGTGTTTTGGTTTTTTTGGGATTTGGAATATTTGAATCTTGATCTAATCACGAATCACTTAGGATTTTCAGTTGGTATCAGAGCAGGTCACTCTTTGTTTTATCAAAAACTTTGTTTTATCAAAACTATAGGAGTGTGATTTTGTGTGACTAGTATCATGGATTTTATTCGTGAAGGTAACTCAACTCATAGACCCCCTTTACTAGACGGTACAAACTATTCTTATTGGAAAGCTCGTATGAGAGCATTTTTAAAATCCATCGATGAGAAAGTTTGGCACTGCGTAATCTTTGGGTGGAGTGAACCTACAATCACCATTGATGGCATTGATATTCCTAAACCCCTTGATAAATGGGACACAACTGATTACCAGAACTCGAGTTGGAACAGCAAGGCTCTCAACTCCCTCTTCTGCTCTGTCACACCTGAAGAATTCCGTCGAATTTGCACGTGTGAAATAGCAAAAGAGGCGTGGGATATTCTTGAAACGATTCACGAAGGTACTACCTCTGTTAAAAGGTCAAAACTTCAACGTCTCACCTCCGCCTTTGAAACCCTTTTTATGCGCGACGATGAGACGTTTGATGATTTCTATGCAAAATTCAGTGATATCGTAAATTCCTGTTTCACTCTTGGTGAAAAAATCCCGGAAGCAAAAGTTGTTGGAAAAATTTTGAGGTCCCTTCCTGAGAGGTTCCAATCAAAGGTGACAGCCATTGAGGAGGCTCAGAATGTTGATACCCTCAAGCTCGATCAATTGGTTGGAAATTTGCAGACTTATGAAGCCCACCAAATTTCTAAGAAAAAGCAAAAAGAAAGTATGGCTTTCACGAGTGCTCATGAGACTGTAAAACCTCCGGAGATTGAATTTGATTTAGAGTCTGAGATGACGGCTATGCTTACAAAACAGTTTAAAATTTTTTTGAAAAAGAAGCCTAATTTCAGAGTCCCTATTTCAAAAGATAAGAGTAATGATAAACCCAAAACTTTTCCACCAAAATTTGCTCAAACTACTGAAAAGAAGATTGTAAGGGGGCCAGGGGTCAAGTGCTATGAATGTCAAGGGTTTGGCCATATGTCCCTTGAATGCCCTTCGAAAAAGAATCGAAAGAAAGTCTACACTGTTACTTGGGATGATGAAAGCGGGTCGGAGCAAGAACCCGAAGAACTTGAATCTGGTGAAGACGGGGATAGTGCTTTCATGGCATTTTGGACCACTTTTACTCAACCTCTTCCAAAGCCTTCGGAATTAGCTCGAGGTCAGAACTTGCATCATACTCCCACCTTTGATGGGACAAACTACCTGTACTGGAAAATCAGAATGAGGGCTTTTCTGAGAGCTTTTGAACCAGAAGGTTGACAAGCTATTGAAGAAGATACAGAAAGTGCAGATAATCCGGGCAATCAGAGAGCCCTGACCATTATTCGTGGAGCAATCTCTAATGAAGAACAGCAACGGGTTGTTCACTGCACAAAGGCTAAAGATGCATGGGAAATTCTGAGCCAATTCCATGAAAGAGGAGATTCACCCTCACTTCCCTCCAGTAACTTGTCTGCCTTGGTTGCTAGATTGGATGAGGTCAAGGAAAATGAAGAGCAAAAAGAGGATGATGAAACATCTGAAGACATTGATGAGATCAATGGCGATGAACTACAACAAGCTTACGAGAAGCTGTACGAGGAATCTCTGAATCTATCTAAAACCAATGACAAACTCTCTCTCAAGCTCAAAACATATGAGAGTGAGAATGTCCGGCTCAAAGGAGAACTCTTAACAGCAAAACAGAATGCCATCAAGATCTCAAGTGACAAGCAAGACTTATGTGGAAAACTTCTATCCTATGAAACTAAAAGGAATGAACTTCTGAAGGTGTATTCCACATATGAAGAAAAGCTTGAAAGTCTTGAGTTGTCACAAGCTGCATTGGAAGAGATAGTCAGTCAGAAAGATGAAGAACTCCGTATCACTAGAGCAACAATTGCCATGTGGAACAAAGGTTCCAGATCTCTAGAAGACATACTCGGGTCTCAACAAATGGGTTCTGACAAAAGAGGGCTAGGCTATGGTGCGACAGCTCACAAGGGACAGGCCTCTACCTCACATAACTTGAAGACTCAAGCAAAGGGAAAATTGAAGGTAGACCAGGTTGATTCTTCTCTTCATCAAGCAAAAGCAGGTAAGATCAACAAAAGGGAGGTAAAACCTGTTTTTATTTGTCATCACTGTGGTAGGTATGGCCACATTCGTCCTTACTGTTTTGAACTGTTTGGTAAGGTGTCACAAAAGGGTAGAAATTCTAATACTTTTTGGGTTAGGAGACAACCTTACATGTCTAGGCAGAACACCAAGACTAAAAAGATTTGGGTTAGAAAAGATGATTTGACTTGTTTTGTTGCTCACACTGCTCTAAAAGCACGTGACTCACACATGTGGTATCTTGATAGTGGGTGCTCTCGTCATATGTCTGGTAACAAATCCTACTTCACCTCTCTTGAAAAATATGAAGGAGGAATTGTTACCTTTGGAGATGGCGGCACTTCTAGAGTCATTGGTAAGGGCTCTATAAGTGTTGCTGGTCTTCCCAAGCTAGATAATGCCTTACTTGTTGATGGCCTTAAAGCAAATCTTTTGAGCATTAGTCAAATGTGTGATTCCCATCATGAAGTATTGTTTTCAAAAGATAAATGTGAAATTTTGGATAAAAAGGGAAATACTGTTTTACATGGGGTTCACACATTTGATAACTGTTATGGGATTCTTACTACTAATGATCTCACTTGTCATTCTGCCATCATAAGTAACATTGATCTGTGGCATCAAAGATTAGGTCACATGAATTTCAAAGACCTAACTAAGATAGCCAACAAAGAGCTTGTGAGAGGAGTACCTAAACTGGGTAAGAATTTGAGCCATGTGTGTGGACCATGTCAGCTTGGCAAACAAACCCGTGCTCCGTATAAAAAGGTGAACAGCTTTACAACCAAACGTCCTCTTGAATTGGTTCACATGGATTTAATGGGTCCTACTCGCACTGAAAGCATTGGAGGTAAAAGATACATTTTTTTAACTGTTGATGATTTTACTCGATTCTCATGGGTAAATTTTTTAAAGGAAAAATCTGATACGTTTAATGCTTTCCAAGCTTTAGTCCTTAAAATCCAAAATGAACAGGGTGTTTCCATTGGGCGTATCATAAGAATCCGAACTGATCATGGTCGTGAATTTGAAAATAGTTCGTTTTTGGATTTTTGTGATATGCATGGAATTAAGCATGAGTTTTCTGCACCTATTACTCCACAACAAAATGGAGTGGTTGAGAGGAAGAACAGAGTTGTTCAAGAAATGGCTAGGGTCATGCTCCTTAGTAAGAGTCTTCCTCCAAAGTTTTGGGCCGAAGCCCTAAATACTGCTGTTTATGTCATAAATTGCGTGTATTTAAGGCCCGACACTTTACAAACTCCTTATGAATTGTGGAAGGGTTTGAAACCTAATGTAAAATACTTCAAAACTTTTAGGAGTAAGTGTTATATCTTCAAAGATAGAGAGCCCCTGGGCAAATTTGACTCCCGAAGTGATGAAGGTATTTTTCTAGGGTATTCAACCAGCAGTAGGGCTTTTCGAGTCTATAACTTGCGAACTTCATCATTAATGGAATCTATCAATGTGGTTATAGATGACACAGGCTCACCTACTCCAGCAACAAATGAGGATGACAATGGTGAGTCTCCAATCTTGGATACTGAACCACAAAATCAAGGAGATGCTGCGGTTCAATCACAAGAAATTGTTACAGCACCATCCTCACAGGTAAATTCAAGTCCAAAGAGTGCTCAAAGGGACATCACTCCTGTTGCTCCTGTCACCTCAAGTCCTGAACTTAAACCATCAGCAAGGGTGAAACTAAATCATCCAGCTCAACAGGTGATTGGAAGTGTTTCAGATCGAATGAAAACCCGAAGACAGATTCGGGACGAGGTATCACATATGTGTTATGTTTCATTAATTGAACCTAAGAATTTTAAAGAGGCCTTGCTAGATGATAGTTGGGTCAATGCTATGCATGAAGAATTAGGTCAATTTGAACGTAACAAAGTTTGGACTCTTGTTCCCAGACCTAGAGACATGAATGTGATAGGTACCAAGTGGATCTTTAAAAATAAATCTGATGAGAATGGTACTGTTGTGAGGAATAAAGCTAGGTTGGTTGCTCAAGGCTACACACAAGTTGAGGGTATTGACTATGATGAGACGTTTGCCCCAGTTGCACGTCTCGAATCCATTCGTATTTTGCTTGGTGTTGCATGTTTTCTTGGTTTTAAATTGTTTCAAATGGATGTGAAAAGTGCTTTTCTGAATGGGTACTTAAAAGAAGAGGCATATGTTGAGCAACCAAAAGGGTTTGAGGACCTTAAATGTCCTAATAATGTCTACAAGTTAGACAAGGCTTTGTATGGGTTGAAACAAGCCCCCCGGGCTTGGTATGATAGACTTACTACCTTTCTTCTTGATAATGATTTTCAAAGGGGTAGTGTGGATAAGACTTTATTTGTGAAACATACTAAGTCTCATATTCTTGTTGCTCAAATATATGTTGATGATATTGTGTTTGGTTCCACTGCTGATCATCTTGTGAAATATTTTTCGGATTGCATGACACATGAGTTTGAGATGAGCATGATAGGAGAGCTATCTTACTTTTTGGGTCTCCAAATTAAATAGTCTCCTTCGGGCATATTTGTTTCTCAGTCTAAGTATGCTAAAAATCTTGTGTCAAAGTTTGGTCTTGAGTCTTCCAAGCATGCACGCACTCCCATGAGCACCAGTCTTCACCTTTCCAAAGATTCCTCTGGTATTGATGTTGATCCTACCCTTTATAGGAGTATGATAGGGAGTCTTTTGTATCTCACAGCCAGTCGTCCTGATATTTCTTTTAGTGTCGGTGTTTGTGCCCGTTACCAAGCCAGTCCTAAAGAGTCTCATCTTCTTGCGGTCAAACGCATCATCAAATATGTTAATGGGACCTTGGGGTATGGGGTTTGGTTTTCCACTGATACTACTGCTGAAATTACTGGTTTTTCTGATGCCGACTGGGCAGGGTGTGCTGATGATAGGAACAGTACATCCGCGGGGTGTTTTTACCATGGGAATAATCTGGTTTCCTGGCATAGTAAAAAGCAAAATGCCATTTCTCTTTCCACTGCTGAGGCTGAGTACATTGCTGCAGGAAGTTGTTGTGCACAAATGTTGTGGATGAAGCAAATGCTTCATGACTATGGTATAGAACAGAACACTCTCACTCTTTTTTGTGATAACACAAGTGCCATAAACATTTCAAAAAATCCAGTCCAACACTCTCGCACCAAACATATTGACATCCGTCATCATTTTATTCGAGAGTTAGTGGATGAAGGCCTTGTTGTTTTGGAACATGTTCCTACTGAGCATCAAAAAGCTGATACTTTTACAAAACCCCTTGATCTTCTTCGATTTGAGTTTCTTAGAAAGACCTTGGGTGTAATGCTCAGTAACTAGGTTGCTTCCTGTTTATTTTATGTGAGGTGAGTGTGAGTGGTTGACTTACTGTTCTTTGATGTGATAATCTCATTGTGATTGAGTCCTGATATCTTTTGCATCAAAATGTTATATGAACACTGCTCATGTTCCTTACAAGATCTTTTTCATCTTTGTTCATAGCTCATTCGGAATGCCCATACTCATTTACTTCATGATCTCATTCTGTACACATCCTTGAGCTAAACTGTTGCAGGGGTTTCCGCACAAGTGATCAAAGTTCTCTATGGACCACTGACAGTGTTTCTTGTACTTTTTCGGAGGAATTGACCTATACTAGTACATCATGGGTGATGTTAAGTCTCTTAACCATCTACCATCCTTGTTTCACTTTCATGGTTTCTCCCTCAGTGCATGATATCCGGGCATTAGGAAAAGGCTACCTCAGAGGCACCAACCAGGCCATCATTTTGATTTCATTCTTCTCTGGTTTGGTCTCCATACTCTTGAGCGTGCATGCCACCAGTGAGTGCACACAAAAAAAAAAAAATAATAAAAAAAAAAATTAAAATAAAAAAAATTAAAATAAAAATAAAAAAACTAAGATAAAAAAAAGGGATCATTCCTTGAGGGGGAGCTTCCGCATTTACTCAACAAATACCCCATGATTCCTAGTGGTTTGACTTTTCTCTGTGATGGTCAGTTACTCGTGTTGGAGGTCCAGCCATCATATCACTACTAGGATTAACTCTAGCTTTGTGGCTCTCAAGGATTGCACACACACACATCGTTTATGTGAGCTCTCATGTGTGTTTTTGAGTTATGCATTCTCATGATGCTTATGGCTTTGACTTAATACTATCTGTTTTGTTCATGATCTGTGTTTTATCTCCTTTCTCAAATTTTCAGGACTCATAATTGATGGATTCTCTTGTCTTTGTGGTATAGTCTGACACTTGGTCTCCTTGCTTGTTACAGGGCTTCCTAGGTGTTTTTATTTTATTTTATTTTATTTTTTTTAAAAAAAAAAAAATTGGTTTTGTTTTTTTTTCCTTCTTGGCTCGAGCGACTAGTTCCTCGCTCGAGCGTGCTTCCGCTTCTGCATTAGACCTGAGAGCGTGTGTTTTTGGCTCGAGCGACCCATTCTTGGCTCGAGCGATCCTCTGCGCTTTATTGAACTCGCTCGAGCGAGAGAGTCTTCGCTCGAGCGACCTGTCGCGTTTTAAATTCTGCAGGGGGTGTCTCTTGAGTTCATTTTGTTTCCCTTCTTCATGTTTCTTCTCTCTCTCTCTCCCCTAGGGTTTCTGAGTGGTCGTTTGCTGGTCTGATCTGTGTTTTTTCTCTGATTTTTGAGGATTTCCGTGCATTCTTGTGCATTCCCCGACATTGGTAAGTTTGTTAACTCTTCGCTTGTTCTTCTTTGCCGATGCTCTGTTGTTGCTCTAGGATTCTCCAGTGTTATTTTTTTTTCTCTCTTCTCATATTTTCGAATCTCTTTTGCATCTAGGGTACATGGTTTTGCATTTTATACTCTGCATTTTTTCCTAGGTTTTTCCCATTCGGGATTTTACTTTTGGAAATTTTTCTGTATACTCTGCTGCTTTAATACTCTGCTCTAGACTTTTTAATATTTTGAGATTGGGGATTTTTGTTGGAATTTCACATTGGACATTTCCTTTCCATATCCATATCATGCCATTATCTGATTGTGCTGTTAAATATTATCTCATTGGCATTTTTACATTTCACTTCACATTGGAATTTTTCACATTCTGAGATTGGAATTTTTAATATTCTGCTGCCATTATCTCATTGTTCTTATCATGCTGGTTTCTTTCTCTAATGGCTTTCATCAATAATTTTCTCTATGGTTGCTTGATGTTCTAAACTGGCAGATGTTACTTCTTTCATTTTTATACTGCTAATGCTCATGGACTAATGTTTTTTCTGTGCTCCTTGGTTTGGAAATTGGGGGTGTGGGGTTTTGTTTGTTCTGGATGGTTATTGGATGGTTTATGTTTCTGGGTTCTGCTTTGCTCTGTTTCTCCTCTGTCTTTGTCATGCTTCTGTGGTTTGTTTAGTAATGGCAGAGCCTTCCAAGCGTCGCAAAATGACTGTCTCTCGTTCCCCTTTCAACACTGCCAAATTTGAATCGAAAACCAAGGCCAAATTGTTTAGAGAAACTTTTGCCACTTGCAAAGTCCATTTAGAGCGGAATGTTTTACCCAATGCTTTTGAGGTTATTCCTATTCGTTCCTTGTTCGATTCTTTGGGTGGGGATCAAGTGTTACACTTTTCCGGTCCACAAAATCTAAGTCTGATCAGGGAGTTCTATTGCAACATCCACTCTATTCACAAAGAAGCCTGTACCTTTCAGACTTGGGTTAGGAAGAGGTCCATTGATGTTACCGGGGATGTGTTTCGATTATTTCTTAATCTTCCTGAAGTCAGTAACTGTCATTTTCCATTTCTTACCCGGTCTGGTGTCGATTTTGATAGGGTTGCCTCCGAGTTATGTGGTGTTGACCGGAATTGGCCTGCCGGGGCACTCATTCAGCAGAATGAGTTGCTTCCTCGGTTCCGTCTTCTCAATCTCATTGTTTGTGCTAACATTTTTGTCACCACCCATTCCTCCCATATTACCCAGGACCAAGGCTATGTTTTGTATTGTATTCATCACCGCCTTCCTATAGATCTTCCCGAAATGATAGTTTCCAAAATGATTGGGGTTTCTGAGGGTCGGAAATCTTTGGGGCTTCCTTATGGTTGTTTGATTACACGTTTTCTCACTTCACTTGGTATTCCTGTTTTTGAGGACGATGAGTTTGCCCATCCCATCAAACCCATCACAAAACTCACCGTCTCCCAGAGTCAGGCTCATGTGAGGGGGAGTGTGTCTGGAGTCGGGCATTCTGGTGCAGGTGGTCCAGGTACTGTAGGTGATGATGATCCTCTTGCCGAGGAGGAGGAGGTTGAGGCTGCCTATGCTACTCCAGCCAGTGCTCATGATCGTCCTCGCTCTTTCCGTGGCCAGCTACAGCACTTGGAGCAGGCTGTGACTCGTCGCCTTGATCTCATGGATGCTCGCCTTGATGAGCAAAGTACTATGCTAGCACAGATCCTCTCTCTCCTTCAGCTGCAGCATCCACCCCCTTCTTCTTAGTGTTCGTTTTTGGTTATTTTCTGGACTCTTTTGTTTTTTTCTATTGGCCAGTTATACTTTGTGGACAGTTTTTTGGTATTTCTTGCTTATACTGTATCTGCCTGCTTCTGTTTTTTCCTCTCGGACAAAAAGGGGGAGATATGTGTTTTTTGGATAGATGTACATGTTTTTGGATTGATGCAAGGATATATGCATACTCATGATGTTTTTTCAATGGATTATAACTACAGTTGTCTTGATATTTTTATTGTGCATAACAAATCTTTTCCAGTTTTGTGGTGTACAGATTGGGTGGTTCTCAAGATTGGTTTTATTGTTGTCTATCATTGAGTTGTAATTTGTTAGATCATTCCTTGAGCTGTAATTGTTTTCTTTGAGTTGTAATTGTTTTAGTTAGTCCTTGTGTTCAGGAAATTGTTTAGAAAGTTTTGTCTGGGTATTGACAAAGGGGGAGATTGTTAGGTCCTATCTTGTCAAAACCCGCGAACAAACTTATTGATCGAGTTATAATTTTCTATGCATTTTTGTCTTCCTCGCTCGAGCGACGAAGTCCTCGCTCGAGCGAAGGACTGCGTCTGGCTAAAACCTGAAAGAAGTGAATGTACGCTCGAGCAAAGCATTGGTGGCTCGAGCGAAGATCAATGTACGCTCGAGCGAAGAGTTGGTGGCTCGAGCAAAGGACTGCGTCCAGACAATAACCTGAAAGAGTTTATTCCTCGTTCGAGCGAAGAAGTTCATGGCTCGAGCGAAGGCACTAGTAGAAATCACGCAAAATAAGCTCCTCGCTCGAGTGAGCTTCAGAATCCGGATTTCTTTAAGTGATTGGTTTCTTCCAAATCTAGGATTCCTTTTGGTTGTCTATAAGTAGTTGGTTTTCTCCTAAAACTAAACTGACTTTTCTAGATCTTATTCAAGAGTTCTAGAGTTTTGTTTGAAGTTTTTCTTCTGTGTTTTTTGGTAAGTTTTCCTTGATGTTCTTGAGAGAGTTCTAAACTTATGCATTGAGATTCATACATCAAGGAGGTTGATACTTTATATTCAAGAGAGTGCTCTTCGGTGAATTCTGAAGATTAAGACGTAGAGTTTCAAAAGGCGTTTGATTCGATACGTAGTCGTTAATTCGACAAAGTGAAGTTGTGGGTTCAACTTCAGGATCAGTTCCGTGACGAAGGCGTGGTGAAAGAGTTACAGAAGATTTAGAGACAAATTGACTGTGTTGGGTAATTTGTGTGTTATCTTTGTAATCTTTCTTTCTTCAGTAGTGGATTGATTAGTGGCGGTTCGCCCGTGGTTTTTGATTACAATTGAAGCTTCTTCAATTGTGGTTTTTCCACGTAAAAATCGTTTGTGTCGATTTATTGTTTATTCCAAAAAACAAACAATCTAAAATCACTCTCGTAAGTGCTTGTTGATTTTAGATTGAGTGTTTTGGTTTTTTTGGGATTTGGAATATTTGAATCTTGATCTAATCACGAATCACTTAGGATTTTCATACTTCATTTATTTTTATATCTTTATATCAATGGATTAGTTTCGATTGTTTTAACTTAAGGTTGTTAAAAGAACTAAGTCACTTGAGTTTAACTTGTGTTCTGCTAATTAAAAATTCAATTTAAATTGATTTGTTATCTAAATAAGTTAAAGTTAAACACAATTTAACCCTGTAAATTTTTAAATTAAGTTAGAATAACTTATTACTCAATTTGACTTAATAAAATTATATATATTATAAAAATTTAAATTATCAAAATTTAACTGATTAGAACCCGTTCAAAATCTATTGGTCAGGTAAACAAGTTATCTAATATAAACAAATAAATATCTTTGTCTGTAAAAGTTGACCAATTGGCTATCTTCCCGGTAAGTCCAATAGTTTGACAACCACTTTATTGTCCGTTTCTGATATTTATAATTTGTTTATAATTTTTATAATCATTTTAATAATTGATAGCAAAAAAATAAATTAAATAATAAATTACTGCATGGTACAACAAGACTTTCGAATGTTTGTTTTTATCAAGACTTTGCGTGGTCATCAGAAGGTTGTTCTCTCCACCAAACCATTAAGTCTTTGAACAGAATTGTTTTTATTTTTTATTTATTTATTTTTGTTATTGTAGCTGATTTAATAGTTGTATGAGAAAAAATAAAATGATTCTAAGTTGAATGTAATAGTTTATCATATTGACTATTTTACTATATTTTGTCTTTATTGGTTGTTTTAGTATTAAAAAAAAAAAAACACTAAAAGAAATAGAAGAAGAGATTAAAAAAAAAGTGATTGAAAGCAGTTTTGAAATAAACAAGTTTTAAGTTTTGAGCTCTTAAAAATTATTTTCAAAACTAAACTGTTAGGTCTTTATTATTGACAATCTCGTTGGACAAAACTCTTTTTAGTTGTATTTTTATTCGCTCTATTGTATTTGTGAATTATGAGAGTTTAGATGCGAATCCAACCCAAGTTGTGCATGTATAGAGGAGTTTGTGCTGATATTTCATATCTTGACTTGAGCAGTCCTTGTTTGCCACTTCGCTGACTAAGTATGGGGATCAAAGCCAAGAAAAAAGTCAAAGTTGATTAACTGCTTGAGAGTTTTTTTGTGCGTTCAAGTGGTAAAGTGATTCATCTAGTATCTTTGTCCGTGTTTTGAACTTCTGAGAAACAAGTTTTACTGTTCGAGCGGTGGATGTTGTGCTCGAGCGGTTGGCCTATACGCGAGCACTGCCTTTAGTCACACTGCTTGAACGGTCTTCGCAACTCTATTTAGTATAAAGTGTTTATTTGTGATTTTTAGAGTTTAACTCGTCTAAATTTTCAGAGAGGAGTCAAATACAAAATGTTCTATATTAGAAGATGTTTATATATGAGTTTCCTTTATGTATAGATGGTGATCGATTGATCAACGAACTACATACTAACAAACATCAAGGGTTGTTTTTGTTATTTGATTCACAAAAAAGAATAGTGTTTATAGTGGCTCATCATCGTTGATTTGACATCAACGTTGTGGATTCAATGTTAGACAAAGTAATTTCGAGGTGAAGACGGTAGTGGAAGAGGCACATTGAGTTTGGTTCAATTCGGGCGTGGATTCGATAGGAAATTGAGGGTTCTTGTGTGTAATTCATTTTTATCTTCTTAGTAGATTGTGTTATCTCAGGTAGGCAACCCAAGAGGAAACCCAAGGGGAGTGAATTGGGTTATTAAAAATAATTTCACAATATTAAATATAATAATCAAAATATTCAAATTTTAATAAATAAAAAAATAGAGCAATAATAATCCATATAAAAGTGAAAGAGACAGGGACAGAAAATTAAACATATTGATTTATAGTGGTTTGGCACGTCGGGCCTATGTCCACTCTCCAAGTATCCTCCTCGGGAATTTCTCCACTATTCTTCAAATAGTAATACACCACTAGTTTCATGGGTGCTAGTGAACATTTATAACAAGTGACCAAACTCGAACATTCCAACTAGTTTAGAATCCAATGCTTAGTTACACCTAAGTGATTTTTTCCCCAAAAATCACTCACAAAAATTCTCTTTTACAAGAATAATAAGAGTAAGGAATATAAAACCCTTTTACAATTTTGCTTAAACTCTCAACAATTTTTTTCACATAAAATATAACTCAATGAAGTACAATACAATATTTGGAAATAATTCAATATAGCAAATTTTTTTCTTCTTCACTTCATATTTTTTGTAACGACCAGGACATGTATTTGATGAAATAATCATCTCATTGCATTGTTATGTGCTAATTGATTATGTGTTTGATGTGAAATTACATGTGAATTAGAAGGATTTGAATTTATATCTGTGGATTGTAGAAAAACCTGTTGAAATTACAACTTTAAACTGAAAATTGAAGGTCTTAGAGGCGTCAGAAACCAAACTGAGTACATATTTGTGATCAGCATGATTTTTAGGACTTAATGAGAAGTTTGGTAAAAATTTGATTCGGAATGAATTAATTAGATATAATTAGATATTATATATATATATTTATATATATAGGAGCTTAACTTAGACAACTTAGACTCAACAAAAGAAGAAAATTAGAGAGAGAGAGAGAGAAAGACCTCAGAGAACTCAAGAGGAAGAAGAAAGAAAAAGAAAAAGAAAAAAAAGGGGGGGGGGATTTGAGCAAATCTTCATCAATACAACCATCTAAGGTAAGAATCCTCCTCTAATTTCATGAATCTAAGTTGTATTACTATGAAATCATAGCATCTTGGTTGATTTTAGAAGTTGTGTGGTGTAAGTTGATGTTAAGAACCATAAAGAGAAAAAATTGGAAGAAATAGCTTGAGATTTTGACACATATGGCAATACTCTTGTTCAATCACTTACTTCTTGCATGAGTTTTGAAATTTGAGGAGGAAATCTCCATGGATTTTGAACTTGGAACTCACCATATGCAAAATTCTTGGTTTTCCTCTTAAATTCAAGATTGTGATCTTGTGATTGACAAAATGAGTTTTGGTTTAAAGTTATGATTTTGTTTGAAGTTAGAGATGGGAAATTCAAGATATTTTTAAGAGTTTTGGGGCTTGACTTCCATGAAATTGAAGTTAGTTTTTGCTAAGAAGGAGTTCCAAATTGAAACAAAAATTTTGACTTACATTGTACCCAGACCGCTCGGCCTGGGCCACCGCATGAGCAGCCAGCCTTTCCTAGCACCAAATTGTATTCTGCTTTGGTGGTGCTAGAGCGGCCACGCCACCACACGAGCAGCCAAGGTTTTCTTCAAAAATAGACACTGTTCAGGATTGGGAACAACCCAAAAATGTTTTTGAGATCCGGAATTTCTTAGGATTGGCGAGGTATTATCAGCGTTTTGTAAGAGACTTTTCTAGACTAGTCACGCCTTTGACTAGATTGACTAGAAAAGGGGGTTAAGTTTGTGTGGAGTAAGACTTGTGAGAAGTCGTTCCAAGAGCTTAAGACTAGATTGACTACCGCACCGGTGTTGATAATTCCGGAAAGAGGTTTGGGTTACACCGTTTATTATGACGCATCTCAGGATGGGCTTGGTTGTGTCTTGATGCAAGAGGGAAAGGTGGTAGCTTACGGTTCACGGCGACTGAAAACTCATGAGAAGAATTACCCTACCCACAACTTGGAATTAGCAACAGTAGTGTTTGCCTTAAAAATTTGGAGGCATTACTTGTATGTCGAGAAGTTTGAGATTTTCTCCGATCATAAGAGTCCAAAGTATTTGTTCTTCCAAAAAGACTTGAATTTACGCCAACGGAGGTGGATGGAATTTTTGGAGGATTATGACTTTGAGTTACACTATCATCTGGAGAAGGCCATTGTAGTGGCCGACGCCTTAAGTCAGAAATCCATGAGTAGTTTGGCGAGTGTGGCCATTCAGGAATGGGTTATGTTAGATGACATCGGCAAGTTTGAATTGCACTTGGGTGAGTCCGAAGATGGTGCAACTTTGTTTACTTTGAGTGCTCAACCTACCTTAATTAATAGAGTTCTAGAGGTACAACAAGGAGACTGTGAAGTAGAGTCAATTCGTGATAGAATCTCCAACGGGAAGAAAGAGAAGGGTTTGAACATCCACTTGGACCAGAGTGTACGAATCCTAGACCGCTTGTTTGTACCAAAATCTTGTAGAGAAGAAGTGCTTCGGGAGTTCCATCACTCACGACTTACGATATATCCGGGAGGCACCAAAATGTATCGTGATCTTAGCGGTCAGTTTTGGTGGAGGGGTATGAAGTGGGATGTCGCATCCTTTGTGTTGAAGTGCCTTACTTGTCAACAAGTGAAGGCCGAACACCAAAGACCAGCGGGTTTGTTACAACCCTTACCGATAGCCTAGTGGAAATGGAAGCACGTTACCATGGATTTCGTAGTTGGGCTTCCTAGAACACAGTAGGGCAATGATGCCATTTGGGTGATTGTTGATAGGTTCACTAAGTCTACACATTTCATCCCGATGCGTACCGGCGACTCAGTTGAGCACTTGGCCAAGTTGTACATTAGAGAGATAGTTCGACTTCACGGAGTTCCTGTAACCATTGTATCAGATAGAGATCCTCGTTTTACTGCCCGGTTGTGGCAAAGCCTTCAAGAGGCATTGAAAACTAAGTTGACCTTTAGCACTGCTTACCACCCTCAAACCGATGGGCAATCGAAGCGTGCCATCCAGATTTTAGAGGATATGCTTAGAGCTTGTGTCCTTTATTTCAAAGGGTCTTGGAAGAGGCATTTACCGTTGGTTGAGTTTGCCTATAACAATAGTTATTGAGCTAGCATAGAGATGGCACCGTTTGAGGCCTTGTATGGCCGACCTTGTAGATCACCAGTTTGTTGGGCCGAGGTGGGGGATGCACCGTTGTTGGGTCTGAAAATTGTTAGGGAGACAACCGAGAAAGTTGTTCTCATTCGGAAGTGGTTAGCTATGTGTAGACCGCCCGAACTCTCTCCGCGCACCCCCCTTTTCGGAGAGGGCGTGAATTAGGTTCTAGCTACTACAGTTCGGACTCCTGTCACGGTTCTGAATCTAATCTCACAAAGTGCAATGTAAGACTGATAAATCACCAAAGAGTCTAAATCCGGCAAATCATTTTGGAAAATCGATTTTAATCAAAAAACGTCAAACATCGACTGCTTTGCCAGATTTCAGAGTCGCCACCTAAATATTTTATTTTGGGAAATTTAGGAAACCTTGACTCGTGCCTAAGGCCACGTGTCCATCATCACCAAAGTTACCTCGGCTCGGGAACTTGGGTACGAGAGTGGAAGGTCCTGAAATGAGCACCCCCGTTCGCCCGATCAAAGGATCGGCCTCTACTAAGCATGATATGTTGTTTTATAAACACATGTGTTCTTATTCCGGTTATTTAGCCAATTTACTATGTGATGCGCACAGCATACAAGTATAAACTAGATCGCCTAAATTGGAACAAAACAATTCAATGTTTGTTTTCGAAAATGGTTTGAATTTGCCACCCTCAAGTGGGCTTAGAAATGCGGATTTGCCACCAAACAAGGTGGGCTTAAAACATGATGATTTGCCACTCCAAGTGGGCTTAAAACTCACATTTTGATGAATTGTTCCAATTCAAGTAATGAAGCCTTCATCCACAGGCATTAAAACAGTTTAGCAATTAAGCAAGTAGCCTGGCAAGCATGCTATCATGGCAACACTCACACTCATGCAAGTATGCTAAAACTTAAAGACTCACCGAGTATTCCATGCCAAAACAGAAAACTAGTTAGAAATCATGCATGATCCTAACTATGTTAACAATGCCTAATGCAACACATGCAAAAAATGCAACTGAGTAGGCTCGGCTATCTAAGATGGCATGTGAATGCAACAATTTATACATGTATTCAAATAGGTATTGAAATACGATGCAGTTTTTATGATGCGCCGAGCTCGGTGCATGCAAGACAAATGAATGATGCACGCATGCAGGCATAAGGATGCTAATCAAAACATGCCATAAAACTAACCATCGAAAGTTGATAAGTAAATGGGAGAAAGAAATAGGGTTGGAAGACATGCACACACACACGCACACTTATTACAACATTTGCTCTCTCGACGGAAGGTCCGAATAAGCTAAGCTAATCTAAGCTAAGCTAATCAACTAATTTAATAATCTAATTAGACTAATTATTACACACCCAAATCGAATAACTAGCAAACCAATTACTAATTATTACAATACTTTAATTAATTAACAAATTAACTAATCATGGCATCTTACTAAGCATGTAAGATATGTAAACTAGGCTGCCTCAGCTTCTGCCTTGAACAATGAAGGATGCATGCTCTTGGTTGCTACCTCGAAACACCTTCCGGTTTACTCTTGAGAGGCTCTGTTTGCAGGGTGTCTTTAGGAACTTTCTACTCCACCTTACCAAACCAACTCTGAGGAATCCACCAGTGGCCTGCCGGCCATGAGAAGCTTCTGCTGGCCATCTGCTGGCCAATGATGTGCACTGCCGGCCAATGATGAAGCAGTGCCGGCCATCTGAAAGGCAATGTCGGCCACTGGTGTGCTGCACCACCATTCTGCAACAAATCACAAACTAGAGGAAAATGGAGAGTCTTCCAAGGGTATGTACATACTATGCCACTCCATATCACCTCAAAACATCAAGGGAGAGGCACCATTGGATCCAAGACCATCAATCAAGCATCTCAATGCATGATGGCCAAAGATCCAACTTGCACAAATTTGATGAATGCATAACAAACAAGACACTAAGACCACGGCCTTATCATAAATGATCAAAGGCAATGGAGACAAAGGGGATTGGCTCACTTTCATCACTTTGAGTATGAAGTGGGCCAATTCACCTTGTGTTCAACATAACGTCCAGTTGAACACGATGCAATGCAAACAACACACTCATCTTGGCATGAAATGCAAGACTCTAACATGCGAACAATGCATGCACAACATGTGAAGAGACTTAAGCATTAAAACTAGTGAAGGATACAACACTAGGACCATGCAATATAATGTTCAATGGACTAAACCAACCCCAAACAGACCTCATGCATGCCAAAACAGTGGCCAAAATAATCTGAAATGATAGCATGAAAGGCAAGAGAATGATGTTCATGTATTGGCTCACAAACAAGGCATAATGCTCAACTCTCAAAAGCATTGAAAGAGTGATAAACATGAGAGTATAACAAGGCTATATGCTCTCAAATTATGTGTTAAATGATGCCATATCACATAAACATCACAAGTAAGGCATCCTAGAAGACCTAAAGCACAAGGCTAGTAAAGAGCACTACACAAGAAGTATGCAATACATAGCCCAAACAACCAAACCAACTCTAGACAGAGCTCAACCATGCCAAATCAAAGGCTAAAACATGCTAAAATGATAGCCCAAAAGCTTAGACAAGCATGCATACGTATTGGCTCACAAACAAGGCATAAGGCACATCTCTCAAAAGCATTGAAAGAGTGGAACATGTGAGAGTGTGACCATGCTATATACACTGAAATCATGTGAGAAATGAGGTTAAGGCATGCAATCATCACATTCAAAGCATATTAGGGACTTCAAACACAAAGCTAGTGAAGCCCAACCATACTATAGCTATACAAAGTTAAGCATATATGACCAAGACCACTTAAAACAGACCTCAAGCATGTTAAATCAATGGTAAAAATGTGCTGGAGCAAAGATAACACATGCTAGAATGATGAACTAAAGCATGAAGCATGTTAGGCCAACAAACATGATTGCACTACAAGTACCAAAAGCAAGCAAGAGGTGACCCAAACACCCAAAAATAGAGTTAAAGTATGTCAAAAAAGTCACAAAAACATGCTCAAACTAAGCCTCAAGAGGATAGAAACACATGCTCATTTGGTAGGCCAACAACACAAGCAAGCAAGACAAGAGGAGATGGGACCACCCCCTCCCATTTTGGACCTCAAAACCACCTTTCCACCACTAAAATTCCTCTGAGTTTCAGTGGTAGAAAGGCCATGCAAAGGCTATTACAAAAGCTTCAAAGGATGGCTTAAAAGCTTAACAAATAAGCAAAGAAAGAGGGTAGACCACCCCTAACTCCAACAAGGACTCAAACCAACATTTTTAACACTTAAAATCAGAGCTTTTTGTAGTTAACAACCAAGCCTAAAACAGCATGCAAAGGTGGCTAACATGATATACAAAAATAAGCTTAAAAGGGGAACATGCTCACCCTTGAAGCACAGCAGCAAGGCAGGTCTTCCTCTGAGCCAAAACCAGCCTTTTGAGTTCCAAACAACCCTTCAAAAAACCTCAGCTCCAAGGTAGTAGTGTTTGACTAGGTGTTCCTTTGCAAAATTGTGAAGAAAACACACTTTAAGGCACTATTGAGCACAATATAGAGAGAGAGTGTGAGAATTCTAGAGAGAGAGACAGATTTTGTCTCTAAATTTTTTGAACCTTAGGATAGGGAGAGGGGCCTCCCTTATATAAGCAATGCAAGCAAAAGTTTGCTTGACAAGCTTAAACTTGCCTCCATCCTTCCATACACGTGTATGGAGGATGGCTCAGTGAGCCACAGCTAGCTCAAAAGATCTAAAATAATATCTGTTGAAACATAGTGGCCGGCCGGCCATTAGTGGTGGCCGGCAGTGCCTCATTGATGGCCGGCAGGCCTTATCAATGGTCGACAGGGCTAAATTGATGGCCGGCAATGCCAAAAAAAGGCCGGCAGTGCACCACAAAAATCATGCTGAAAGGACCAACACATGGTCCAAAAAAATGGAGCAGAAAAGACACAGGATTTGGAAAGCTCAAACCTGTGACATTCCACCGCGAAATTCGAGTACTCGACAAGCAATCAAACTTGTCATTAAATGTACCTGCAAGCATATCCAAGTCTTGAGGACGGTCAAAAATGGGGTGTCTACACTATGCCCAAACCTGACAGAAAAGTTATGTCGATAAGAGAAAATGACCTTTGTCTTTCGAAGTAGGTGGCCATGTTTTCCTCAAGATCTCACCTAGGTGGGGTTTGATGAGGTTCGGTAAGAGTGGTAAGTTGTCTCCGAGATTCATTGGGCCTTTTGAGATATTGGAGAGGATTGGGGAAGTGGCGTATCGGTTGGCTTTACCGCCACAACTTTCGGGGGTTCACAATGTGTTTCATGTGTCTATGCTTAGGAAGTATGAACCTGAGCCTTCTCACGTGCTTGATTGGGTTGATTTGGAGGTAGATGAGAATGCCTCTTATGAAGAACGACCGGTTCAAATACTAGATACCCAAGAGCAAGTATTACGAGGTAAAACCATACCGTTAGTGAAGGTGTTGTGGAGACACCATGGGGTTGAAGAAGCGACGTGGGAGCGGGAAGCGAAAGTTCACTCCAAGTATCCGAATTTATTTGAACATGCCTAAGTGTTTTTCATTAGTATTATTTCCTAGTGTTGTAGAGAAATGTATTGAAATTGTTAAATACGTGTTACTATGTACATTGTTGTTTCAAGCATGAAGTTGTTGTGAGTTGTTACTAAATTTATTAAAAAGCTCCATGCATGTGTTTATCTTGAATGGCCAATGTTAGTGTAATAATAATGACGAGAATGGTAAATATGGGTTGAGAATTCATTTCACGGTTTGGAATTGAAATGGCATAGTTGTGATTGCTAGAAACTTTTCTTTTGAGTAGTTTATTCAAATTTCGGGGGCGAAATTTCCTATGGTGGGGAGGTTGTAATGACCGGGTGTCCTATTCATTCTTTTTCCCTTGTTTAACCTTGGAATTGTCTGGTTGGGGCGTCAATTTAACTTAGGACTTGTAAATCGTTGGGTTTATTGTGTTTGGGAGTTTTCCACAAGGTTTTGTTCGTGTTTATTCCGGTGCAAAATTTCTCTTGTTTCGGAGGGTGCACGATCGAGTCCGGAGTGTCGGGAGTCGAACCGGAAAAAAAAATTGGGCTGGTGGACCAGGGCCGCACATGCAGGGCCTTGGGCCGCACGTGCAGGGGATGAGGCCGCACGTGCAAGGAAGTGAGAGCTTAGAAGATTGCACACTGCATTATATGCAGGTGCGGAGGGGAAGGTGCGGAAGGTGCCACACGTGCGGGAGGCACGCTCCGCACGTGCGGGAGCAAGTGCCGTACATGCAGACAAGCCTGAGTCTGTGAAGCTCTATTTTTTTTCTCTTTTTGGGCTGTGTGTAACACTTTTCTTATATCACTCTCTCACTAAAAATACACTACTCTCCCTTCTCTCTACATTCCATATACCAAAACTCTTCAAACTCTTGATCTCCTTAGATCCATTGCATCTTCAACCCAAGTTCCTTTATCAAAGTTGAAGAGCTCCTCAAAGGCTACATTGTGTACAATGGAGATTGGATTTTTGCACCATCGATTTCTAGGGTTTCATCTCTCTTTCTCCTTCAAACTTGAGGTAGGGAATTACTTAGAGTTATATATATGTTTTTGCAAGTTTTTGGTTGATTTTGAGAGCTCTCCTTTGTTTATTTCGAAAATGGGCTGCTGGCTCAAGAAATTGATGGTATTGTAGAAGAAATCCATCTTTTGTTCTTCTTTTTTTTTTAAAAAAGATTTTCTTGAAATGTTGAACCACATGGGTTGAGATTGATGTATTTTGTGAGGTTTTGTAAAGAGATGAGGAAATGTTGGGGTTTTTGTGAAAAACCAAGAAATTGGGGGTTTTGGAAAAATGTGGGGATTTATGGATTTTTCTTGAATTAAATGAAAGAGTGAGTGAGAATTTTATATTGTTGTTGCAAATATGATAACTTCTTGATGTATGGGGGTTTTGGAGACCATACTTGAAATTATTATTAAATGCATGTACACATGTAGTTATGAATTGGCACAATGTTGAGTTCCATGAATTATGGGAATTGTGATTTGGAAAGGTTGCTACGCGTTGTTAGACTTAATTAAACATGTGGCATTTTGTGAATTAATGTTGAAGGGAGGAAAATGGAAATTCTGGTTAACTTTGTGTTGTTATTGAGATACTTAAAGATGAGAATTGTTATGAAGCATTGTTAAGTATTGCATACATTCTCTTTCAATTAACAATTATACATTTTGGATTGAGTTTGGAAAATTTACATTGAGAAAAGAATATTTTGAAATGGGAATGATCGAAATGTTTTGGGGTAAATACGTTGGTAAGTCCGGATAAAAGGTGTAGATGAAATGGATTAAGTTGGCCTGAGTGTCCGGGATGAAAGACCGAAAACACGCGTGAAGGAGATACCACTTCCCTTCCGGTTAGCAACCGGTAAAGTGGGGTTTTGGGTAGTTCTAGTGAAGCCTACTTGCAGACACCAACCTAGGGATTACCTAAGTTGTATTTACTGCCCCATTGAATAAAATTGTAAATTTCGGAAATTGTTGAGATTTCAAGCAATAGTAGAACATGGTGATTTTTTAAAGGCATGTAAATGAAATCCTATTTTAATTGGCATTGCATGGCATTTGCATTTAATATTGGAAATCTTGCATAAATGTATACACTTTGTTAAGGATTCTCTACTGAGCTTTATGCTTGCCCCTATGGGATTTTGGTGCAGGAAAAGATATGGTGATCCCGCCGAGTTGAGGGCGTGGACACATTTTGTGAAGAGTAAATGACTCTATTTTTGTTATGATTTATTTTGCTAGCCAAGGGCTATAAATGTAGGGGTTCATGAAATCATTTTTGTGTAACTGGGCTTGAGCCTTGGAAATTGTAAGCCCATGAGGGCATTTTATTATTTTGGGATTTGATGTTCTACATGCTATAGATTCATATATTTTGTATCCTTGAATGTATAATTCGCATGTGGAACTTTTGTACAAACTTTATTGATTAATGATGTAAAGGTTGGAGATTTATCTTTATTCCTTAATGGATGTTGGTTGATGTACCTATTTTGTGTTGGGTTATTTCGAGGCGTTACAAGTGTTATCCGACCAAACACTGTGAGTAATGTTTTTATAAAGATATTTTTGTATATGAATTACTTGAAAATGATTATTTCATCCGATATTTTGTGAAACCTATGTTTTGTTATGAAACATTTGATACGATAAGTTTTGATTAAGAACTTAGGAACCATTACTCTAAATTGTGTACGATACGATATGTTTCCGAAAATCAGATTGGATAAGAATGAATGAGATTCCCTTTGTGCTTATCGAATGTGACACCCATGAACACATACTTGAATGTTCGGAAATTTCCGTTATGATTATATGTCGATCCATAGTGATCGTTATGTCTATGTCGACCCGTTGTGGTTGTTATGTCTAAGTCAATCAATTGAGATCGTTATGTATATGTCAATCTATTGTGATCATTATGCCTATGTCCTCGATCCATTGTGATCGTTTTGTTAATATTCTATTTAGTACTATTGGGTTATACCACGAAATGTAAGTAACTCTGAATGATTTGACGAACCTTATGAATTCTACATATATATATATGATAAATGCTTCGTTTTGTTGTGGATGTGTTGTATGATCTTAGATTCATGAACTAACTGGCCGCACGTGCGGTGGCCTTGGCCGCTCATGCAGTGGTCCTGGCCGCTCTAACGACGTTAAAGCAGAATATAATTTGGTGCCGGGAAAGGCTGGCCGTTCGTACGGTGGCCCAGGCAGTACGAGTGTTCTAGGTACAAGTATCCGAACAATACTTTGATCATGTTAAGAACACTGTTTGGATTTTATAAGCTATGAATCTCATTCATTTAACCTATTTACTTTGAGATTATTCACTAGGCTCTAGCTCACAGTTTATATATGTATGTAGGTGTTCAAGCATAGGACAAGACTTAGCAACGTCAACCTGAACCCCATTTTGTCAAGACAGCTTCCGTGCCTCACTGCGAGGTTTCAAACTGTCAAGCGTTCATGCTTTTGGGTGGTTTCGAATTCACCCTTTTGCAATTGTGATCTAATTTTATGAAGTCTTGGTTTAAAAATTTTTGTTTTGTTTAATTTTGTTATTGGGCTCAATTCGCAAGGTTATGTAAATGTTTTGTTCATATGTTTGAGATAGACCATGTGAATATTTGTATATAGTATGTAAAGTTATTTTGTCCCATGTAAGTCCCACAACTCATTGGATGACTTTATTTTGTTATTATTGGCTTCCACTAGCCCTATTACCGTTTACTGTTAAGAAGGCCTTTAGTAATCTCAGATTACTGGTCAGTTACGACACTAAACCTATAGGTCAGGTTTGGGTCGTGACATTTTTCTTCAACCAAAACAATTCTATTTATACCAAAAAATATATCCGTTGGAAAGGCACGCTCCTCCTCTAACTTTGGAGATGCTTCAAATTGCAGCTCGGATTTGCGCAGAGAACATGCTAGGCAACCATTTGAAATTAATGACAAAAAGGTTGCTTTCGAGGAATCGTGAGAGTTGATTTTTCAAAACATTTCTAGTAAAAAGCACAGTGATTTAATACACGGTGATTTCTTTATTAAAATATTTATATGCATTGTGAAAATCTCTTTAAATAATATTTATAACAAACACATCATACAAAATATATTTTAATAGATAATATTTTGTGTCGAAGAATATAAAATATTTATATTAAAAAATCACAATTTATCTCATAATATTTTAGATATTATCAAAATCAAACCATATGATTAATAGATTATTTTGTAATCTTGGCCTGTGATTTTTTATCACAATTAAAGGAGTCCAATTGTGATTTTTTTTTCATGTTAAATTGTTGTGTCGATTTGTTATTGATTATTTGATTGAGATTGCTATTCGTTATTTAAAATTAAATCATAATCACAAATTAATATATTGGGATTTTTTTAAATTTTCATAAACCAAACGAGGCCTTAAAATATTATTTCATTTAATAAAAAAAAATGAAGCTAATTTACAATGAAAATTGAGTATAAGAGTAATGACGTTTTCAACCAGCTTGTTTCATTTAGATTTTTAAGATTCATTTTTTAAAAAATAAAAATTGAGCAGGTGTCGTGAACTAACTGATCTGTTGGTATGTCAAACTCAAAGTTAATGTCATTCAGGTCTCGTTTGGGAATATGTTATTTTAGTAATTTTTTGACTTTTTGACTAAAATATGAAATAAAATATAAAAAAAAACTAGTATGTTTGGGATGACTTTTTAGTTTTTTACGAAAAGATGTGCAAAAACTAAAGAGAAAAAGAAAACTTTGACTTTTTGGCATAGATTATTAACTTTTTTTATTTTTTTAGTGACTTTTTGACTTTAAGCTAAAAGGCCTCAATCATTATTTATCATTGTTAACCTATGATGACTCACTGTTTGACTAATCATATGTATGTTTCAGTATTACAAGCAAACACAGTTGGAAGCCATGGCTAGCAAAAAAGCTGCAACAGAATTTCAATTGGAGAAGGAGATGAAGCATCTTCAAGAAGGTCAGGTATGTCCCTATCGATGCTTAGTCAAACCTGCCCTACCATATGGGAAGAGTGATACCATTCATTGTAAGATGGTGGGGATAGAATCTTACACGATCTAAAATGTCTTATGCATATAATTTTATTGCTTAATTGTGCAAGTAGAAATAGAAATGAGCAGAGTTTCTCGTCGAGCATCATCATCTTGGGAAGAAGACACTGACATGAAAACACTTGAGTATGTTTCTCTCTTCTCTGATTCAATAGAGCTTGTCAGTGTGCTTCATGTTTTCTGCATATTCTTAAACATGTTGAAATATGATCTATTCCTTCATTTTTAATTACATTTTACCTTGTCATTGTTTGAGTTTTATATTTTGTATTATTTTTTAGTTTCTAAATTTGTCTTTGTTCGTATTGAAATTTTATTTTACATAATAAACCTATATCGAAACTAAACTAAATGTTAAATGAAGTGAGGTACCCAAGAATCTAATAGAGACATTACTTGGAGATTCTGGCCCAAAAAAAAAAAAGATATTCCATGCCACCAGAGAGTGCTTTGTTGTGCTAATATTACTGACATCCTTTTTGTATTTGTGTATGTTCCATGTCTGTGCTTCTTACTTGGTAGTTAGATTTAACTAATTGATAGTATTCTGATAAAATTGTAAGGACAACCAGTCCTTGGTGGAATTGGTAAAAGCTTTGTAGTCATTACTTATTTCTGGAATGTTTTGCCAATCATAAACCCGTGCCTTTCTCTTTTTAGTTCCTAAATAAATGAGAAGAACAACCATTTCATAGCAGATTAAGATTGCATGCATATGGCCTAATCATTTGTTTTTAATCATCTTTAAAAGTGAAACTAGTATTTTTTTTTATTTTTTTTTCTCATAAAGAGTAATTGCAGACCTCTTCCCTTGTATCACCGCTATATGGTTGGGCCGAGCATTGTTGGGTGTTTTGAAAGCAAGTGTGTGTATAAACTACAAAGAAATCAATCTAAAAACACACAAAATTGGATCTGATTTTTCTTGCAGAAAATAGAGAAGAAGAAGAGCAAAACAGGGGAGAAGAGGGGTCACTTTTAATAGCCCCTTCTGCAGAATTTTCTATTAACTTTTTAGCTTCCCTTACAAGTTTTATATATGAAATTATATCAACCCAAGTACCCATAAAACATTTGGACAAATTTCCTCCACATACATTAACTCTAATTAACAAAACCCAACCCATAAGTGATTGTTTGGATACAAAATTAAATAAGCACATTATATCAACATTACTTCCCCCTAATGTGCTACTCCATAACTCCAAGTAACTCTCTGAAATGCTGGAACTTTTCTTTGGGAAGAGCCTTAGTGAATGTATTGCAATTTGTTTATCTGACTTGCAAAATTTGAGCTGCACTTCACCTTCTTCAATTGCTTCCCGAATAAAATGATGCTTAATTGCCATATGACGAGTGCGATTGTGAAAAACAGGATTCTTCGGCATGGCAATGGCTGATTTGTTGTCACAAAAAATTTATGTACAATCTTCTTGCTTTTCACAAACATCTTCAAGTATTCTCCTTAGCCAAATTGCTTGGGAAGTTGCCAAACGCGTTGAAAACATATTCAGCTTCTGCAAATGATTGTGCCACACTCTGTTGCTTCTTTGATGTCCAAGAAAATACTCCAGAACCCAAGGAAAATGCATACCCGAAGGTGCTTTTCATATCATCAATGCAACACAAAAACCAAACAATTTCACAGTTGAATCTTTGCAATACTTGATACCATAGCTGGTTGTGCCTCGAATATATCTCAAAACTCGTTTTGCAACACCAAGATACTTTTGGCTGGGATTATTCATAAATCTAGAAAGCAAACTTGCAGCATACATTATATCTGGCCTTGTAGCTGTAAGATACAACAAATTTCTAACCAAGCTTCTATACAATGAACCATCGACTTTTTTCTCTCCATCTTCCTTTGTAAGTTTTTCATTCACAACTAGTGGTGTGGCCATGGGCTTACAACCACTCATGCCAAATTTTATTAAAATATTTTCAACATATTTCTTTTGAGAAATAAATACTCCATCTTTAACTTGATAGATTTCAATTCCAAGAAAATGATTCAACAAACCCACGTCACTTATTTCATATCTTCTCATCTTGTCATTTCTAAATTCTTCAATCATTATCTCATCATTACCAGAAAATAACAATCATCAACATACAAGGCAACAATAAGAGTTGACATACCTTGATTTTTCACATATAAGGTTGGCTCACTCTTGCTCTTCTTGAAACCCTTGTTGGTGAAATAGAAATCAATTTGGCGATACCATGCTCTTGGAGCTTGCTTTAGCCCATACAATATTTTCTTCAATTTATACACCTTGTCTTCATCTCCTTTCATTAAAAACCCTTGGGGTTGTTCAACATACACTTCCTCTTTCAATTCTCCATTTAAAAAACGCAAATTTAACATCAAGTTGATACAATGACCAACCTTTTTGGGCTGCTAAAGCAATGAGAGCTCGAATGGTGTCAAGTTGTGCAACCGGTGCAAATGTTTCTTGAAAATTGATTCCAGGCTGTTGTGTGTACCCTTTTGCAACCAGCCTTGCCTTGTTTCTTTAGAATGAACCATCCGAATTCAACTTTACTTTATAAATCCATTTCACCCCAATGATTTCCTTGCCTTGTGGTCTTTCAACCAATTCCCATGTGTTGTTCTTCTCAATGATTTCAATTTCTTCTTCCATTGCTTTCTTCAAAACCTCCTCTTTAATTGCTTCTTCAAAACTTCCAGGTTCCGCTACACAAAAATTGCATTTAGCATACACATCACTCAAACTCCTCAATTTTTTTGGAGTTGAGCTAGGTGAGGATGAATTAGAATTTGAGCTTGAACTTGGAGAAGAGCTGGAAGATGATGATAAACCTGCCCTTGGTGAGGATTGATGTGAATCTTCATTATTTTTATCTTCATGTGTTGAATTTTCTTGCTTCTCATCAACTAGAACAGATTGCTTCTCAATTTTACTTTCTTCCCAATTCCACGAAGCATTCTCATCAAATAACACATCTCGGCTGATTATTATCTAATATTTCTTCAAGCTATACAATCGATAACCCTTAGGATTTGCTGCTATATCCCACAAAGATACATTTCTCATTTGTTTCATCTAATTTGCTTCTTCTTTCCTTTGGAATTTGAGCATAGCAAACACATCCAAATACTTTGAGATGTTTTACTGATGGCTTTCTCCCACTCCAAGCTTCTATGGGACTTTCATTCCAAACGACTTTGGTAAGATACCTATTTATCAAGTACATTGCTGTGTAAACAGCTTCTACCCAAAAACTGTTTGATATCCCCTTTTCATGCATCATAGATTTGGCCATTTCCATCACCGTTTGATTCTTTTTTTTCGAATACTCCATTTTGTTATGGAGTATAACCTACTGTCAGTTGCCTTTCTACACCTTCATTTTCACAAAATTTATCAAACTCCTCAGAGTTGTATTCTTTGCCATTATCATTTCTCAAAGTCTTTATGTAGTGCCCACTTTGCTTTTCCACTATGCTCTTGAACCTCTTGAAAATAGTGAACACTTCGGATATTTCCCTCATGAAATACACCCATGTCATCCTTGTATAGTCATCAATAAAGAGAATAAAGTACTTGTTTTGGGCATAGGAGGGAGTTCTCATAGGCCCACAAACATTTGTATGAACTAACTCTAACATTTCTTTGGCTCTCCAAGCAACTCCTTAGGAAAAGGTTACCAATGATGCTTCCCAAGTGCACACCCCTCACAAACATCATGTATTTCCTCAATACTTGGAAGTCCTTGGACCATATTCTTTTGGTGAAGCACTTTGAGACTATGAAAATTCAAATGCCCAAGTCTTCTATGCCACAACCATGACTCATTATTCATATGAGCTTTCAAAGCAACATTTCTAGCATAGTTGAATGTGAGTGGAAAGCTTCGATTTTTCTCCATTTGAATTTTTGCCACCATTTGCTTTGTATTTCTGTCATGAATGGTGCAGTTGTTAGCTTCAAAATGGACTGCATATCCATGTTCCACAAGTTGTCCAACACTTAGCAAATTTTGCTCCAAGTCTGGAACAAGCAACACATCATGAATAAAGTTACTCCCCTTCTTTGTTTCAACTCTTATGGTTCCTTTTCCCTTTGCATTTATTAACACTCCATTTCCCATTTTAACTTGAGAGAAAATTGAAGTGTCCATGTCCAAGAAAATAGACTTATCACCTGTCATATAATTGCTACACCTACTATCAAGGTACCAAACATCATTTTTGTGTTCTGAGGCTGCTTGACAAGCATAAAATAAGTTTCCTTCTCCATCTTTCTCCTCTGAAAAATTAGCTTGTTGATTGCTCTTGACTTTGCAATCCTTTTGGAGGTGGCCAAAATTCTTGCATTTATAACATTGTGGTTTCCCTCGGAACCAACAATCCTTCTCTAGATGATTTCCCCTTTCACAAATTCTGCACTTTCTTGTATTTTCTTCCACACTCAAACTTCTATGAATGTCTCTTCTACCTCTTCCCCTTGATGAATTTCTTCTTCTACCTCTTCCTCTTCCTTGTCTACCACCTCTTGATGATTCCCCTCTTGTTTGTTCATTACTTGATGATTCTCCATGACTTTTAGAATTCAAATTAACTCACTACAAGAATCTGCACTTTTAGCGACCGCTTTTCGCGACCAATATAAAAGTTGGTCGCTAAAAGTTACATTTTGGCTACCAAATATGAATTAGTCGCGAATGATCATTGTTTTTGGCAACCAAATATGAGTTGGTCGCAGAAGGTCATATTTTGGCAACCTAAATTAAAGTTGGTCGCAGAAAGTGGTATGGTTTTGGCGACCAACTACAAATTTGGTCGCGAAGGGTCACCTTTTGGTGACCAAAAATTAAGTTGGTCGCGAAAAATCAAAATAAGTTGGTTGTGGAATTGGCGACCAAAAGTTTGGTCGCCAAAAACTTATTTTTAACAACAAAAAAATATTTTAGTCGTCGTATATTGAGTTTTGGCTGCTAAAACAATTTAGTCGCCGAATAAAAAATAAAAAATATTTTTATTTTGGTCGCCAAAAACTTATTTTCAGCGACTAAAAATATTTTAGTCGCCGTATATTGAGTTTTGGCTACTAAAACTATTTGGTCACCGAATGGAAAATAAAAAATTATTTTTTATCTTTCGCGACCAAAATTTTGGTTACCAAAAACTTATTTTCAGCGACTAAAAAAAAATTAGTCATCGTATATTTATTTTTTCTGACCAAAAAAAAGTTAGTCGCCAAATTAATACTTTTGGCAACTAATATTTTAGTCGCTATTAATTAAGCTTTGGCTACAACAAAATTTTAGTCGCCAATTATTAACATTTGCCGATTCTCTCTCTCACACAGATAAAAAATTATTTAATTTAATTTTTAATCGTCAAATGAACAATAAAATTTTAAATTTTTTTTAGCGACCAAAAATATGGTCGCCAAACATTTATTTTGAACGACTAAATTGTTTTGGTCGCCAAAAGAACTAAAACATTTGACATTTCAAATTTAGCGCTCCTGGCGCCCTGTTTTGTTTACTCCTCCTTTTGTTCTCTCTCTAATACACAGAGTCTGTGACCACCAAACCTCACCCAATCTCACCTCGACCTCGACTTCGACCTCGACCTCGACCCCCTCGTACTCCAATCACTACGCTACCCCAACACTCTCAAACCCTCCCAACAACTCTACAATCAGAACCGCTTCCTTCAAACCCCACACGATCCCAACTCCCTCCTTTGCTTCTTCCTCGACGATTACTGCGACTTCGGCCTCAATTTCTTCCACCCTAATGATGCAAAACTTCAAGTTCTAGCCCGTTAATCTTCCAAGTACTTTTTTGTTTCTGTTTTTTTTTTTTTCTAGGGTTTCTGAACTTGATTTTCCATTTCTCTATTTTACAGGCCGAATCAACCGAAGAACAACTCAAAGCTCTCTTCGATTACCACAATGTTCAACCCTTCGATGTTGTCTGCCTCGACGGTCTGTCCTCTCTCTCTCTCTCTATATATATATATATTTCTTTGACTTGTGATTTAGACAGGGATGTCAGTTTTAACAGGTTAGTGGGAGAAATTCCAAACGACATAACTGGAAAGAATTTGAAGTTTGTGTAAGTATGATGCCCAAAATTTATGTTGCATTTGGTTATGTTTTAAACAGTACTTTGTTTTTTCTCCTATGGATCTAAAAGTTATTAAAGCAAGGCAAAGTGGTTTCTGGAAACAAAATTTGTTACATTTAATTTCCTATTGGCTTCCAACAGTTTTTTTATTAAATTATTTTGACCCAGAATTGTTAACCTCATGCATTATTTCACTGTCATCAATATCATACTCTGGTATGTAGTTTATTAACTATATGTTGCTTTGAATAGGTTTTTGAGCGGCAACATGCTAAGGGGAAATGTACCAGATTCAATCTTGAAGGATGGATTTGATTTGTATGTTTTTATCTTGAATGCTGATTTTCAGGAATTTTTGTGCGTGTGTAGTTCAGCAAGTTGAGTCGCAACTCATTGCACTTTTTTAGTCTTTGTGATCTTGTTCAGCAAAATTAGTAGTCGGCGGATAAATGTTAGCAAATTAGTCAACTACATTTGGTAATAAAATGAATAAAACTTTCCTGTAGCATCATCATTCAATCCCGACTATCACAGCTGAATTAGTTTGATATTTAATCCCAGCCTGAATTAGTTTTTCTGGATTATCACAACTTGATATTCAATCCCGACTATCACCTTTGAGATCTATTTACTGTCTGTTTTCTTTATTTTGAGTAGGAAATATTATGAGGAAAATGTCAGAAACTTTGTCTAGATTTATTATTACTTTGTTATTGACAAAAGATGTGTTGTTTCTTTCTAGATTTTTCTTTACTCTGCCCTAATTTTCTCCTTTGTAATGAACAAAATCTCGTCATACTGTAATGCATAGCTTTGGAACTGCCATATTTTCAGAACATAGAAAATCCAAGCTCCAAGCTTTCAAAAACAAGATCTTCTGGGTGATCCCAAACCTGATAAATGATGAATTGTTACCGAAAAGAAGTGGATTCACTTAATCCATGTTTCTGATACTAATTTGAACTTTAGTTTAACCTTTGCTATAGATTATAAAAATAATGCCGTGAATTTTTTAATCATGCTGGTGCTACTTTATATGCTCGCTAACTTGACACAACCTTTTCTTTTATTTTATTCATTGACTCTGAGAATCATTTACATTAAAAAAATCCAAATTAGAGATCTGAAATGTTATCAATAATACAACAGTCCAGTAGGAACTAAATACCATCATACCAGTTCATAAAGGATATTACACTTAATATGTAGCATTTTTATATTAGTTGAGCTGAAAGTGTTGCATCACAAAATCAGGTTGAGGAGCTGAATAAATTCAAGAAACTAAAAAAATAAAAAATATATGAGATACCTTTCTATGTACACAAGAATCACTGAAAAATATTAATTATTGAGAGAGTTATGATCATTTTTCTAAAACGCGACAAGAACAGACCAGTACTGCTTGAACTTGTATTTTCACCCCCTTGATGCGATTTTGAGACTTTTCATCCTTCTGATAAAATATCCCCATCTCAAATACCTTTCCTATGGTTCTGGTCTCACTTAGTTTGGACATCTTTTGATGCCTCTGTTCATTTTTTAACTCAGCCTACCTGTGCTGAAGTCTGCTGAACTCACTGTTTGAATATACCAATTTTCTTCCAAAAATGAGTTCTCCATCATAAAGTGATTTTTAGCTCTAGAGTTCTCTTGAAATATCTTCCTAACTTATTGAACTATCTCCAGTAAAAATATTGTGATCATTGGACTTCATTTGGTATGAGCTCGTATTTTGGGAATAACTTTATTTTGGGATGTCCATTTTTAGCGCAGTTTGTTTTGGCGCATTTATATTGTTTCCTAGTTTGGGAATAACTTTATCTTGGGAAGTCCATTTTTAGCGCCGTTTGTTTTGGCGCATTTCTATTGTTTCCTAGTATGCAGATTTCGGCTTAACTAGATGATCTTGTTTTTTCTTGTTCGTTATGTTCTGTCTTTTATCGGAAAGAAAACTATTTCCTCTGCTGGTTCTGTTACTAAATTGGAAATGAATAGCATGTAATTTATAGTGCAGTGTTTGGATTAAGACCTCTTAATCTTGCTACCTTAACAACTGATTTCTGGCTAACGTGTGGTATATTGCTCTATGGGTTTTTAAAAATGTTGAAGGAATTCAAATTATGATCAAGATTAAGTTTTTTATTTATCTGTTTTTATGATGAAGTTTTTAGTATCGCTACTTTGAGCTTTCGTAGTTTTGTAGTTGACAGCTACTTATCATTTCTTTTGACAAGAGCACTATGTCATTGATATGCTTTGGGCGGTTCTCAATAATTTTTCCATGGAAAATTAGATGAAATTTTTGAAGTAAGTTTATCATCTATAATTTATTTCCTAAACTCTCTGATGTGTGGGCTATATGGGGACGTTTGGGAAGAGCTTTTTTTTAGCTTTATTGTCTTTTCTTATTGTAATTTCATTACATTGGTTGTTCTTATCTATTTCAATTAGGTGACTGGTTGGGTGGTTGAATACCAAGATAATCTGGTAAGCCTTGGTAAGTTCAGCTTTACAAGTTTTACTTAAATTATATATCTTATTCAATTCTTGACATTCTTTTTCTTTTTCTTTGGTACAGATGGATGAACTCGTGCATGAAGCTAAATTGTATAGGACTAATTGGCGCTATAAGCATTTTTGGACGTGTTATATATTTTTGGATAGATGTGTATGGAAAATATTTCGATAGGCTAGTAGTTATATTTTTTGATAGATGCGCATGGATAAAAATTTAAATTGGAGGAATATGCACTTTGGAATTACTTGTAGATGGAAATTTATAATAATTGCTGACTTTTATTAAATAGGTTCAGGATTGGATGATTTATGTATTTCGTTGAATGTTCATGATTCAGATATTGTGTTGGTATGAATAATTCTTTTTAACTACAGATTATATTGAATGGATTGGATGGAATATTTGTCTTCAATTACAGGTTTATTTTGTTGGATGTTGGCGACCAAATTATGGTTTTGCCGACCACAATGTTGGTAGGCAAAATGATACATTTGGCGACTAAATAATTAGTCAGTAAACTTTTGACAACCAAAGAGTTTGGTCGCGAATAGGTCTATTGCCGACTAAATTTTTAGTCATGCAAACATTACTTTTAGCGACTAACATGTTTGGTCGTGGAATGTAACTTTTGGCGACTAACATGTTTTAGCGACAAAATGGATTAGTCACAGTAATGATATATTTAGCGACCAAAAAATTAGTCGGCAAATCCAACTTTTCCCGACCAACAAAAATTTTGGTCGTGAATTACTTTTGCTGACCCTCAATTGGCGACCAAAGTGGCGACCAAAAAAATTGGTCGCAGATAACTTTTACTGACTAAAAAGGGGCTTTTAGCGACCAATTTTTTGGTCGGCAAAGGTGTTATTTCTTGTAGTGACTTTTGATTGGAATGCACTCTCCAAAGGCTTCTCTGATTGTTTTAACAACCTTTGTTCATGAGCTTTCAAAGAACCCATCAATTCTTGGACACTCATTTCAGTGATATCCTTTGTTTCTTCAATTATTCCCACCATTGTGTTATATCTTTCTAGTAAACTAAACAGAATTTTCTCGACAATTCTCTTTTGTTCAATTCTTTCACCATATGATTTCATTTGATTGACAATCTCCATCAGTTCGGAAAAATAATCAGTTAAAGTTTCAGATTCTTTCATCTTCAAATATTCTAACTCCCTTCTAAGAGTTTGGAGTTTGATGATTCTTGCCTTCTTGTCTCCTTGAAATTCTTGTAAAATGTCCCATGCTTCCTTTGATTTCTTGTCTTCAATGATTCTTAGAAACAACTCATCAGAGAGTGCTTGTTGGATGAAAAAGAGTGCTTTAGCATCCTTTTTTCTGGTTTCCTCTAGCTGCTGCTCTTGTGCTGAAGTTAATGTAGTTGTTGAATCGGGTTCATCATACCCATTTTGTACCAAGTTCCATAAACCTTGGGACTGAAATAAGGTTTTCATCTTTACACACCAATAATCATAATTTTCTCCAGCAAAAATGGGCATAGATGGTTGTTGGATACCTATACTTTGGTTGCTTGAGTTAACCATAGAGATTTTTTGCAAAACCCACTTTTCTTCAAAACCCACTTTTCTTCTTCACACACCTCTATTTTCAGCCCTCTTTTTCAAATCCAAGCTTCCACTTCGAACTAGGCTCTGATATCACTTTATGTTGGGTGTTTTGGAAGTAAGTGTGTGTTTAAACTACAAAGAAATCGATCTAAAAACACACAAAATTAGATCTGATTTTTCTTGTAGAAAATAGGGAAGAAGAAGAGCAAAACAGGGGAGAAGAGGGGTCACTTTTAACAGCCCCTTCAGCAAAATTTTCTATTAACTTTTTAGCTTCCCTTACAAGTTTTACATATGAAATTATATCAACCCAAGTACCAACAAAACATCTGGACAAATTTCCTCCACATACATTAACTCTAATTAACAAAACCCAACCTAAAACATAACTAGAATTAAATAAGCATAAGTGATTGTTTGGATACAAAATTAAACAAGCACATTATGTCAACGCAGATTAGCACTGTTCTTTTCTTTCACTACAGTCTTACCACCTATGTTTCTTTTCTCATTCTGTTAAACTTGTCTGGTACAGTTGCAGAACGGAGCAAAACTTCTAGATTCTGGGGTTGTCAGGGCCACACGATTTCTGTGGCGATATCCAATTGCTCGAATCCTGCTGCTTTTCTATTTGGTGAGAATATATATCACCAATTATTTTATTTTTTATTTTTTGGGATTTCCTGATGAAAGAGTCTAGTTGTTAAAATTTGTTAATAGTGCTTTGAATTGCATAATGACCATGCTAAGTTATCCACAGGTATTTGTGCATCTTTTCTTGATGTATCTGCTACATCGTCTACAGGTATGAATATGTTGCTATATGCAAATTCTGTTTTTTTTCTTTTTCTTTTTCTTCCAATAGTAGTTGAATACTATATTTGTTAGCATAAATGATAGGTCTATCTATTGAAAACTACCATGGAGAACACTTTATTGATCATGAGCATGATGGCCATTTTGTTAAACAAAAAATAACAGTAGATGAATAGGATGTATAACAAAGAGAAATGTACGCGCCTCATGCACCACAGACGCATATATTAGGTTCTCAGATACAGAGAGATAGTCGGTCTTGAAAGACTGTGGTAATGAAAACTTCTAGGAGGCAAATTTATGGTGCTCTCTTTCGAATGTATGTTCGGAATGTAGGTTTAAACTTAAGTATCAAGTGTCCTCTATGGTGTTCGTATTTTAAACAACGATGAATGTGGACCATTTTCATATCCAAGTTAACCAATGAGTGCCTAAGCATTTTGTTGTTGTGATTATTGTCGTTCTAGCTGTTGATTAAGCCTGTTTTCAAATCCTCTAATTCAGAGGAGAGGCAGCTTTTTTTTTCTTTTCTTTTTTTACTGAAACTTGGATTCGTGAATATCTACTATTTACAGTCTACTGATGCATGTTATGTGCAATGAGTAGGAACAAGCTAATTCTTTTTCCTCTAGAGAAGTTGCCGAATCCATGGGACTCGCCAACCATACTTGACAGTGAAAGGTAGCTCTACACGAGGCCATTCGCAAGCAATGCTGGCATTGCCTATTTGTGACAACTACAACATTGTTAGTTCTCTATGTAGATATGAGTTTGTTCCTCCACAAACCACAAGAGTAATTAAGCATGGTGAATGGGGTCAATCTGTTCAGTACCAATGCAGGGAAAGTCTTTTCTTCTCTGAATCCACTGCCAGTAGTGGGAAACGCTATGCAAGTTATGTGCAATGCAACTCTTTCTTCATGCTGACATATCTCCAATTACTATTTTTTTTTTTTTTAATTTTTTTTGGCCAAAAATGCTTTGTAACCAGGAAAAAAATAAGCCAAATGCATTCAAAAAGTAAAGTGTATGACTATAGATTCAAACTTTGGTGGGGGGTGTGAACTAATACCCAAATGGATCTAGTTTGCATATTTCAAATTTTAAATATATTTTAAGTACTTTTTTTGGGTAGGCAGGCGTTACTCTGTCACCATCCGTTTGACTTTTGATTGGAAAAAATTATGTGGTGTAAGATCTACCTTGTTGCATATAAAAATCTTAGGTTGTGTGTGATTGGGGGGATAGGGGGATTATTTACTGTGCGGATTGTAACTTGGGGGAAGCATCCAATTCGGTATTTGTTTTTTTTTTAGTTTGTAGGACATTGAGTCCGACCGGACTCCTTATCCCTCATATGGGAGATTATACTATCCCGGGGGGAGATGTGGGACAATTTTGGATTGCTGTTGGGATTAGGTGGTAAAATGATCATTTTGACCCTCTACTATTTAATTACGTACTATATTTAGTAAAATTCAATAAAATTTAAATGTCTCAATTTAAAAATAAAATATTTTTTTAAAACTTTTTATTGATGTTTTATTTATTTAATTTTTTTAAAATCATTTTTTATAGATATTTTATTGATGTTTTATTTTAAAATTTTGTTTATATTTTATTTAATTTCATTATTTAAATTTTAATAGATGTTTTATTTAATTTCATTGTTTAATTATTATTATTTTTAAAAACAAATTTATTTAAAATTTTAATTAAAAAAATAACATATATTTTTATTGATATTTTATTTATTTAAATTTAAAAAAAAATAAATTTATTGAATTGTGTAAAAAATAAAATAAAATAAATTTTTATTTAATCTAAATAAAAATAATTAAAATATTAAAGATATATTTAATATTGCTATTACTTAGTAAACAATTGAAAAAGGGTAAAATAGTCTTTTGCTCATTTGTCCTATCTAGTCCATCTAACCAAACATTGGATTCACTAAAAATAGTCTTTTCCAGACATCTAATCTCATGAGAAACAAACACAAGATACATATTCAATCCAACCAAATAGTCTAACGGATTCATAGTCCCAAGATTCAAATCCGATGGATTCTAATCTCCTTATTCAATCTGTTCAATCAAACACATCCTTAATGTACTAAGTGAAAAGTTCTAATCTTTGGATTGCCAATAATTTCCTTTTTGACTCATTGTTTGCCAACAACGCGTTTAAACTTCGGGGTTAAAAGAGATTTTAAATAGTGTATTTGACAACTTTAGGGGTTTGGATTGACTTTGCCACTCCTAATCTATATGTAGCAGTGTAATAAAATTGATGTAATCAAATTGACAATTCAAGACTAACCAAAATTTCAAGATTCCTTCTGTTTTTTATAATTTATGGTCTGTTTCAGTTTTACACCCATACAAGCTAAACTAACCGAAATATTCTATCTAAATACTTTTTCATTTTAATTTTAAGTATTAGAACCAAGGATGGATCGGGGGGGGGGGGGGGGGGGGGTTGGGCGCACCCCCAAAAATTTGAAAAATATCATATATTATACTAGAAATTTTAAAATAATTTAAAATTATAGGAGTTCGCACCCCCAAATTTTTTTTAGATAATTTCAAAATTATATAGAGTAGCCCCCCAATTTTTTAAACTATTTGGAATTTTTGTTTTTTTGAATTATTTAACATATATAATAATCTATTTTAAATGTCATGTATATGTATTTTTTAAATTAGATCAAAATGAAAACAAAATTTTAAACACTTTAATGGGTTAAAGTGTAAATATGAAACTTTTAAATATATATATATATAATATACAATCCAAGACTTGCTGGGGAAGCTTAAGAAGCACTAAATCTAAAATAAAGTAAACAAAACAATTGAGTCTGAGAGGCACATAAGAGAGACGACCGATACGGACGGAGCGTAGTTACGGAGTGCAAGCCCTTGTCCTGACTCCTAAAGAAGGTAATCAAATTGTTGATCTTTGTGGCTTTTTTGGGATTAAAGTTATATTATATCATATATGAATGGGTTTGCTTTTTTAGGTTTGCTTTAAAGTTATATTATATCATATATGGGTTTGCTCTCAACTTTAATTTGCTTTAATTTTTTGGGAAGGGTATTAAATAAATTCGCATACAGTTGGCTCAATTGTGAGATAGTGATGGATTGAACTTATATTATACTCATATTTCTGTCTATGTTGGTTGAAGTTTCAATAATTTATGTTTGAGATTAATTGGGATTTATGCAATATGTTTTCTTTTTTTTCTTCAGTTAGTTTTTTGAGCTTATATTATACTCATATTTCTGCCTATGCAATATGTGCCCCAATTGTCTGTTAGTTTTTTATTCAAATACAATTATTATTTATGTCTAAGAATTAATGGGCTTAAATTGAGGTGATTGTTTTCATATTGAGGCTGTGGCAGCAGTGGTTTTGGAAAATGCTCCTCAAAATGCTTCCTATCATTTCCATGGGATTCAAAAGCAGATTCTTAGTATTTTCTCTGATAAGATACAAAGATTCATTCGTGAGGAGATTAATGATGGGAAGTTTTGCATTCTAGTTGATGAATCTGAAGATGAATCGAAAAGAGAGCAAATGGCAATTGTTTTGAGATTTGTTGATAAATATGGTTTTATAAAAGAGCGTTTCTTTGACATAGTTCATGTGTTAGATACCACGTCGGCAACTTTGAAAGAAGAAATTTGTATTGTCCTTTCTCGTCATAACCTGAGTGTGCAAAATATTCGTGGTCAAGGATATGATGGTGCCAGTAACATGTCTGGAGAATGGACTGGGTTGCAGGCTCTATTTTGTGCTGAGTGTCCATTCGCATATTATGTTCATTGCTTTGCTCATCGGCTCCAATTGGCTTTAGTAGGAGCATCTAAACAGGTAATATCTATCAATCAATTTTTCTCTTACTTGACTCAAGCAATTAATATAGTTGGCTCATCTTGCAAAAGACATGATCAATTAAGAGCTGCTCAGGCTGCAGATATTGCTGAAAAGCTTGCCATTGATGATGAATTCGAGACTGGTAAAGGAAAAAATCAGATTGGAACATTGAAACGAGCTGGAGATACTCGATGGGGTTCTCATTTGGATTCCATTTGTAGTTTGATAAACATGTTCAGTGCTACTTGTGCAGTCCTAAGAAACATAATTAATGATGGAAGCAAATCGAATCAACGAGCTGAGGCAGATGGAGTTTATGATTCCATTACATCTTTTGAGTTTGTCTTCATCTTACATCTTATGAGGGATATCATGGAGATTACTGATGATCTTTGCCAAGCTTTGCAAAGTAAATCTCAAGATATATTAAATGTAATGCATTTGGTGTCTACAACGAAGATACTTATTCAAAAATTTAGAGAAGATGGATGGGTTCCATTGTTGGAGAAAATTAAATTATTTTCTAATGATCATGGTATACAGATTCCTGATATGAGTTGTCCTTATAAAGGAGGCCGAGGTCGGTCTCGTTCTGAAAGAGATCAGCTCACCATGGAACATCATTTTTGAGTTGATATTTTTATGGTTACAGTTGATTCCTAGTTACAAGAATTAAACAATAGGTTTAAGGAAGATGTAATGGAATTACTTGTTCTTAGCTCAACTTTGGATCCTAGGGATGGTTATAGACCATTCAACATTGAGGATATTTGCAAACTTGCAGATAAATTTTATCCCATGGATTTCTCCGAACAAGAAAAATTGCATTTGAAGTATCAGTTGGAAAACTATAAGCTTGATATTTCCATACTTCCCGAGTTTCAGAAGCTGTCAACCATTTCTGAGTTGTGCCAAATGTTGGCAAAAACAAAAAAGTCGACAAGTTATCCTCTTATTGATAGATTGATCCGTCTTGTGTTGACTTTACCTGTTTCAACTACTACATCAGAACGTGCATTTTCAGTTATGAAACTCGTTAAGTCTAAATTGCGCAATAGGATGGAAGATGGTTTTCTGGCTTAGTTACTTGATTACGTACATTAAAAAGGACATTGCTCGAGGGTTTGATATAGACTCTATCATCGATGCCTTTGATATTATGAAAGAACGTCGAGCTCAATTGAAGATGCCTAATTTTAGTAAATAAATGCATGTAGAAATAGTTACTACTTTTTGTAAGTGAATATGGGCAAAAAAATATTCTCAATTGTATGATCATCTTTTGGTACTCAACTATGTTGACAAGGAATATATAGTTCAATATTTTATCGTAACATTATTGATTTTTTTCATACTAGTAGAAATTGGTATTGAATTTCAAATTTTATTAGTTAGAGGTTAAACGTACTTTAGCCCCCCCAAAGTCATAATCCTGGATCCGTCCCTGATTAGAACATAAGTAATTAATAATTTTTAAGTATTAGAACATAAGTAATTAATAATTTAAGTTTTGTTAAAAAATATTTAAAATTGAAGTATTTATAGAACAACTTTTATCATTTTTCTTCATTTACTTTCAATGAGATTTTATAAAACTTTTTAAAATCTTATGAGAAATAAAACATAGTTGTATCTTACGGTCGGTTGCGATTTATCAATTAATAAAATTGAAAATTTTGATATAATGTTAAATTCTCCTTCAATCTTGACCGAATCGAGTCATTTATACTATATACAGATATATATTTCTTAGGAAAGTAATATAAATTATTTTTCAACAAATAATTTTAATAGATAAAAACAAATATATAAGAAGGGTATTTTGATCATTTTAATTGAACTTGTCCATTTGGACAAATTGATTAAGCGCCTGAATCTCTCGCCTTATAAAATTACAATTTAAATTTACTGTAAATTACAAATACACTTCCTGAGATTTGCTTAAAGTACAAATTGTCTACTGTAGTTTGAAAAATTACAAATATCCCCTTGTTAAAAAAAATTTATTTAACAGAATTAACTGAAAAAAAGAAATTTATAATTGCTCTCCTATACAATAATAAAATTACCTAATTATTAATTGAAACATATTTATAACATCATTAAAAACTGTTAATTGACTTGATGATTTATTAATAAAATGGGCGATTTATTATGAAATTAGAAACCTCAGGGGGTGGAATGTAATTTTCAGAATCACATGGAACAATTTATATTTTAATCAAATCTCAAGAGATGTATTTGTAATTTACCCTTAAATTTATGAACTGAATATCCTAAAAATATGAAACATTTTTAATTTTCTTTATCAAGACCCATAATAAAATATCTTTTAACTTCCTCACCTTTAATTTTTAACTTTTTAATTAACTTGACTTTCTAAATTTATTTTTAGGTTGGGTTTGTTTTATGAATTTGATAAAAAAAAAATTAAAAAACAATTTAAAAAAATTATACTTTACTTATTTTTTTATTTTTCCTTTTTAAAATTTATATCTACATTTATAAATCAAATATCGCCAAACAAAGTCAAATTCAATTGGGAAGTCTTTGTTTGAAATGATTGCAGGCAAAAAGTAATAAAAGATCCGACGGTGGTTGCAGGGTCCTCATGCTGTAAGTAATGCATCAACGGCTTTGATTTACGGATTCAAAGAAACAACAAAGCACGATTCCCTCCTACTTTTGATTTTGGAGTTTTATAAAAAAAAAAAAGGTGATTGATGCATGAATATTAAAGGTTGAAATTGTGATTGAAATAGCTTGAAGATAGGGCAGGCTTGTTTTAAGTTGACTTTATGAATTAGACGGTGTTGTTAGGTTCGTAGGGTTTATAATGGGTTTTGTTTTAATAATTTGAATTGTTAAATATGTAGAGTTTGTCAAATATTTTATTTTTGTAAAAAATAATATTTAATTGGATATCGATAGCTACTTAATCGGATCAGATTTTTGTCAATAATTTATTTTAAAAATTATACTATTGATAGAAATCTGATTCAATCAAATAGCTATCGATATCTGATCAATATAATTTTTTAAAATACTCGACGAATTCTACACACTAGATGGTTCGAATTTTTGAAACAGAACCCGTTGTAGGCCCTAATAAGCCCAACATCACACTCAAATCTGATCTGAGACGAGAGACAAGCCTCACCCTTTCAAAATATTTCTTATGTTTGGTTTGGTCTTATTGAATGTGTAATGATAAATTTAATATTTTGTTAGATGTTGCAATGGTAAGAAATGGGTATCATAATGAAAAAATATATATACTATAGCCTTTTTAGAATCATTTTTGGTGGTGAAACATGCTCCATTGGCACTCTCTTAACTTTTTGTTGGATTTTTATTGGGTATTACAATGGGAAAAAGTGAATGTCACAGTGGGAAAGAATTAGGGGTGAGCATGGTCCAGATTGGGGTAAAATCAGGATGAATCTATCATCTATGGCTCCTGAAAAATTGAAACAATCTAATCCGTTTAAATTGTGGAATCAATCCGAACCAATCCATTTAAACACGAATTAGACCGGTTTAAGACCATGGATTCACATAATTAAATAACAAATATATATATATATAACATTTTAATTTCATAAAAACATAAACATAACATCATATTAGTTCCATAATAGTAACATGTTTTTTCATAATACCGACATACTGTTCTAGAATTTAAACATTCATAAGAAAATTGATTTCACCATAAATATTTAGACCATGACAAATTAAAACTAAAAACTAACCAATAAAAGCAATAAAAGAAGATATTATACGGGTTTAGGTTTGGGATTAAGTTTTATATGGAATAAAAGAAGATACTATGCCGGAAGGGTGTATAATGTAAATATAGGCTATTTGTATACGGTCCGGATTGGTTCCAATCCGAAACCGTGGGGTTCAATCCGGAACCGATCTGTGGACTACGGATTTTTAATTTTTCAATCCGGAACCAAAGTGCGGATTCAAAAGACCAATCCAAACCTACCAGATTGGACTGGACCAGATCGAATTACGGATTTTACGGATTCTTTACTTAGCCCTAGAAAAAATATATTATTGCATTTTTAAAATTTTTGTGGTGAAAAATGTCACATACCACATCAGCTAGGTTTTGTTTGGTGTTACAATGAAAAAAAAAATATACTATAGCCTTTTTTAAACACTTCATTGTGATAGAACGAGCCACATGCCACATCATCTAGGTTTTTGAAAAGAGTTTTCAAATTTTAAAAATTTGTTTAAATAATTTTGTAGTTGGAGTTTTGTAGTTAGAAATTTTGGCCTTGTTTGGAAAGTTGGCTATTTTAGCCTAGCTAAAATAGTTGTGTTTGGGAACATAATTTTTTTTTTGTTTTTTGTTGTTGTAGTTGATTTGATGGTTGTGCGATGAAAAATGAAATGATTATAAGTTGAATATAACATTTTATCTTATTAGTTATTTTACAATATTTTATCTTTATTGGTTATTTTAGTCACACAAAAAAAAATAGAAGATGAAATGAGATAATAAAATAAATAATAAAAAAAAAAGTGATTGAACGCAGTTTTGAGATAAACAAGTTTTAAGTTTTGAGCTCTTAAAAATTATTTTCAAAACTACACTTCTAAGTCTTTATTATTGGCAATCCCATTGAACAAAACTCATTTCAATTATATTTTTATTCGCTCTACTGTACCTGTGAATTATGAGAGTTTAGATGTGAATCCAATTCAAGTTGTGCCTGTATAGAGGAGTTTAAGCTAATATTCCATTCCTTGACTTGAGTATTCCTTATTTGTCACTTTGCTAACTAAGTACGAAGATCGAAGCCAAGAAAGAAGTCAAAGTTGATTAACCACTCAAGCGTTTTTTTTATGCATTCGAGCAGTAAAGTGATTTATCCAGTAGCTCTGCTTGCGTTTTGAACTTTTGGAAGACAAGTTTTATCGCTCGAGCTATTGGCTTATACGTGAGCACTGCCTTTAGTCACACTGCTCGAACAGTCTTCGCGGCTCTATTTAGTATAAAGCGTGTTATTTGTGATTTTTAGGGTTTAACTTGTCTAAATTTCTAGAAATGAGTAAAATACAAAGTGTTCTATATTAGAGGATATTTATATATGAGTTTTGTTGATGTATAGAAGATGATTGATTGATCAACGAACTATATACTGACAAACATCAAGGGTTGTTTTTGTTATTTGATTCACAAAAAAGAATAGTGTTTATTAGTAGATTCCGAGAAACTTGGGCCTGAAACTTTGGTTAATTTCATAGTGGCTCATCATCATGAATTCGACATCAGTGTTGTGGATTCAATGTTAGACAAAGTAATTCCGAGGTGAAGACAGTAGTGGAAGAGACACATTGAGTTTGGTTCAATTTGGATGTGAATTCGATAGGAAATTGAGGGTTCTCGTGTGTAATTCTTTTTTGTCTTCTCAGTGGATTGTGTTATCCCAGGTAGGAAACCCAAGAGAGGGTAAATTAGGTTATTAAAAATAATTTCACAATATTAAATATAATAATCAAAATATTCAAATTTTAATAAATAAAAAATATAGCAATAATAATCAATATAAAAGTGAAAAGAGATAGGGCAAGAAAATCAATTACAATGATATATAGTGGTTCAGCACGTCGGGCCTATGTCCACTCTCTAAGTATCCTCCTCGAGAATTTCTCCATTATTCTTCAAATAGTAATACACCACTAGTTTCACGGGTACTAGTGAACCTTTACAACAAGTGACTAAACCCGATAACTCCAACTAGTTTAGAATCTGATGTCTAGTCACACCTAATCCAACTAGTTTTTTTTTTTTTTTCCTGAAAAATCACTCACAAAAAGTCTCTCTTTTACAAGAATAATAAGAGTAAGGGATATAAAACCCTTTTACAATTTTGCTTAAACTCTTAATAAATTTTCTCATAGAAAATATAACTCAATGAAACACAATACAATATTTGGAACTAATTCAATATGACAAATTTTTCTCTTCTTCACTTCATATTTTTCTTCAACTAACACTTTTATTTATACCAAAAAAATATATCCGTTGGGAAGACAAGCTCCTCCTATGACTTTGGAGATGCTTCAGATTGCAGTTCGGATTCACGTGAAAAACATGCTAGGCAACCATTTGAAATTATTGATAAAAAGGTTGCTTTCGATGAATGGTAAGAGTTGATTTTTCAAAACATTTTTAGTAAAAAGTACAGGGATTTCTTTATAGAAATATTTACATGCATAATAAAATCTATTTAAATAATATTTATAACAAATATATCATACAACATATATTTCAACAGATAATATTGTGTCAAAGAATACAAAATATGTATATTAAAAAATCATGATTTATCTCATAATAATTTAGATATCATCAAAATCAAATCATACAATTAACAGATTGTTTTGTGATTTTGGCCTGTGATTTTTTATCATGATTGAAGGAGTCAAATTGTGATCTTTTTTCACGTTAAATCGTTGTACCGATTTGTTATTGATTGTTTGATTGAGATTGTTATTCATTATTTAAAATTGAATCATAATCACAAATCAATATATTGGGATTTTTTTAAATTTCATAAACCAAACAAGGCCTTAAAATATTATTTCATTTAATAAAAAAAATAAAGCTAATTTACTATGAAATTTGAGTATAAGAGTAATGACGATTTTAACCAGCTTGTTTGGTTTAAATTTTCAAGATTCACTTTTCAGAAAAATTGAAATTTTTTATTTTGTATATATATATTATTTTCATTGATTTTTTTAATTTTTAGATACACTTAACATAAATACACTTAAAAAGTATAATATTTGTGAATTTTTTTTTAGAAAATTCACTAAATATAAAAAATACAAAAAAATACGAGAATTCAATATATTTTTCATATTCTTGTGTATTTATTATTTTTTAAATTATCTTTTTATAAATATTTTACTTTTTGAATATATCTAAATAAGGTATGGCTAAAAAAGTAAAAAAAAAAAAAATTACTTAAAATTTTAAAAATATTCACTAAAAACAAAAAATAAATAAAAAAGAAAAAAAAATTAATTTTTAGAAAATTAAATCCAAAAAATTGAAATTAAACACACTGAATAGTTGTTGAAGTAGTTATCAACCTGCCTTATGAACTGGTATTATAAATTTAAAATAAAAAATACAATTAAACTATTTACATCATTGACATCATATTTAAAAACAAACTAATACAAATAAATCAAAATTTACATACAAAAGTAAAAAATGTCCTAACCACTTGTTATTTTGATAAATTTATCAGTATTATTATTAATAGCAAATGATCATTTCAAAATTTTAGTGTTACTATCAATACCAACTAATCATTTCACAAACACAAAATAAACATAAAAAGGTTATGTTTGGCATAGAGGGTTTGGTTTGGACTAAAATAATCACAAAAAGACAAAATAGAGTAAGTCAATAAGATAAAATTTCACATCTAAATCATAATCATTTCATTTTTTTTATTATAAAAGTCAAAAAAATCAAAAAAATCTATCACAAATGAGGGCATTTTAGTCCCAGACTAAAATAGTAAAAAAATCAAAAACTAACTCACGTCCTAAACGGAGGTAGAATCTTTGAATTGCATGATGACCATGCTGAGTTATCCACAGGTATTTGTGCATCTTTTCTTGATATATTTGCTACATCGTCTGCAAGTGTAAATATGTTGCTATCTGCAAATTCTGTCTTAGTTTTTTTTTTTTAACAGTAGTTGAATAGTATATTTGTTAGCATTAATGATGGGTCTATCTATTGAAAACTACCATGGAGGACATTTTATTGATCATGAGCATGATGGCCATTTTGTTAAACAAAAAATAACAGTAGATGTACAGGATGTATAACAAAGAGAAATGTGCATGCCACATGCACCACAGATGCATATATTAGGTTCTCAGATACGGAGGGACAGTCGGTCTTGAAAGATGGTGGTAATGAAAACTTCTAAGAGGCAAATTTATGGTGCTCTCTTTTGAATGTATGTTCGGAATGTAGGTTTAAATTTAAGTATCAAGTGTCCTCTATGGTGTTCGTATTTTAAACAACGATGAATGTGGACCATTTCATATCCAAGTTAACCAATGAGTGCCTAAGCATTTTGTTGTTGTGATTATTGTCGTTCTAGCTGTTGATTAAGCCTATTTTCAAATCCTCTAATTCAAAGGAGAGGCAGCTTTTTTTTTTTCTTTTTTTTTACTGAAACTTGGATTCGTGAATATCTACTATTTATAGTCTACTGATACATGTTATGTGCAATGAGTAGGAACAAGCTGATTCTTTTTCCTCTAGAGAAGTTGTTGTGAGAATTAAATTAAATTTTAATTCAGAAAGATGAATACCTCCTGCCATATATATATATAATAAATATATATAATCTAAATAAATAAATAAAACAAACATGTGACATATGGGCCACTTTATGGATATTTTTACAGTTGTCGAATCCATGGGACTCGCCAACCATACTTTACAGTGAAAGGTATTGCCTGTTTGTGACAATGCTGGCACGAGGCCATTCGCAGACAATGCTGGCATTGCCTGTTTGTGACAACTACAACATTGTTAGTTCTCTATGTAGACACGAGTTTGTTCCTCCACAAACCACAAGAGTAATTAAGCATGGCGAATGGGGTCAATCTGTTCAGTACCAATGCAGGGAAAGTCTTTTCTTCCCTGAATCCACTGCTAGTTGTGGGAAACGCTGTGCAAGTTATGTGCAATTCAACTCTTTCTTCATGCTGACATATCTCTAATTACTATTTTTTTTATTATTTTAATTTTTTTGGTCAAAAATGTTTTGTACCCAGGAAAAAAAATAAGCCAGATGCATTCAAAAAGTAAAGTTTGTGACTATAGATTCAAACTTTGGTGTAGTGTGAACTGATACCCAAATGAATCTCATCTGCTTATTTCAAATTTTGAATATTTTTTAAGTATTTTTTCTGAGTAGGCAAGTGTCACAATTTGTTTGACTTTTGACTGAAAAAAATTATGTGGAGTAAGATCTACCTTGTTTGCATATAAAAATTTTAGGGTGTGTTTGATTGGGGACATAAGGGAGAGATTATTTACTGTGCAAATTATAATTTGGGAAAAGCATCCAATTCTACGTTTGTTTTTTTTTAGTCCGTCGGATATGGAGTCTGGCCGAACTCTATGTCTCCCATATGGGGGATTATACTATCTGGGGAGGGGGGGTGTGAGACAATTTTGGAGGGACCATTTACTGTTGGGATTAGATGGTAAAATAACCATTTTGACCTTCTACTATTTAATTATGTATTATATTTAGTAAAATTCAATAAAATTTAAATGTCACAATTTAAAAATAAAATAATTTTATTTAACTTTTTATTGATGTTTTATTTATTTAATTTTTAAAAAATAATTTTTTATAGATATTTTATTGATGTTTTATTTTAAAATTTTGTTTATATTTTATTTAATTTCATTATTTAAATTTTAATAGATGTTTTATTTAATTTCATTGTTTAATTATTATTATTTTTTTAAAAAAATTATTTAAAATTTTAATTAAAAAATAACATATATTTTTATTGATATTTTATTTATTTAATTTTTAAAAAATAAATTTATTTAATTGTGTAAAAAATAAAATAAAATAAATTTTTATTTAATCTAGCTAAAAACAATTAAAATATTAAAGATATGTTAATATTGCTATTGCTTAATAAACAACTGAAAAAGGGTAAAATAATCTTTTGCTCATTTATCCTATCCAGTCCTTCCAACCAAATATTGAATTCACTAAAAATAGTCATTTCCAGACATCTAATTCGATGAGAAAACAAATACAGGATACATATCTAATCTAATCAAATAATCTGAAAGATTCACAGTTTCAGAATTTAAGTCCAATAAATTCTAATCTTCACATATCTAAACCGTTCAATCAAACATACTAAGCGAAAAGTTCTAATCTTTGGTTTGCCAATAATTTTCTTTTCGACTCATTTGTCCCGTTTGGTAGAGTTGTGGGAAAGTGATTATAACTTATAGCCTAACAGCTTATAACTTATAACTGTGAATATAAACTGATTTTTGACTTATAAATTAAGCTTCTCCTCCCCCACTCAAAGAATAAGTTGATTTGTGACTTACAAATAGTTATAAGCTGTATTGTTAAGTTGAACCAAATACATCAAAATAACTTAAATTAAAGCTAAAAGCTAAAATAAGTTAAAAATAAACCCTACCAAAGGCCATTGTTTGCCAACAACGCGTTTCAATTTCGGTTAAAAAAGATTTTAAATGGTCTATTGGACAGCTTTAGGGGTTTGAATTGACTTTGCCACTTCTAATCTATATATCATTGTTTGCCAACAATGCGTTGACTTTGCTACTTCTAATCCATATATACGAGTGCAAATAAAGTTGATGTAATTAAATTGACAATTCAAGACTAACCAAAATCTCAAGATTCATTATTTTTTTTATAATATATGATCTGTTTCAATTTTACACCAATACAAATTAAACTGTTCATAGTATTCTATCTAAATGCTTTTTTATTTTAATTGTTTAAGCATTAGAACATAAGTGATTAATAATTTAAGTTTTGTTAAAAAAATATTTAAAATTGAAGTATTTATAGAACAACTTTTATCATTTTTCTTCATTTACTTTCAATGAGATTTTATAAATTTTTATAAAACTTTTTAAAATCATTTGAGAATTCTTTCTCTACACAAAATTGGTAAAACATAATTGTATCTTGCGGTCTATTGCGATTTATCAATTAATAAAATTGAAAAAATTGATTTAGTTCTAAATTTTCCTTCAATCTTGACCGAATCAAGTCGTTTATACTCTATGTATGTATGTATATATATTTCTTAGAAAAATGATATAAAAATTTATTTTTTAGACTTAGTTTTTAAATTTAGTGATGTGTCAAGAAAATAATTAATTGAATATTTAATTATCAATTAATTAATTTTTTTATACATTATTAAATTTGAAAAAATAAGTTTAACTTTTAGGTATATGAATAGTAAAATTCTATTTCTTATATCAGTCATGCTACGTAGCTCGAAAGCTACGTAGTTCGAATCCCCCTAATAAAAAACGTTGCCGTTTTTGTATTTTTTTTTTCAAAAGCAGAAATTAGGAGGAAGAAGGAGAGAAGAGGAGAGGAGAGGAGAGGAGAGGAGGAGGAGGAAGGAGGAGGAGGAAAAGGAGGACTGGAGGGGGCCCTAATAACAGGGGAGGAGGAGGCGGGGCCGGAGGCGGAGACGGCGGCCGGAGCTGGAGCTGGAGCTGCTGCTGTGACGAGCTAGCGGCGAGGCGACGACGGCGGGCCGGAGCTGCGACAACGGCGGGGAGCTGCGATAACCACAAGCTGCTCCTCTTCCCCTCTTCTTCTCTCTCCCTCTCCCTCTCCCTCTCCCTCTCCCTCTCCCTCTTCTTCTCAGATCGGTTTCAGATCGAAAATGGAAGAAAAAAAAGAAAAAAAAAAAACCTAATGCCCAAAACGACGTTGTTTTGGGCATTAGGGGGATTTGGGGGGGAAAATCCTCGAGCTACCAAACATTATTCTTCTTATATTTGTATGTGTAAATATATCTATTATCTATTATTACCTATAATAAAGCGGGAATGGGTTGCGAGCGGAGTGAGTGTTCAGTTTTAATGTGTTAGTGCAGTGAGAGTAAGAATGAGAGTGTGAGTGTTCAGTTTAATATGTGTGTTTTTTTAGAAACAGTTTTAGGGTTCATTTGAAGAGTGGGTTAGTTTTTTATCCTTTTGATTTTTTGATTATTTTAATTTGGGATTAAAAAATCTCATTTGAGATAGGTTTTTTTAATTTTTTTGACTTTTTTAAGAAAAAAAATGAAATGATTATGAGTGAGAGAGAGTGTGTTCAGCCTTAATATGGCCTGGTTTGGTAAAGTTTTTTTTAGCTAAAATTTTAAAAAAATAAAATAGATTAAAATAGTTAATAAAATAAAATGTTATATTAAATATATAATTATTTTATTTTTTCTTCTGCAAACATCGTATCTAATTACAGAAAAATCTAATTATCTTTCTAAATATAAATATTTAAATCTATTAAAATAACAAAAAATTAAAATAACCAACTTCCCAAATCCAACTTACATGTTAGTGACAGTGAAAGAGGGGAGAGGGGGTTGGTTGCGTGAGGATCCTCTAGAGTTTCTTCTCTAGAGTGATCTCTCTAAAGTTAGATCCAACGGTTGATATTAAGAGATAGAAAACGACGTCGTTTTGATATTATAAAAAAAAAAAAAAAAACACAACAGCAACAAGCCATATGTTGTCTCTGTTCTGTTCTTCGTTTTCTTCCCTCAAAACCCTAACCCCCTTCAACAGCAAAGACAGTTGCAGAATACAAATTGAAGCCTTCAAATCATGGGTTATCTTCTACAAGCTAAAATCATCAGCAATCAATGAGTGTTTCAGGATCTGTAAAATTTATGTTTCTTGGATACCCACTGAGAAAATAAATTATATCTGACAAATTTTCTTTTCTTTTGTGTTATTTTATTTTTCTGGGTTTGTGAATGACATACTTGGAATATTCAGAAATTTGATTTGGGTATTTCACAAAGTTTTTCATTTTTGGTTGTTGAAGACAGTCAGAAATCAATGTTTTAAAAGGATTGAACCAAACTGGTGGTGTGTAATTAAGAGAAGGTTTGAAGTTGAAGATTTTTTGGTGGAGGAAGGAGGGGTGGCGGTTAGTGGAAGAAAAAGAAGCCAGAGATGGCTCCGACGGCTGAGAGGGAGGAATCCGATGATGCTGGCAGAGAATCCAAGTCCCTTTTCTCACTCTGTTTGTATTTTGTTGTTCTTCTCTCTCCTCTTCTTGTCTCTCTCTCTCTCTCACTCGGTGATGGAAATGAAACCCAATAGCAAAAGAAATTTGAATTTTTTATTTCTTTTTTTTTTTTAAATTACTCACCAAAATCTTAGCCCTTGGTTCGGTAATGGGCCACGTGTCGGCTCCTTATCTTTCACTGTAGGAGATGACTCTAGGGATAACACTCTAGAGGATCCTCACGCGGGTTGGTTGGTTTATAATTTCACACATCTATTCTTTTCTGCGAGGTGAATGATGACAATCTTAAACGTTGTCAATAAAAAATATTAAATTAAAAAAAAAATTATGGCACCGTTTGGGAAGTGATTTTGTGGGTTCTTTTGGCTATTTTAGCCATAAAAGACAAAATAGACTATTTTAGCCATAACAAACAAAACATCACATCCAACCCATAATCATTACACTCTTCTCTCACAAAAAAAGTTGAAAAAACCAAAAAGCCAAAAAACATTTCCCAAACCAAGATTTTTAGCCCAGGCTAAAATAGCCAAAAAAGTCAAAAAGCCAAAAAGCCAAGTCACTTCCCAAACCAACCCTATATTCTTAATATATTTTAATTTTTTGACATATGTCAATATAGTTTTAGGAAAATGTTTGGTAATTCAAAATTTTGTGGCTCAAATGGCTCAAATCTGTCAAAATGACGTCGTTTTACATTTATTTACAGTCAAAACGACGTCGTTTTGAGTGATTTGAGCCATTTGAGTCACAAAATTTTGAGCTACCTAGCATTGTTGATATTTTTATATATATTTTCAATATTAATTACAATTTTTTATATATTTTAATTTTTTTTACATATTTTAATACACTTTTATACATTTTCAACACCAACAACAATAGTAAGTTCGCATTTCTCTAGGATAAAATATAAAGTAAAAAATTATTCGATAATATGTTTAAATTTTTTTATTAAAAAAAATACAAAATGTAAAGAAATTATAGAAGGGTTTGATAACATGTGTTCTTAGAATATATATTGATATGCTTTGTTTATATAGATGTATAAATATGAATGTAATAAAAGATGTAAAATACTTTCAAACCTTTTTATCTCGGTGTTTTGAAAAATTAGTAAAAAATTAATTTTTTTGACTTTTTATATTAAAAAAAAACTGGATTTTTGTGGCTTTTTTGTAATTTTTTGTGTGAAAAAAAAACTGATTTTTTTATCGAAGTTTCCAAAATACTCCATAATAAAATATCTTTTAACTTCTTGATGTTTAATTTTTTAACTTTCTAATTAACTTGACTTTCTAAATTTATTTTTATGTTTGGTTTAGTTTATAAATTTGAATAAAGATTTAAAAAAATAAAAAATATATTTTTTATTTATATTTTACTTATTTTTTTATTTTTTATTTTAAAATTTATATGTAAATCAATAAATCAAATACTGCCAAACAAAGTTGAATCATTTCCCGGGAAAGTATAAGTCATCGCCTCAATTGTCAATGGGGAAGTCTTTGGCAGGCAAAAAGTAATAAAAGATCCGACGGTGGTTGCAGGGTCGTTATGGTTTAAGTACTGCATCAACGGCTTCGATTTATTCAAAGGAACAAAAAAGCACGATTCCCTCCCACTTTTGAAATTGTGGCCAAGTTTGGCATCCCAATATAAGTGCACTTATTTCATCTTTTTATCTTTTTTGGGTCACATCAATCAACATCTCCTCTCTACTTTTTCTACACATAATACAAGAAAAGTCAAAAAGTGCACTTATTCTAAACTTTCCAAACTTGGCCTGTGATTGAAATAGTTTCAATGGGACAGGTTTGTTTTACTTTGTCATTGGACGATATTATTCCGTGTTTGGTTTGAATTTTTTTAGATTAAATTTTTTTAAAAATTGAGTTTTTTATATTTCTTATTTTTTATTTTTAGTTAATATTTTTAAAATTTTAAGTATTTTTTTACTTTTTAGATGCACCTTACTTAGATGTATCTAAAAAATTGAAAATTTGTGAAAACATATTTTTAAAAATTAATAAATACATAAAAATATGAAAAACGTACTGAATATTTATATTTTTTTAGTATTTTTGATATTTAGTGAATTTTTTTAAAAAAATTCTCACAGAAATTATACTTTTTAAGTTTATTTACGTTAGGTATGTCTAAAAATTAAAAAAAATGCTTAAAATATTAAAAAAATCAATAAAAACAAAAAAATATGAAAAATAAGAAAGTAGAATTTTTTGAAAAGTGTTTTTAAAAAACTCTAACTAAACAAAGTGATTGGGTCTATATGATTTACTATAGATTTTTTTTCGATAATTTAAATTGTTTAATATGTAAAATTTATTGAATACTTTATTTTTGTAAAAAAATATATTAATCAGATATTGATAGTTATTTGATTGGATCAGATTTTTGTCAATAATTTATTTTGAAAATTATATTTATTGTTGATAGAATTTAGTTTGATTAAGTAGTAATCGATATCCGATCAAAGTGATTTTTTTATAGAGATAACATACTCGATAATTTCTATACATTGGACAGTTCAAATTATCAAAACAATACTCATGATGGGACACAAAGAGCCTAACAGCACACTCCAATCCGATCTTGGATCTTGGGTTGGAGACAATACTGGCCCTCTCAAGATATTTCTTATGTTTAGTTTGGTCTTATTGGATGTGTAATAACAAATTTAGGCTTGGTTTGACATATTTTGAAAAAGTCAAAAAATCAAGAAGTCACTATCCTATTTAAGTCACATCATCTTATTTAAATCACATCACCTCTCTACCACATCACTTCAAACCCAACTCATATTTCATAAAAAGTCAAAAAGTACACTTATTTAGAACCCTATATTTTGTTAGATGTTATAATGGGAAGAAGTGGGTATCATAATGAAAAAAGATATTATATATTATAGTCTTTTTAAAATCCTTCTTTGTGATGGATCATGCAGCATCATCACTCTCTTAACTTTTTGTTTGATGGGTATTACAGTGGAAAAAAGTGAATGTCACAGCAGAAAAAAATATACTATAATCTTTTTAACCTTCTTTGTCATGGAATATGTCACATACAATGTTAGTTGTGTTTTGTTGAGTGTCACAATGAAAAAAAGTACACTATAGCCTATTTATAACCATTCCTTGTGGTAGAACAAACCACATACCACAGAAAAATGCTTGGAAGCACTAAAAAGGGATCACTAGAGGGAACACTAATGATGTGGCAATAGGGCCCGCCCACTTTCTATGCCTTGTTTTTATTTTTTTATTATTATTTTTTTACTTTCCCAATATATTAGTGCTATTAGTGATGTATTTTTTAGTGGTCTAAATCATTGTTGCATACCACATGAGCTGGGTTTTTGAAAAAAGTTTTCAAATTTAAAAAATTTGTTTGGTTGTATATTTTGAAATAGTTTTGTAGTTAGAAATTTTGGCATTGTTTAGGAAGTTGGCTATTTTAATTGGCTATTTGACTATTTTAGGCTAATTAAAATAGTTATGTTTGGAAACGTTTTTTTCTTGATTGATTTGATGGTTATGCAAGAAAAAATAAAAATGATTATGGGTTGAATGTAATATTTTATCTTATTGCCTATTTTGATATATTTTGTCTTTATTAGCTATATTAGTATATAAAAAAAAACTAAAAAAATAGAAGGAGAAATGAGATTAAAAAAAAAAGAAGGTGATTGAAAGCAGTTTAAAAAAAATTGTAAACTAAACAATTTTTAAGTTTTCAGCTCTTAAAAATTATTTTTAAAACTAAACTATTTGGTCTTTATTATTGGTAATTTCATTGGACAAAACTTCTTTCAATTGTATATTCGCTTTGTGAGTTATGATAGTTTAGATGCGAATCAAACTTAAGTTGTGCCTATACAGAGGAGTTTGTGCTAATATTTCATATCTCGACTTAAGTATTCCTTGTTTGACACTTCACTGACTAAGTGCAGGGACTGAAACCAAGAAATAAGTCAAAGTTGATTAACCGCTCGAGCGATTTTTTGTACGTTTGAGCGGTGAAGTGATTCATCCTGTAACAATCCGAAAATTTAAGTTGTCCTTTAAATTTTATATTAGTATTATTTAATTATAAATGAGGAAAATCCTAAATGTTTAATTAAATATTCCGTAAGAGTAAAATAAAATATTAAATGTTATGGGTATATGAGATAAAGTGTAATTAAATTAGGGATTATATAAAAAGGGGCATATAATTAGTTTAAGATTTGGGCCAAAGTAAAATTAAACCTAAAGTTAAATATGTTAAGATAAGTATGAATTAATGGTTTGGGACACGTAGCCTTGTGGCTTGGTGCAAAGAATGACACGTGGCAACCTGGTGGCTTGGTGGCCATGGCTATCTCTCTATAAAAGGGAGGATTTGCTGGGGTGAAGGGAAAAGAAGGAAAACAACCTAAGAAAGAGGAAGAAAATACTGGAAATCAAGAAGGTTTTTGATAGTGGAAAGAAAGAGTAAGGTATTTATGGGAGCTAAAAATATATATATATATATTAGCTTATTGGGACTAAACCAAACAAGGCCTACAATGGGTCTAACCCAAACAAATATCAGATCCCCCCCATCTATATAAAAAGGGGGGCACCCCAGAGAAGGGAGCAGGTGATCTCTCTCCCCTACATAACACACAAATACTCTTGATTTCTATACATTCATTCTTTCAATCAAAGGACTAACTTTAACATTGGAGTGTCTCCGGTCGGCAACCTCGGTTGGGTGGCGCCGATCATGTTCATCTTTGCAGATACACTGGGACAAAGTTCATCTCTTCGTTGGATCTCTACAATCCTTGTGAGAGGATATTTCATGGTCTCACAATTGGCGCCGTATGTGGGAATCGTCTAAGAATTCAAACAGAAGAGCAGAACAAACACCACTCTTAAGAAGCTCAAACCAGTGTTCTATCTACAGTTGGGTCTTTGTCTTCTCCCTTTTTGATTATGTTTCTAAATATCATATATCAATATATGTATGTATATATGCTCACAAATTCTGTCAAAGAAAAATATTAATTTTGTTTAGAACAGTTGGAACAACAAGATGAAGATAGTAGATCTACACTTGGGTCTTGACTCTCTCCCTAAAATTTTTTTATACTGTTGCATAGTATTATTTATTGGGAACTAACTTTTATCACCTCCCTTTCCATGGAGCACTCCGTGGATACAACCAATTCAGCACCAATATATATATATATATATATCTACCTGGGTAAAATGGACGTGGTAGTATTTTGACTTGCTGATCAACGTGGTAGTACAAACCCCACCGAAATCATGCCCTGCCTAAAGAAATTCAGTCATACATCACCGCCTCCGAAGTTCGGCAATGCCACTCCAATGAAATCATTTGGCAATAGCAAATAGCCAACTGATCAAGTTGCCAAAATAAAGTCAAAGACCAAAGTATTGCTAGGAATTTGTGTTGCTGGGAATTTTATTCACATCTCTAAATCTAAGGCAGCCTAGGGAAATTGAACAATTACACTTGCATTCATATGCTCTCTCTCTCTCTCTCCACTTGTATAATTTTTTGCAGGTATAAAGAAATATTTTCGGCAAAGTCAAAGAGGAATTACTGCTCAATTTTTCAGCAAACCCAAATACTAAGCGTTGCCAAACAAGTGTTTCAGTAAGCTGACACCCAAGTGGAGAATGCCGACTAAATGTTCTGAGACATCCCAAATGTACCAGCCCAGCTCGACAAGCACCAAGAGAATGGTCGTGAAAACTGTAGTGTCAACACAAGTGATCCAATTACCAGCCGCAAAGTAGTTTGACAACACCATTGCCATGTGTAGTCGAAGAACAAGAAGACCCAAGCCTGGGCCTAGATTCTCTCTCTAGAAAGCTCATTAGCAACATCACTCAACAAGAAACTTGAACTCAAGCAGTAAATGGCCATGGTCGATCATCGAACTCATCCACAAAAGTGAAAGCCTGAAGTTCATATGCCATTAAGTTCTTGAGTTTCAAAGCAAATGGAGCTGGTTGGCAAGTCAACAAGGCTGCTTGGCAGCATTACAGTCCATTTATATTCGGCGTTGGAGCCTATGCATATGCGTTTGGGCAGTGTTACGACTCAGCAGATTGTTTGGCAAAGCTACAAAGTTAGTCAGAAGCTCTATAACCTTGAGCTCTACATTCTTTGGCAACGGGAACAGCCTCGATTACTTGCCGCCGAGTGCATATTCAACAATGTCAAACACCAAGTTCTTTTGCCTTGCACATTTCCCTACCAAGCACATTCTTCCACCAACCACATTTTTGTCGAGGATAGGAGCCAAAAAAAAAAAAAAAAAAGTAATGGCACAATCTTAATTTTGGCCAACTTTCGGAGGTCCAACAGCATCCAAACAAAAGCGGACTGAGGAGTATGAATTATGGAATGAACACTAGGTCGTGAGTTGAAACCAACATCGCAAAAATAAGGCGAATCGGACTTAAGATGAAGGAGATAGCATGGCTTAAAGTGAAGAGTTTGAACCTGAAGAATTATGCCTTGAACGAAGTTCTGCATAAAGGTGCTGCTTGAAGATGACATAAGGATTTATTGTGCACTTTTCAGCGCAAAATACTACGTTGCATCTTAGCTTGTTTGGACTAATCGCGTGGTTCGATAACTTCGGGGATGTCTACCCTTGCATTTTTCATCGTGTAGAATTCATTTTTAAGGTCCAATTTTGCAAATTCTGAGTGTAGTAGGATCAATAAATCGGCTAATCGGGAAAATTAAATGATAGATCAACGGTCAAATCGTGTCCGATCAGCACGTAATTTTGACAGCAGGCTCCTAGAGCTAAGCCACAATTATTAATTCATCTCGGCAACATTGCTTATCAACTCCACAAATTCAGCATATCATTCAGCATCTTATCAACTATTAATTACTTTGCATATTATCATGGCTTCGGCAACATTATTCGGCTTCGGCAACTTATTCGGCAAGTATTCGGCTAACATTGCTTACTCGGCAAGATTGATCAACCGCATTTCTTATTCGGCAACATTGCTTGAAAGTACTATCACATGCAAATCATTCGGCTGCCACCTGAATTCACATAATTTGCTTTCCAAAATCTTGGCACTACTACCTCGGCATGAAACTAGCATCTCGGCTTGCCGAAATCCACATCTGGACCTAACACAGAATTCGCATCGGCTCAAAGAGTCCAAACCCACCAACTTGAGGAACCAAGAAGGAACCAAAGTCCGCCGAAAGTTACGAAACGGATCACATGTGCCAAAAATTGAAATTCACGAAGCTGTAAAAATCAAATTTTGCCTATACCAATGTGAAGTATTCATTAAGATGAGTCTAACGCAACAAACCGCGTTGAAATCGGAGCTCAAACGAAGCCGTACGAGCCCGTCAAAGTTTGCCCAGAAATTCACCCATTTTTGCGGACTCTCATTAAGGTGAGTTATATTATACCTTGAGTTACCCTTATATATTTACGTATATTTTGAGTTACCATAATTTATTTTATGTAAATGGTGTTTTATATATTATATTAGCATTTTTAATTATGTTATTTATTTATGAACCTTATTTGATATATTAAGGAAAACCCATGGATATAACTGTTTATTAAAATGTGTTTTGAGTAATTATTTTATAAGTACCACCACGGAGGTCCCATGCTTTTGGGGACTTAAATAACCATTGGCCCTCTGATTAGTCACCTTGTGACCCTCTGTTTGTCATGGATCCACTAATACTCTGATTTCTGGTGTGGAGCAAAGTGCTGTACGGAGCTAAGTACTACACTATTGTGGGAGCCATCTCTAGAGTTTGTACAAGCCACCTCTTGAGTCCATACATCTGTTCTGTTCCGTTCTGTACCGTGGTTATGATTATTTTGTATTATATGTTAAATGATTTTCGTATTATATATTATGTATTTTAATATCAAGCTTTGTTTAGCCCCATAATTATCCATGGTAAATTTTATGCCCTTATGCTCTTAATATAATATTTCTCACTCTGCCATGTGCTTATAGTTGTTTACCACTTTCAGGTGGTATGTCAGGGCCCGCACGTGGGATAGGCACAAAGCACTTTGTCACGCCCCAAGCTCCGTGACAACGCCGCACACTCATATAAGTGAGCATGCAAGGCTAAGAATCCAATCACATAACCCACAATGTAAAATACTCAAATTAAATCCTTAATTGTCATAGTGCCAAAATCCATAAAAATAAATAGTTCTTATATGAAAATGTCCACCAAGTCCACTAATTTAATCCACTAACAAAACAATAATCCAAGTACTGAAATCATGGTCCTACTCTCGGCACTCCCACATGTAAAAAAATTCCGCGCAGCTCTACTCTTCAGAATCTGAAAAAAAATAAGGGTAAGCTAGATAGCCCAGTAAATAACCAACCATCACTGCTAGCTGGATCAAGTATACAAAAATAAATGAATAAATCGATAACCAATAAATATAATTTTTTCTACAGTTCAATAAATGAACAATTATTTGTAAGGTGGTTTCATAGCTAAAAATAAACAATGTACAATACATTTTAAATGAAAAGCCAACAAGATAATTCAAAGTAATTCGTTGTTCAAATCGATGGTTCGATATTCAGATAGTTCGATGATTTGATTCACAAAACCCAAGTCTTAATGACTACGGTCACTTAGCCTGTGACAAGGCCCAGAACCACACATAGGCCGGTGGTAAAGCCCCAAAAGAAACTAGTTTCTGTGCCAATAAATAACCCCCATTGGCTAGGGTCCAAATCATAGTCAGACTAGAGTGATGTTCAAAATTCAAACAATACACAACTTTTAAATAAGACATTCGATATTTTCAGAATAAACATTCAGTACAATTTTCATAATAGTTCCACAAAATATTCAAATAATTTTCATAATAATTTTCGATGCTGTTTTATACTTTACCCATATTTTATTTTAAGAGAACATGAAGGCTATAAATAAATATTTATGATTTTAAACGATTCGATAGGAATAAAAATGAACCAACAGTGATAGAGGGTTACTTACATCAAACACTCAGAAATAACACTCCAACACCAATTCCAAACACCTAGCTCCACCACTTCAATCACACAAACCTAATAAATAAAACTTCAAATAAATTAATATTTTTTTTACATGTTACATACACCCACAAAAGCCCCCACTATATTAGATTAATGTATTGCTTTAATATCCAAGAGATCAAACCATTCAACCCAACTTTAAAGCCAAACACACCCTTACCCACGATATAAAACTCCATTGTTTCTATTACCCACCCAAAGCAAAGTTACACTTACACATTGCACCAAATTCTCAAAACCTAAGTAGGCACCTATAGATCTTCCAAATCCCCTTAATGCATTTGATTGTTAAATTCCTCAACATAAACTTAATAATTAACAGTAAAGACAGATTTTACCTTAACCAATGGGTGTCCCAAAATCACCAACGAGTTGCCTCCAATCCCTATTGCAGCCTCCCTTGAACCTCTTTTCTCTTTTTCTTTTCTTTTTTTTTTTTACCTTCTCAAACCCTAGCCGCCTATGGAGCAATTCACAGCCTCTGTTTTGTTTATTTTCCAAGTCTTATAGGTGGGCTTATTAACCTAATTTCTCAAAGTTACAAAATTACCCATCTAAGTAATAGGAAATATAATGCCATCTCATAACTAATTCTTTGATATTAATAAATGACCCATATAAATTAATTTAATTACTAATCTATCCAATAAAATAATCCTACACACAACTTGGGTTTTACACACTTGTTAGACATAGTTCAGTTCTGACAATTTAATTAAATAGAAGCTCCAATGATTATTCGGTACCCTCACTTAAATATTATTTCTGCTCGCGTTTATTTATTTGTTCAAGATTTGGCCGGAGGTAACTTCAGTTACTGGCCGTCACGACGCTTAACCCTTGGGTACGAGGAGCGGGTCGTGACACATCCAGTGTCTCTGCCTACGTTCTAAATTTTTTGGAGACAAGTTTTACTGCTCGGGCGGTTGGCTTATAAGTGAGCACCATGTTTAGTCACACTGTTCGAGCGGTTTTTATGGCTCTATTTAATAAAAAAGTGTATTTTTGTGATTTGTAAAGTTTAACTCGTCTAGATTTTTAGAGATGAATAAAATACAAAGTGTTCTATATTTGAGGATGTTTATACTATGAGTTTCCTTGATGTATAGAAACTGATCGATTGATTAATGAAGTACATATTGACAAACATTAAAGGCTATTTTTGTTATTTCATTCACAAAAGGAGAATGGTGTTCATCGGTGAATTCTGAGAAATTTGAGCCTAAAACTTTGGTAGATTCTGGAGTGACTCATCATTGTGGATTCAATATCGGCGTTGTGGACTTAATGTTGGACAAAGTAATTCTGAGGTGAAGGCGGTAGTATAGGAGAGGCACATCGAGTTTGTTTCAATTCAAGCGTAGATTCGATAGGTAATTGAGGTTACTGTGTGTAATTTCTTTTTGTCTTTTTAATAGATTGTTTTGTGGTTTTGATTCATAATTTTTTTTATCACAATTAAAGGAGTCTAATTGTGAAGTTTTTCATATTAAATCGTTGTGCCAATTTGTTATTGATTGTTTAATCAAGATTGTTATTATTGTTTAAAATTGAGTCATAATCGCAAATCAATATATTGGAATTTTTTAAAATTTCATAAACCAAACAAGGCCTTAAAATATTATTTAATAAATAAAAAATAAGCTAATTTACTATGAAAATTGAGTATAAGAGTAATGATGGTTTGAATAGTTTTTGAAATAATTACCAGCCTGTCTTATGAACTAGTATTATAAATTAAAAAATAAAAAATACAATTAGACTATTTACATTATTCATATCATATTTAAATATAAACTAATACAAATAAATTAAAAATAAATCAAAATTTACATAAATTAAAAAATGTCCTACCACATGTTATTTTGATAATTTTTTTTTTATATTATTATTAATACCAAATGATCATTTTAAAATCAAAGATGGTTTTGACCTTTAAAAGAAGAGTTCTAAATGAACATTATTGCCTTTTTTTTCTTCTTGATTTGTCTTTTTTCTTATTTTTTTTTTTTTTTTTTTTTTATAAAAAAAATATGGTGCCAGCTCACTAGAGCTACTCTGAAAGTTGGTCATTCTCAAAAGGAGAGGCAAAGACGTAAGAGAAAAAATTATTCAAGGCTATCCAGCAATTGGACCTCTCAGTGATTATCTCATAATTTTTTTTACATTTCGTTTGTTGGGACAAAAAAAATATTAAAAATGTTTAATATAATGCAAAACAAAAGTCAATTGAAAATAATTTTTTATAGTTAATAAAAACAAACCTAGGCAAGAAATATTTTACACTTTCAAAAAGATAAATTTTTCTTTTTTATTAAAATTTTAGGAATATTACCTCACCACCATTACTACCACCATCACCTTCACTTATTTTTTTTGTTAAAAATATTTTTCTGTTCAAACGGACGGATTTAAATTTGAATCATTAATTTAATAGAAAATAAAACAAAAATAATTTTAATCATTCGAATTTAAAACCCTCACTTGAGGACTATAAATACACATCACTTCTTCATCTCACAATCACCCATTCTAAGAGCGGGAATTTCAATTCCGGAATCCAAACAGAAACCAAGTGAGAAAATCTCAACTCCAAAATTTTCTCGCGAAACAATCATTAATCCTGTTCACCACTTTTCTCTGCCGATGAAAAACTAGCTCTCCCAATCAGCCCTCCCTCTCATCTCTCTAGCCAGAGTTTCGAATTTGTTCTTCAATTCAATCTCCTTCCAAATCCTCTGAAATCGCAACTCCTTGTTTTATTTTTTCCCTGGAAACAAACAGAAACCAACTATGGTTGAACCTTTCTGTGAAGTCCGGCTCCCCCCATCCGTCCAATCGATGCTCCAGAAAATCTGTATCGAACAATGTCAATCGCCTCCAGATACTTCGGTCCGAAAACAGCTTGAATTGCTCGGCGAAGAAGTGTCTCTTGAGATCCTCAGAAAAATCTCCACACACAAAATTTACAAAACTTTGAGTGGTTTCATAATGCATTTAGCCAAGAACTACGCTAGAGCTCCTACTCAACAAGGCATTTATCAATCACCTCATAAACGGAGCTCAGGTGATTGCTATAGTCCAGTGAATTCACCAAGTAATTTTTTTTTTTTTTAAATTTTAAATACTGTCTGTTGTGATGATTGGAGTTTTGCTTACTTTTGGGTTTTCTGAACTCGTTTTTATACAGTTTAGCTCTGTTTGTTTTCTCGGAAAATGAGTTTAATTTGATGTGGTCCCGCCCGGAATTTCTTTGTTGTGATGATTGGAGTTTTGCTTACTTTTGGGTTTTCCGAACTGGTTTTTGTACAGTTTATCTCTGTTTGTTTTCTCGGAAAATGAATTTGACGTGGTCCCGCCTTGAATATCTTGTCTAAAGTTTGGTTAGGAGATTAGGATGAAAATGATGGAAAAGGAAATGGAATATATATAAATATATACTGAAGCTGTGGTGTGGAAGTCACGAGAAAGTTATGTGGGCGTTTGGAATTTATTATTTTAGTTCTTAACTATTTTAATACATTAAAATTTTTATATTTGAGAAGATAGTTAGATTTTTTTGTAATTAGATGCGGTGTTTGTGAGGGAAAAAGTGAAATGATTATGAGTTTGATATGATATTTTATCTTATTAACTATTTTAATCTATTTTATCTTTTTGTAAATTTTAATTCAAAAAATAAAATAAAAAACTCTGGCCAAATACCCCATATTTTTGTACAACTCTTGATAGTATTTTTTTTTGAACAGTCAACTCTTGATAGTTTGGTAATCAAATTTTTAGTTTATTACAAAAAATATAAAAATAAAAAGAAAGATTATTTGTTATAGAATTTTTCTTATTTTTTTCTGCAAAATTTTTATTCTCATTAAATTTGCATAGGAATATATATATATATATATATTGCTTCATTTTTTTTTTAATTATTATTTTTAATCAAACAGAGCTGTTAATGCGTATGTTGAGAAATTGGGTATATTTTAGCATCTTATGCTGTGATACATATATGCATGCAGCACATATATATATAATATATAGTGTATAGTATATAAGATGGTGTTTGAAAAGTAGTTGTTTTTATTTTCCGTTGTATAAAAAAAAAAAAAAAAAATAGTTATTTTAATTAATTTTTTAAAAAAGATCGTGTAGACTGTTGTGATTGGGTAATTTTGGCCATTCCAAACGGGGCCTAAGTATGTTGATGGAGGCATTTCAGTGTTTTGACCATTTGTTGCCAAAAATTTCCCACGGTTTCTGGTTTTTCTTTGCAAGTTTGTGGGCACATATGCATTTGTATAGAAATTCGTGCTCTAGAGAATGACAAGGGACACGAGACAGAGGTTTCAAAAGCCTGTTAAGCTTATATGCAGGCATCTAGATCATGTGTTGTATTTTTCATTTTTTCTTTGCATTGAATGCACTCAAGTGTGATAAGTCTCCCTTTGATTTGGATAAAAATTTGAGTAAAGCATAATTTGGTATTAGTTTGGGTCAAGGGAGCGGAGGGTGTTTTGAGTGATTTTTTTAACAAAATTTAAATTTGATGTAGGTTTGAGTCAAGTATTTTATATTCAACAATGATTCATTTATTTAATTTTGGAGTTCTAATTGAGTACTAATGAGACGAAAATTTTTTAAAAAATAAAAATAAATCTAAGACTGTTGGCTTTTTTTGCTTTCAAAGGTTAATAATGGGGGTGTTTGGGAACCTAACTTTAAGGCTAAAATAGCCTAAAAAAAAAAAAAAAAAAAAAAAAAAAGTCTAAAAGCCTCTAAACTAATGGTTTAAAAAAAAAATAAGTAAAAAAAAAAAAAGGCCGGTAGTGGGCTGTCAATGTGACAGTGTAGGCACAGCCTACCGCTGTCACAGTGACAAGTTGGTAAATTACAATTTTGCCCCTTCAGATTAATTTTGAAAAATGTGAGGTTAGGGACAAATTTGTCATTTTAACTTCAAATATTATTTCAACACATTTTTCAATACACCAACTCAAATAGAAATCCATTCTATTTTCCTAAATACAAAAACTAAAATAGTCTACTAACATAGCCACACCCACAATGTAATTTTAAGCGTGCTAGTAAGGATCGATTAGTCTTTACAGAATATTAATTGCTAATCAATTATCAGATGATTGTGTTTTAGTTCTCTCAACCTCAACGAAGAAGACTTTTACTAGTGGCTTGTTTTAGGAGAATTTAGTAGATAACAATAAGTGAAGAATAATTTTAGAATTTCATTAAGTAAAATGAAAAACTTACAATGACCTGACCTAGTCTCGTGGCGGTTTATAGCAATAAACTATTTGAAACTACTCTTAGGAATGAAGTGCAGTACAAGATTTGAAGTGTAGAAATGTAAAGAACTGTAAAAACTAGAAGGAAAAAACGAAGTAAAGAAATTGATTTTTTGATTTGAGTCTGGATCTTTCATTCTGGGGCCTTTTCTACTATTTATACTTTTCAATAATAACCATCGAAGTGGGCTTTCAACTGTCGAAATGTCTTCTCATGATTGCTGAACATGATCTCTCACAGTCAATCTCATTACGCCACTCTTGCAGTTAGGCTTCCCTCTTAATTTTGATTTTAAACTTTGTGAGTAATCGTTAAGCTACATCATCTTGTATTTTTCTGCTGATTCAGTACTTTGTAGATCCATGAAAACTTGAATTAACTCCCCATTTTGCCCTCATCTTGTCACGTGTTAAGCTGTGATTAGCCTATACAAAATATGCAACCAACATTACCCCCTGCACTAATATACCCAATACTTGGTGATATTAGTAAACTAGTGCAATCCACCCATGTTCTAAGACGTGCATGTACTCTGTGTATTCTGGTAGCATAACCGTTTTTGAATAATGAAGTTGTGAACTTCATTAAATCCTTGTATCTTGCACTTCTATTCTTTGAGTAGACGAAAAGACTGGTACATCTCTAATGGCCAATCACACCTTCTCTTACATTGATTGAGCCTACGAGTCTATGGAAGATGATTACAGGTCTTGAAAGAATCTCAATGCATTTATTGATTATATCTATCTGCCTCCATTTATGCAAATTATGGAAGCTTTTGCAATGTACCTACCAACCTTTAGACCCAAACTTTGCCAATTACGAACCCTTGGATCAAGCATTTGCAAAAATGGATCTTGGAAACTCTTCTTCTGCCTCACCGTCTTCTGCATGGGACACAGCTGAACCTCTGCCCCACCACCCTCTGCATGGGACACAATTGCTCCTTCTTCCTCCAGGTTTATTGGCTGGGGAAGCTGGCTAGAACCTGATGAATCCAAACTAAGAGAGCGAATTCACAACCGATTCGTTGAATTCGCTGATCCTCTGTCTATCCCTCATTTTGCTCGGAGCTCGGTGGTTTACCCCTATGTATCCATCGATCACTGACGCAGTCTGGAGGACAACTTACTTGTGGTGTGGTACACATCTTCCATGCTCACGAAGATAGTGCGAGCAACTCCTCGTCCAGAGGAAGTACAAGGATACAATTCGTCATTCTTGGCCAAGAAGGCAAAATTTTGTTCTTCTGACTAGCTTGAATGTGTGAATAATCCCCAATTTCCCTCTTCCTTCGGGATGGACCCTATTGCGCCTTCTTTCCCTCAGAATCCTCACTGGATGGAGGAACTGAAACTTACTCTCTTCGAGAATCATTTTCTTCCTTTCTACCGACCTCCAGATTTGCCCACTACATTTGAGCGATACCAAGCTCGACTTCTGCTTGCAGCCTTTTCTCACTTGTCCTTCAATGTTCTTAGAGATGAGACTTCTCTCAAGAACTTTCGATGGGCCTGTGACATTATGACTCGGGGTCATATTCTCAACCCCATTGCTCAAGCAGAACTTCAGGCTTTTTTGGATCAACTTAGGCTTCTTCTTCATTGGTACCACATTTCTTTGGCTACCACTAATTCTTTGGATAAAATTTCGGCCAAACGAATTCGAACCCAGTACGAGGCAGAGAATCTTATTGATGAATATAATGACTTTAAGAATTAGGATTTTGCATATTGGGATGATTTAAAGATGGACGAAGTGGAACAAGGATTGAAGGAGATGGAGTTCGAAATGAAAGCTGAACAGCTTTTTCATCAAATAAGAACATATCAGCTACAGCAACCCAGCTTAGATAGGACAGAGGACAGAATAAAGAATGAACATAAATTCATTGACCACTGTTGGGAAAAATATCATGACCTTGTTATTCTTTTTATTCCTTATTTTTATGAGATTGAATTTGTAGCCAAGAAGGTTTTTTAATGTAATTATTTACATATCAATAAAGCTAGGTTTTCTTTCTTTATTCGGCATGGTCTAGTTTTGTGTTCCAATTGTATGTTTGGTTGTATGATTGATGTGACCTTGCTTCTAACTCAGAAGCTACCATGTTCACAAAAAACTTCGTACCAATCAAAATTACTCTCAAAGTGTGGAAACGGAATTTTGTCCGTAAGGAAGACAACTTTTTCCCTAAGCTTCACATTCCAATTATATAATTAACATAATTTGCATAACCAATTAGCTTCGAAGAACAGTCTATGAGCTTCGAATTGTGAAAACTTCCCTTAGGAATTATATTGCGTACTTTTTAAAGAGTAAGCCCTTTTGGGTTTCTTCACTACTTGACCAAATACTGGTTTTGCAATGTTGAAGTCTAAAACAAACAAATTCTAGCTGCAGAGCACTTCAAAGTTTACTTTGAAGGATTTTATCTTTACAAGAAACCTAATAGCAAGTCACCGATCCCTTTGAAGCAGACAAAACCTAAGCGTTCTTATATTTTTAAGCATGAAATGTGCTTTGAAATCAGTTACTTGCTCTCGTAGCCTTAGTTGATCTTTTGACATCTAGGTTTGGAGCCAAATCTTGACTTTCGAAGCTAAATATTTATTTTCGCAGCCAATTTGATTGTTTGAGATATGCCTCCTGTCCAAACAATCAACCTTGAGAGAGACTTTTCATGTTGCACTTTCAAGACCCTCACAAATTTTAGGACAATCTTAAATTCATACGGGTTCCAACATCAGCCAAACAATCTATCTCGGGTCTTTTTACCCATTTAGACAGATGGGCATCTTTCGAACAGAAAGGTTTAAAACCCTCTCCTTTCGCGCTTTCATCTTACTCGTTTGCCGAAAACACAAACTCTTTCATTTTTACTGCACTCTCCTCCTCTTTACTCTTTTCTCAGCTTCATGATTGAAAACTCTTGCTAATGGCTTCTTCCTCCCTAAAAGTACTAGTTGTGGAGCGCGTGAGTCCATCCTTGGCTTTAAAGAGGTGTATCGATGAAGAGATATCCAAGCTCAGAGCCGGTGAACCGAGTGCCATAGATGGTCGCCTTTTTAGAAAAACAGGAATACGTCTTGGGACCCATCTTCAGAGAAGCTTTAGCTCAGCTTCTTGCTTTGTATCCTCGTCTAGAAGATCACTGCCTACTCTATGAAGGGGGTTTTGATTGGGGAAGCTGGAGGTTAAACTGTCCCCACCGCTGTTGGCCCACATTGAGGGTTGAATGGGAGGAGTGGCATGGCAGAGTTGTGCCAGCCAAAGAATTGGATCTACAAGAGCTCTGTATCCTTGATGCCCTCCGCCTTTCCAAGTTCACCATCTCTAAGGATCCTTTCTTGATTCCTGTAGTTCTTTGTTTCTAGAATTCGGCTTTTAATTTTTTCCAGTTTTAGTGTGGCATGATGGCCCCCACCGTTTTTGATATTTGTCATTTCTTAGGGCTCTTATCACTTGGTGCTCCCTTTACACCTGGTTACCTAGACCTTCCAGTCAATTTCACCATTCCACCTTTGAACTCTTCCTTTAGTGATTTTGTAAATTTGAGAACAAGAAAGTAGGTCTTGTAGGTGATCGAGAGTTCTTTTCCTTCATTCTATATTGGTTATGCAAATTTCTTTTTTGTACTTCATCTCAGCGGATTATGCCTGAGTTTGCCCCACTTGCCAAGGCTCTTGCTTCGAAGAAGAAGATAGCCTTCGCTTCTTATGTTTTAGGCCATGTTCATAGGGCTTGTTCCCAATTTTGCTAGAAGCCTCTAGATGTCAACCAAGGAGGCCCTCTGGATCTTTTCATATTTCACTAGTTTACATTCCAAATGCTTGAGATTTTTGGTGCAAGAACCCACTACTTATGGAGAGAAATTTGCCAAGATTTCTTTATATCCCTCCAGCTTTGCCTATTATTTTTCTTTTTTTCATCAACTCCCAATTTCTCCACTTCCTTCCTTCTTTTGTCCCTTCGAAACCAATATAGGACCAGCCTAGCCTAGGCCATTTTTGGCTGATAGGGAATGCTCCAATTCATTACACAAAGATATGTGGGCCTCAATCTTGTTGCCAAGGGAGCTTTTCATTGGTACTTTGAATTCTCAAGCTTACAAATGTATATCTGAAGTTTATTGCCCTTCCCAATTTGTTAGGCAATTTGGGCTTATTCAAAGAATTCTTGTCTCTCTTTGTAGCCTCTCCAATACCAATCTCACAGTCAGAGACCTGAAGGTATCCAAAAACAAATTTGGAAGAAACAACATTCAAATTGCTACAAGAGTTGAGTTTCAATTCACCCCCTTTACCCCACATGGCACAGCTTCGAAAAGATTTCAAAATTGGTGAATAGCCAATATGGAGGTGCTCTTGGCAATACCTCCCAAAGATCTGTTAGTGGGACTTGATGTGCCCACTCAAGCCAAACCCAAAAAGACTGGACCACTATTACAGTTTTTACTACCCTGCTATCCCAGCTCTTGCTTCTGCTGTCAGAGAGACTACTCTTGCTACCTCTCCTCCTTTTCCTAGAGTCACCAGGGCTGCTTCGAAAAGAGGCACGCATTTTCATTTTTTCCTTTCTCTTCTCTATATGATGTTTATAATGCTGTGTTCATCTACTTTATGGCTTTCTTTTTTTTTTTTTAATGCAGGAGCTTCACAAATAGAATCTCCTCAGAGAGTGCAGGCTTTGAATGTCCTCAAAAGCAAGCAACAACACAGGAAAAGAAAACTTTTGCTGGATCTTGAAGAGGAGACACCTGAAACTCACTTGGAAGATGAAGAAACAAAAAAAGAGAAAGAGACACCATTGAAAAGAATGAAGAAAATGACAGTTTTTCCCTCTGATCTTATTGGGGACTCTACTCATGAAGCAGCTGCCAAAGCAGGGGAAGAGAAGCACTCCAAAGAAATCATTGTATTTCAGAGGTCTGAGAAAAGGAGACAGCAACAAGTACTAAGGGATGAAGCTGTTGCTGCTGATGCACTCCAAAGAAAAGCTGCAAGGAGGCAACAAATTACTGAACATTATGCCCTTCGCAGTTCTCCAACCATTGCTACCACTTTTGAAACTGGTAATTTCCTTTCGTGTCTCTAGTAATTTCCCTTTCCAAGTTTTCAGTAATGAAACTTAACATTGCTTCATATTTCTTATTTTGCAGCAACATCTATTTTACCTCCTCATTTGATAAGGATTTCTTCAGTCTTATCTGAAGTTGAAAGACTATTAGAAGCACTCTTGAAAAGGAGGCAGGAAATCAACACTAAAGTGCCTTTAAGTGTAGAGCCCATCCAGACAATACTTTCACTTCCTGGTTCTACACTTTTCATACCTTTTTTGAGGCAAAACAATCCTATATCTCTATCCTTTAGCTTAACTTCATATCTTCCTCATCTAACCTTTATCTCAGCCCAATTTACTCTTCCTACAATCTTGGCTGCTCCTTCCCTACCTGAGGAGATCTCAGTTATCACTTCATCTCCAATAATAGTTGATACTCCCAGAGAAGATACTGGTAGCTCACCAATTTTTTGTCCACCATCACTACCCAGCTCCAGCCCTTCTTCTCTTGACTTACTAGTAGCCAGGACTATAGACACCGCTAGGGACATTTCATCTTCCTCTCCTATCCCTATGCAACCATCTCTTCCTTTCACTAGAGACTTTTCTACACCTCCAATGTCAGTGGAAGAGATGGACATTTTTGAAGGTAGACTGGCTAGCCTTTTTGATATATCTCCTACCATTCCAACAACCAATAATGAAATTGAGCCATTAATTCTTGCTGACTCTTTTTTGGAAATTTTTGAGAGCTCTTCAACTATCAATAAGGCTTCCTTACCTCCATTGGACTTGGGCACCTGTTTGGAATTGCTGGCATTATTCTCAAGGATCCCATTCGAAGCCTTACAAAGACCTATCATCAAGAATGGTTTTCTCCAATGCTGTAAGGTTATTGAGCAATCCAACATGGCTATTTCAAGTCACTTGTCCCAGGCAGCAGCTACCATAGATTTTTATGTCAACATCTGCCAAATTGCCAAGGCTGCAGAAGAGAAGGTATTAAAAGACAAGGAATTTGTTTCCCACATACATGCTGAGGTGTCTGAATTGAAAGGAAAACATTCTTCTGCTTCTCAATTTCAAACCCAGCTCTTGGAGAAGAAGGCTCAATTAGAAGAAGAGTTGTTAGCGGTTAATTTAGCTTTGGATCGAACTGCTACAAAGCTGCAAATCACCAATCAAGGGCTGGCTGATCGAAGGCAAGACATGGCTACTGCCATTCAGTTGTTCCCATCCCTTAGGAGTAGAAAATCAATTGTAAGGGAACAACTGAAACATTGTACTGATTTTTGGGCCAATTTATGGCTGCATGTACTCAACTCTATATGAAATGAAATCTTTATTCATTATTTGAGTGTCTTTATGCTTCTCTTGTTTAGCATTTTCTATACGTCTTGTGTTTCCCACACAGTTGGATAATAAGGCTTCAAGTACCTGCCATTAATTTTCTTAGAATGCACATATCCATTCAGATTTCTCAAATGGTATGCTCTCCTAGGCAAGATTATGAATTTGATATGGACCTTCCTAATTAGGTGATCATTTGCCAAGCTTATGGCTTTTAATTCCTATTGAAAGTATTGTCTTCCATATCAAATCACCTTCATCAAAATTAATGTGTTTAACCTTCTTATAGCTCTTGGCTGCCTTTTTCTTTTGGAACAAAATATTATTTAATGCAAGAATTCGAGCTTCATCTATACTCTGTAATTCTAAAAACATGCTTTGATGCAGTGTTTTTTAAAGCGAAAAGCGAACTGAGGCGACAAGGTTTCCTAACGCCTAAGCGCGAGGCGACGAGGCGAGGGCTTCATCAAATCAAGGCGAACACAAAAGATATTTTTTGTAAAATAAATAGTATAGACAAAAATATAAATATTTTCAAAAACTATCATGCATTTATCATTCTAAATACTAAATATCCTTAAACAACACAAATTATCCAACAAATCTAACATTCTAAATACTAAATATTCATCAAAAACATCAAACCAATCAACCATCCCAAATAATTCTTTCCCCTTCTTTAATCAAAAATCAATGCAATGCTTTAATAACTTTTATTATTCTTTTTATTCAATAATGTGACACTTATCTTATTATTAAAGTGAATTATATTTTAAATTTTAAATTTTTATTAGTACATGACATATTAATTAGTAAGACAATGTTATAAAAGTTATTAGTCTGTATAATATTTTTCAGCAAAATAATTATACAATTAACACAACAAAATAATTATACAATTGTAAAATCAATTTAGTAAAATTAATTGAAAAAATTTTCAGCAAAATAAATTGAAGAGAAACAGAACAAGAATTAGGGAAGGAAAAAGAAAAACAGCGAATAAAAAAAAAAAGGGAAATTTTTTTTTGCTGAGAGATGAAATAAAGGAAAGAAGAAGAAGAAGAGAAGAAAAAAAAAAAAGACGAAAAGAAGAGAAGAGGGAGTAGGAAGAGAGAAGAAAGTAGGAGAAGAAGACTTACCTTAGAAATGATGTCGAAGATGAAGGCGAAGCAGGACCAGGTTTGTTTCTCTCCTCTTCTCTTTCTCTGCTTTTCGTCTCTCTCCTTTCGATACCCCAGAAACTAGGGTTTTACACTTAACAAATAGTAGAAAGCAATTCTAAGGTGCACTGCATGTCCACAAATACATAAAATCAGGAAAAATGAAGGGCCCAGATCTTAGAAGCAAGAAGCGACGCTTTGTTTCGCCTTGCGCTTCATTGCCTAAGCCTCGCTTCAATCGCCTCAACCTCGCCTCGCTTTGAACCCTATGAAGCGCAATAGCTCTCCTCACCTCGCTTCTCGCTTAGGCGAGCACTTAGGCACGCCTTTAACAACACTGCTTTGATGGTATTCGAGCCAGATGGCATGCCCCTTTAATTTAATGATTTTTTTATAGGGGACACAGCGAGGACACGTGTGTCCATGTTGGGACACGGCATGGGACACGGCAGGGCTCACCTTTTTTTTTCCCCCTTCTTTTACCTCTTTTATTTTGTGCTTTTGTGAAAAATATTGTTGGATGTTGAATGTTTTTCCCTTCTCGTCTTAGTTCTTATTATCGTTTATTCTGACTTTTTTGTGAATGGATGATCTATTAATTTGTTTAAATGTAGTGGTTATATTTATTGAATTAATGTTACTATGTCAGTGTTTGTTAATTTTGATTTACGATGAATGTAATATGAATCTACATAACACATAAAAATATATATATAAAAAAAAAAAAATTCATCGTGTCCCCCGCTGTGTTCGTATTCATGTTCATGTCCCTGTTTTTATTTTTTGGAAATTGTCGTGTCCCGTGTCAGTGTTGGTGTCAGTGTCAGTGTCTGTGTCCGTGCTTCATAGATGGCAACAGATGACTGAATGCGCTAAGGGGTGGCTTATTAGAAAGTGCGTCAGAGAGGTGGCTTAGGTGGTGCGCCAAGGGAGCGACTTGGGTTGTGTGCTAGATGGGGCGGCTTAGGTGGTTCACATGGTATATCATTATGCTCACCATGGTATAGGTATAATAACCCCCTTCAAACTCAAATAAGTTTGAAGATAGAAATCTATTTGAAGTTGAAATAGAGGGAAAGACAAAATGGAACAAAAACACACACAAAAAAATGGATTGCAAGTAAAAAAAATATGACAGAGTTATTTGGGATAGAAATAAATTAGTGGATAGAGGAAGAAATCACCATGAAGTGATACGAAAAGAAAACATGACAATGGAATGGATTGAGGTCTGGTGGGCGGTCAAGGTAAGGTTGTCGTCTGTCGGTGAAGCAAAATTACTAAGTACTTAACTTAGCTCTGATACTAAAAAAGAATGAAAAAAATTATTTGGCTTACCCATGAATGTTGTAGAGGCCATGTATATATAATAGATTTATGATACAATTTAGGAAACAATATAAATAAGAAAACGATATAAATAAGGAAACAATACTAAGGGCTTGTTTGGGGTGTTCTAAATAAGTGTACTTTTTGAATTTTTGGTGAAAAAAGTAGACAGAAAAAAGATGTGTGTTTGGGATAACTTTTTGTCTTTTTACGAAAAAATGTGTATTAAAATATTGTATAAAATAGCAAAATTACATTATTACCGCTATGTCCTAGACTCAGTGACAATGCTAATTGAAGGATAGTACGGATTGCCTTACAAATGGTGATAACTTCAGAACATATATATATATATATAGCATGAGGCTTCACGGGTACTGTTGGGCCCATGGAGGCCCACTACGGGTCCCGTTTCGATAATTCGAACCGATCAATGTATAGAACTCGTCAAGTACTATATGCCTATAAAAAATCACATTGATCGGATATCGATAGCTATGTGATGAAAACAATTTTGTATGAAAAAAATGGACGGTGAAAAATAAACGACTGACAAAAATCGATTTGGTTACATAGCGATCCATATTCGATCAACGTGATTTTTTATAGGCATATAATACTCGACGAATTCTACACATTGAATGGTTCGGATTATCTAAATGGAACCCGTGGTGGGCCCCCACGGGCCCAACAGTACCCTCCAACTTAATGAATATATATATCTAATTTGTAATTTGTACCATCACAGTGTATGTATGTAATTTTCCCCATCACTTCAGTACCATTACCTGTGCAAAGTTGGATTTTACTTTTTTTTGTGTAAATTAATTTTTTTAATTTGTGAATAGTGATAATTTTTTTGCTTTTTTAGTAACTTTTTGCCTTCTTTATAACATGCCAAACCAGCCCTAAATCAGTAATTGACGCAATCACAGATTATATACATAATACTAAAAATAATTTTTTTTTTATGTACTCTAATTTCTATATTCAACATAAACCTGGAGTTTAAGTGCTCTTCATTTGTCATTAAAAAAAAAAAAAATGCTCTTTAGTCACTTTAACTCTGACTGTTCCACCTTGGTTGGTGTGTATATCCTTGCTTGTTCTTCCTTTGACAAGATAGACTTGCATCACTTTTCTTACATTCTAATAATGGCTGGCAATATAGTGTGTTTTATTTGTGGTGTATTTGTAGATTATCGTTTGAGATTTCTCATACAAAATCTTAGTGTTTATTCTATTAAATATTTCAATTGTGACGTCCATTGCCTTTATAACTCAGGGGACTGTATTTGAACAGCACCAGAACTCACCTACAAAGGGAATTAGGAGATCAGATTGTGCTGATTGTGAAGTTTGTCGAAGAGACCACAAGCTGTAATAATTGGGTGACTGGTTCTAGTAATTATGATGTTGCATTCAACAAGATTGCTGAAGAAGGAATTCTTGTTGGTCTGAGGCGCTTTCGATTTTTTGGTGATTTTTCTTTTCATGCTCTTGATGTGAAGCATTTCAAAACGTCAGTCTTGATTTTCTATGCTAAATTAGTTGGGACACATTGATTCAAGCTATGATGACCATAGTTTGATTTGTACTCACTGTATTTGTTATGGATTCAAGCTAACACATTCTTTGTTGTTTCTTTGTTTTTTTTCCTTCTATGTTACATGGACTTGGGCACGAGTGTTAGGTGCGAGTGTTTGTCTAAATTTCTTATTCATATAATCATACGTTTAGAGTACTGTTTTCTGATTCATATAATCCAACCAACCATCTAGAGCTCTTCACAGAAGGGCCTAATAGTGATTTACCCAGGTTTCTTTTTTCTTTTCTTTCTTTCCTTCTTATTTGTTATTTATTTATTTATTTATTTTAAATTTAAATCATTTTATGGGTCTTCTTAGTAAAAATATGGAAGTGAATTTTACAGGAGGGAGTTATTGTCTCATTTATTTTGAAGATCTTGTGCTTCAACGGATCCTTGTTCATGGTTCTCCATTAAACTTGTAGGATTGCAGATTTTGAGTTGTTAACATTGGGCCTTTGGCAGCCTGATTGTTCTTTGTGCATTTCTTAAGCCAGAACCAATATCTTTGGCAGGTCACTAGTGTCCAATCTTGAAACTAAATGCTGTCTTTTTTCTCAATTGGTATGTTGCCTGAGACATTAACAAAGTGATTAATTCTACTGTGGAAACTGGAATAACTCTGAAAACACATAATTTTTTCCACGCATTTTCTTGCTAATTTATCAAGAGTCCCAACATGGTGATTTATGTGTCTCACTCTTGTTATTGATCAGTGTTTAAAGATGGAGGCAAAGAGGAGAAGAAAAAAAGTCCAACTTCATCAGTTGTAAAATGCTACTATGTAAGAATGGAGTCTCTTGCTCCTTGCGATGAGACAGAATCTTACATTTTGTCTAAGAGAACAGTCCATGAAGCAAGGTGTCTCTTCATGCATGTACAAATGGTCTCTAGCCTCGCAAAATATATGGCTAGGTATACTGCCTAGACGTTCTTGTTTGTTATCTATATACGAGTGCCATTTTATGAAGTATGGAGTTTCTCTATTTTGAAATATGGGGTTTCTATACATTGTTGAGAATGTAGGTTTTCCCTTATTTTATCAAAGACGATAAAACTTCAAGTCGATCTTGCTTCCATCACTATTGAAGAAATTGAAGATATTTTTTGCCGAGTATAATCTTTCATCTCATTTCTCCATTAATATTCACTTGCACCACCATGTAGATCTAGGCTTTTCTTCTTTAATCCATTTGTCAAGCCAAATAACTAGTGTTTTCTTAAATTACAGGATGAAAATAGGTGTGTTGTCTATAATGAAGATGGAGAACCTCTTATACATACTGACGGAACTGGCTATATTTCAGAAGATATTGCATTGAAGACTCCCAAAGATTTTTCCAGAGCAAAGTTTATAAATGATGAAAATTTTGAGGTTAATGATTTTGACTGGTTTCTCTGAGCGCATATTTTCTAGTCCATATGAATGTTTAATAGAGAATTACTTTTTTTTGACTTTATCTTATTTTGCATATCATCTGCTTCTACCTTTTCATTCATAAAGCCTTTTAGCCTTGTATTTGACCAAAATAGATCTAGTGACTCCCCCTCTTTGGTGCCTCTCTCAGTTAAGTACTTAGTATTGCATTAATGTTTGACAAGTAAACTTTTCTACCATTTTGACCATTTGTTTTATTACTAGTTTGAATAATGCATTGATTGCATCACTGTTTAGTTGGTCATTATACATACATTTTTGTTATATGTGGAAAAAGAATTCATCTTCTCCCTTTCTTTCTTCCTTTTTTTTAATGAGCTACTGCAGCAAGAAGATGCTGCGTGAAAACTTGGAGTGCATCTTTCTCATTGTGAATTTGATGTAATTTTAGAACATTAAAATTTTGTCAAATTATGATCATGGTTTTAAAAAGCGGCCACAACTGTTACGTAACACCACCCATTGCGGCTGCTATAGTGGTGTGACTGAAATTCATAGCCATAATGGCCGCCATCGTTAAGTAAAGGCCGCAACGGTCATAAGACAATTTTTTTATTTTATTTTATAAATTCGTATATAAGATCATTTTCCTCATTTTTCTTTTTTCTAACTGTTAAAATCAAACAAAAAACCACATAGAGCCTGGGCAAAAAAACTTAGATCTACATGTTTTGAATGTCCGATCTTCAAGTTTTACTTTATGAAGCCCAGGACTAGAAGTATACCTGTCCTCAACTTGCAATTCTTTTGGAAAACTACTTTTTCTCTCCAAATTGTTAAAGATGCCTTTTCCCCTTTTTCCTTGGTCTATGTCTCAATGCATATGTTATCATCACTAAAAATGAAAAGAGAATTTGAATTTGTTTTTTAGCAAGTTGCTTGCATTACTTTCATTTAGATTAGTCGTGGTTTATAGGGGTAGAAGCAATTTGCTTGCATTACTTTTGTTTAGATTAGCGGTTTACAGGGGTAGATCAATGGATGTAGGGACATATTTGGCCCCGGTTTCATGAATTGCCAAGATTGTTCAGTTGAGATTAAATCTTAGTTGGCCCTCATCTCATTGTATGGGAGCTTTTACAATTTTAATTAAAGAACCTAGGCCACACTTCTCCTTAAAATCTAGGTATTAAGGAGAGAGAAATTGGAGCTTTATAACCAGCACAGATGAGGCAACTCCAGGTGATGTAGGATATATTCCAACACACCCTCTTGGATCACAACATACACTAGCCGGACGAACGACACATCAATCACAGGCCCAACCAAGCTCTGATACCAAATTAAAAAGTCCAGGCTACACTTCTCCTTAAAACCTAGGTATTAAGGGGAGGGAAACTAGAGAACATACAGTAGCTGGACAAACAGCACACCAGTCAAAGGCCTAACCAAGCTCTGATACCAAATTGAAAAGCTCAGCCCACACTTCTCCTTAAAACATAGGTATTAAGGAGAGAGAAAGTAGAACCTTATAACCAGCACAGATGGGGCAACTCCAGGCGATGTGGACATATTCCAACAATTTTAATGTGTTTTTATCACCTAATTTTTAATAGCCCCTTAGAAGGTTAGATGAACATGATGTTTGACTTGGTTATGAACCTTAGTATCAATTGGCTGTTTGTTTCAGAAATGATGTTAGAGACAATACCTACTATTTTTTGTTGTGGGAGAGAGAGTTTACTTTGATATGAAGATATGGGAAGTCTCCAACGTCTAGATTGGACGACAGTTATACTCGTGTGCTTATGTCTAAGTTGTATATGTACGCATGAGCCACAAAGAGAAAAGCTTTGATGGGAAACTCTAATTGTATAGCAAGTTTCCTAATGAAACCCTCAACACCATCATCTGCCAATTTTGTTAGTGAATAATCGTGGACTCTTGAAGTATCCAAGCAAGGTTGAGATTTGTCCTTGATGGGTTAGGGGGGCAAGAAAGTCTATATTAAAAATGGGTTCCATCTCTAATTTCTACGCTCTAATTTTAGATTGAGAAATCCCCATTATTTCTCCTAGCTAGGAAAAGGGTGTATATTGAAAGAGTAGGTTCTGGTGGTTTGATAAGAGGTCCATTTATTTGTTAACATTGTCCCCGATTATATAAATATACAGTAATAATTATCTTGTTTAATTTTCATATGGGACTGTAATTATTTAAGTTACTATGTTATAATTTAGTCAAAAAGAGGGACCACTTCAAATGGATGCTTGTTAGAATCACATTCTTGGACAAGCTAAGATGCATTCCTCTCCTTCCCCCCTTCCTTTTTGAATGGCAGAGTCACAAATTCATTTTTCCCCTTGATACCCATGATTTAGTTGGAAAGGTTCTGTTAAGCTTTGTAGGCTAATTTTATGTGTATATTGTTTGCTTTGTAACATAATTGGTGCGATATTGTTTTCCCTTTTTCAGAAATCTTAATGATCTTGAAGTTAATGAATTTACTTCTTTGTTATCTATCCTTGAAGTGTTTCTTTGAACAATTCAACCAAATGACAAGTTGTGGTAGGATTACTCCACCCATGTGATAAATGTGGGCCCTATACAATTATTAGGTTGGTTTATACATGTATTTGGGTTGGGATAGTAGAGTATGGAATCTACTAGGAAACCTAATATATGTAGGATTTGGTTACCTAATTATACAGAACTAGGATTCTCATGGGTAGACTATTATAAGTAGTCATGTGGATTATAGGGTTTCTTTAGCAGAGATTGAGAGGTTGAGGTGAGGGAAAAAATAAAGATGTAAGGCATGAGACAAAAAATACGGTGGGCACCAAGGTGAGCAATGAATGAACTACTCTTCTTGAGCATAAGTTTAGGTAGTGGTGTAGGTTTTGAGCGTTTTGGTTGTCTCACATGTATTCTTTATTTTGTTCATATAGTGGAAGCTCTCACTCCGGTGGATGTATGCAATTTGGGCCAAACCATGTAAATCTGTATGACTATTTTTCTCTTTGGTATGTGCGTGGGTGTGCTTCCTTTCGCGTTGGCGAGATATAATATAAATCCCAACAAGTTATGGATTCTCATTCATTGAGAGTGCTTTCATGTAAGTCCTTTTTTGATAAGATAATTGATGACCCAAATGCGCTGGTCTTTGATCGTCATAAAATGATTTGGAGTGCAAATGAATCTTGAAAGTTCTTTTTGCATGGATCGTGGCTCAGAAGATACTTAATACCAATGATTATGTTTATGAAAAGGAGACCAAATTGCTATTATATCCGCAATGGAGTCATGTGTAAGAGGGATGTAGAGAGTATTGATGACCTATTTTTGCATTGCCTACTGATATTGGCCCTATGGTGGAGAGTGCTTGTCGTTAGGGGCTTCCGTCCTAAGACAAAGCCCTGGATTCTTTGGAAATGTGTTATTGGGCTGGAAAGCAACTTTCGGAGTCTTTGAGATCAATTAGAAAAGATTGGGCGCTTATGCAATAATTTTTTTGTTTGGCTACTTTTTCAACTTCAGTGCCTTCTAGTTTTAAGGGGATTCCTTTATTTTTAACTAGTAGAGATTGGAGAACCATGTGTGATTTTAATTTTTTTGGTTTTTTCCCTTTCCCATTTGGTGGACTTCTTGTCATCCTTGCACCTTTTGTATATCTCTTTCTTTTCTTTTGTGATAATCTTCTCTGTCATTGATAAAATATATATATATATATAATTGTATAAATAAAAAATTTGCATGAATGCATTTACAGTTTCTTAAGACTTTCTCAATGACAGATACAAATGTGGAAAGAAGGTATCAGTTTACTGCTCTACAAGATTACAATGGAGAAGGTTGTTAATATGTTTTAAAATAACATCCAATGAAATGGTGATCAAAAGTTTGTTGTTTATGTTTGATAAACATATATTGCATTTTCAATGTATGGTAGTGTGTGTGGATGGGTATGGTGCACATAAATCATCTCATGCAGCAGATATGACATTCTGTGCCTGCTGTGTTTGTTTCTATTTTATGGCTAGTTACATTTACTGTATTTTCTTGCTAAATCATCTGGATTCTAACATCTTTTAACTTTAGAGTTTTCTTGATCATGCCAATTGTGAGGAGAAATCACTGGAATTGAGAGGGTCGGAAGCTCATACCAGGGAGCCGGTATGTCTTTAATATTTGTTGTATGTTAATATGTTATTGATGATGTAATGTTTTTAATCTTTCTAATTAAGTTTTTGGACTTGTCATTTGCATTTTTTGCAGCCTTTGCTGATGCAGATCCGTTTGGTTTACAATGGACGTGCTGTCAAGGGCACCCTTCTTGTCAATAGAAAGGTATATATTGCCAATTTTTTTCGAATGTATTTTAATCTTGGCATGTGGACATATTTTAATTCTGGTGGTGCTGGTAGATTCCGGCCTTGTCAAACCTGATTTAGTTCCTAACTTACTTGGCCATCCAAATTGGCTGGCAGCAATTGTGATGCTATGAAAAATTGAAAATATATGGTTATAATTTGATATTTTATTTTTGTGGTTGAGGATGTTATATGGATAATTTTTAGTTACTATTTTCTGTTTTTTATTCATTATTTGTTATTCAATTTGTGGATGGAGAACTTAAACAAATGAAATGAAAATATTATCATTTCTGCTTATCTTAATAGTTATACTTTTCCCCTGTCTTCCATCCTCCAAAGGCAAAAATCCTGGTTCTGTCCCTGTTTTTTACTTCACCCAAATCAAATGAATTATAAGGAATGGCAATTAGATTGGGTACCAGATGCTGCCACCCTTGCCATCTTTACCCAAACTTGCTCTGCTCCCACTATGTTTGAGCTCACCCTGTTTTGGCCCATAACTATTCACGGATTACCTTATCTTTGTTGCCCTCACAACACAAATTATTCCTTCATATTTTGTACCACTTCACATAGACCTGATTATTATATACGAACTGAGATCAAATGATTGTGACTATCAAACATGATGTCAGGGTCATATAATCTTTAGAAAGAAATTTGAGAAACAGAAATCCAACCATTTATCTCAGTGTGCTTTAGTGGCAATAGAGTTGTTGATGGTGGAGGAGAGGTGAGCTGTGGATAACAGGCTATGGAAAAATCAATTAGTTTCCTTATGTTCCAAAAAGAAAGAGTTTGTTGTAAACATTTTGTTAATCACTGTATTGTTGCTATTGACAATATTCTCACTTTTGAATTATAGGTTTAAGTTTTTGCCTTTATTTTTTTTTATTTTTTATTTTTTACTTAAAGTTTTTAAGTTGACAAATTTCCTCTTAAATATTTGCAGCTTCCAGAAAAAACAATTCAGGTTACGTCTTCAATGATAAAGGTTGAGGCAGATTCAAGACTCTCAAATGTGCAAACTTTTAACTCACTGGAAATAGTTGGAATTAGGTATGTATTTTTTTTGAAAATTGACTTTGTACTGTGGTCATATATAATTCGAATGTCACTTGTTAAATTTTCTTAATTCAGTTGACATATTGCCATGAGGTCTTTCTTTACGACCACCAAATATGTATGAACACTAAAATTAAGAAGGATTCTTGGATGTGGAATTTTTTTGAAAGCATATACACAAATACATAAAAACACACAATGAATCAGATATTGTTGGGCTCATTTCTTAAAATCTTAGGCTTTTTGGAAAATTTGTGACTTAACAATCACTATGTCATGTACTAGTGGCACTTGATATAATTAGTTGTCTTTCCTTATCTTATGTTGATAAATGCTCTACAGTTTCAAATTGTCATTGTACTTGAGTTAGACCAGGAAATCTATCTAATTTTTATGCTCACAACAACTATATAATTTAGATACTGCACACAAGAATGATTAGTACTGCCAGTGCGCTCAATGCTTGATTTATTGTTTATGCAGTTTGGTGGCTGCTTTGAAAATTCTTTTTTGTTTGTAGTTTATTTGTGTCGTATATGTTACAAACTCTATGCTAGTCTTTAAACTTTGAACCATATTCATCATAAGATTAGAGTCTTAAGCCATCTGTTGTGTACTAGTACTGCATAAATCTTTGTCCTTGTTTAATTCCAAGATTTTGTTTGCTTTGAATGTACCCTGGGGTCAGGAAATCTGAGTGGAACATACATGCATTAGGTTCTCTGTTGTAAATTCATTTCTTTCAGCCTTTAATTTCCTTTTTATAGTTTTGATGTTTTTCCTATGGCCATGGTTGGTTGTATCATTGTATGCTTGGCAATTTTGTCCATAAGTTTTATCCTATCCCGCTGTGTCCCCACTCCTCCAATAGGATTGAGTTGTCCCCTATTTGTGGAATATAGTGTCCAATCCCGCCACACTACCCCGTTGTCAAGTTGTGCAACCAAATGTGGTATAAATGGGTCCCATGGATAACAAATCTGATCCCGCCTCTTTTGTCTTGCAACCAAATGTGGCCTATATGTTGTCACTGGTCTTTGAAGTGGTCTATTGTTGTTTTATTTTGAATGACAGATAATGTTTGCACAAAAATTGACGGAGAAGTTTATTTTATAGCTTGAGCATTGTCCGAGATTGTATAATTGAAATTTGTTCACAACTGAATGTTTTTGGTTGCATTCTTCAGCTGTTGAGGTGTTTCAAACCGAGTAATCCTTGGAGCCGTATCTATTCAACACCAAATGCATGCAACACAAAAAAGCCCATTGAGCTTTCGGCTGAGGAATTAGAACATGAGCTTTTTCAGCTATTCAGAAGAACAAGGTTTCAGCGAAGGTTTGCAAATGCAGTTCATTAATCTGAAACATTTTGGTTATGCATAGTGGGAATTCTGTTTAAGGCCAAAGTCATTTATTGTGGCTGTAATGTGTATATCTATGAATTGAGCCTACCCTTGTGTTGTGTTTGAACTATTGCTTGTATCATATCATTTCATTTTGTGATTAATTGAATTTTTGAATGTTGTTATGAGCATGCTACATGTCTAGTTACTGGTTGACCACTGAATTAATGGTTCAACATTTTGTAAGGTTATTTCTTTGGGCTGGGGTATTTTTGAATTTTATGGTAAAGACTCAGAAAGTTATTTGTTGTGTGTTGGTGTCATAGCTCACGACCTCCAGAAAGTGCAAGTTTAGAACATGAGCTTTTTATTTTTATTTATTTATTACAGATTGATTTTAGTGGATTTTGCATTCATGATATAAGAACTTTTGAGGTTTACCTGTATATGAAGCAGTAACCATCAGGCTATCAACATCTGCTGTAATCTGTGGTTATTTGCTAATGATACCTAGTTATTGTTACCTAGTCACTCATTGAGATGGTCACAAGAAGCTGACATGATGTTTTATCCCCCAAACCCACCTCCACCCCATATATTCTTTGTAATAATATTGGCTAACGTCATCCTGTTCCCAAATGGCACAGGAATCAAGTTGCCCTTAATTAAACTACTTGTGACTTGACTGGATAATCTGGTCTCAGATATGCTACTTCAGAGCAGTTTGAGGTTGAAATAGATTATGGACTCCTTTTTATTTGTAAACCATCTCTGTCCACTAAAGTTGCTAGTGCAGGCTCTTTTAAGCAAACCGAAAGTTTGTACCCAGTGCACAAGGCTCCCGCTTATGGTGGAGTCTAGGAGAGGTAGTAGGTAGGTAGACCTACCCTCACATTTTTGTGGAGAGGTTGATTCCCGTGACTAGAGCTTGTGCCATTGCACTTGGAGTGGTTAGCATAGAACTTATCATTGCTCCAGGACACGACCTCTTTATTTGAACAAACCTGTGTTGTGCTGTTGATTTATCATAACGAGAAAGACCTAAGTTTTTATCCATGTTGCTAATGTTTTAAAGTACTTTTTGCTATTCCAGTTACAATATGAGTGTGGCTGTTGATAGTTGGCTGGCATTTGTGGATCGGCTTCTTATGGGGGACAGCAGTTCTGATGAGAAGGACCGCATGAAAGAAACAATGCACCATTTGATTGATATATACTATGAGGCTTTAGATGCTCCCAAGAGTGGGAAAAAGGTTAGTTTTGACAGTTCTATATTTTCTGGATAAAGATTTGAGTTTTGGATGTGTTAATGGTCTGGGGTTCCTGTTTTACTTTCTGCAATTATGGTGCACTTGGCTATGACTTTTGCAATTCTCCTATGCACACTACTAGCAATTTGCCCCCTACATTTCGGTGTCAGACTCACTTCAATGCTCTTCCTTTTGTCTTGAGCTGTATGTGAATTTCAACTTTCAAGGCTCCTGCTTTTATGGTATAGATCAGGTCACTGTCAACCAGCTACCAACATTGCTGAAAATGATTATCCTGACCATTTGTTTATGGTTATAACAATAAAACAAAAAGGGCTTTGAAATTAGGGTCATTATCTTTAACATTTATGTGAGTGACAGGTCATGCCTCGAAATCTTGGTTATGGAACTGATAATACTAGTGCTGTCTTGAAATCTTGAATAGGCACAATATCTGCTCTGCCTTGTGTTGGAAGTGTGATACTTATCTGCTTTTGCCACTGCTCACGGGCATATTAGATCCTCATGATTTTGAGGTTTCATAGGTAAATAATGAAAAGATGCGTGTTATGCGGAGGATAGGATTCTATTAAGTGGAATCGATATCTTAACTGGGCATCTCAAATCAGTATGATAATGTTTTACCTTAATTAACAACGGGATTCTAATAAAGAGAATATTTTATTGGTATTGGAGGTGGTGCGTTGGGGTGTAATTGATGGTTGTATATTACATAAAGTTTCAATTTCAGAAGATTGGTTTAATTACGATCTTGATGTTGGCAATTCTTTCCTTAACCTTCTATTTTTCTTTTGAAATAGGTTGTAATTCCAGACGAAATTAAGGCAGAAAAATTTCCACATTACTCGGGAAAGCCAAATAAGTATCACTCTACTTCCGTTTTAGGACTTATTTATGAGAGGGTTGAGTCATTTCAATCTCAAGATCTCTCAGCAAAAGGTGAGAATTCTGCCAATCATCCTTGCACATATATATATATATATATTTTTCACTACAAAAATTTCGGTTTTTACTCAAAATGCCGTCTCAAAACTTTTTTGCAACAGCAATTGACTTTTAGCGACGGCAAGTGGGGGGTCACAACAAAGGGCGTTGCTAAAAACCTGAGATTTTTTGAGACGGCACTGTGTTGCTGTCGCTAAAAGTGTTATTTGCGACGGCAAAAATGCCGTCGCGAAAGTGTTTTTATTGCGACGGAATACTTGCCGTCGTTAAAAGGTTATTTGAGACAGCACGACATGCCGTCGCTAAAAGATTATTTGGGACGGCAAAGAATACCGTCGCGAAAGGTTTTTTGTTTCAACTGTTGCCAATTTCTTTTGCGACGGCATTGCTTACGTCGCAAAAAAAATCTGGTTCTAATATTTTTTTGAGACGGTGTAAAATTATTAAAAATATGAAATTACTTGTATTAAATGAAAAATAACTGAAAAAGAAATCGATAATTATATAATAATATAAAAAATCCAGTATAAAAATAACTATTCATCCATAATAAAAATATTCTTCCATTCATAACAACACACATCAGCAAAATTATCCCACTACATAATGTTGCATAATACATATATAATGTTTAAATACATAATGTTGTTCACAATTCAAAATAACGTAAGTCAAAAACAAAAGTTTTCCTCATGATTCTTCCGTGGGTAACAAAAACAAAAGTTAGTCGCAATCTTTACACGCCTGCATTCCACAATAAGCAAACTGCTACTTAGGAAATATCTGTAAACAAAAAAATAAAAATAATTAATACCAATATAATTATGTGTTAATATTTTAATTACAAAAAAATATAAAAAACTAACTACTATATAATTACAAAGATAATTAAGTAAATAATTTTGGGTAGACAGAAATCCAGCTCTAACTCCCAAACCAGGAACTCGATTGGAGTCTTGTCTTCTGCCACAAGTCTCTCGTGCCTAGGCAGTAGTGTGTGCCAAGTTTCGTACAAAACTGACGCCGGTTGGTGATTTTGGGTCGTCAACACCTCGAATTCACATTTCTTAAGGAACTAGTTTGCCTAGATCGAAATCCAGCTCTAACTCCCAAACCGAGAACTCGATTCGAGTCCCGTCTTCTCCCACAAGTCTCTTGTGCCTAGGCGGTTGTGTGTACCAAGTTTCGTGCTAATCCAACCTCGTTTGGTGATTTTGGGGCATCAACATATCGAATTCAAGTTTCTTAAGGAACTAGTTTGCCTAGAGTGAAATCCGGCTCTAACTCCCAAATCGGGAACCTCGATTCGAGTCTCGTCTTCTCCCACAAGTCTCTCGTGCCTAGGCGGTCGTGTGTGCCAAGTTTCGTGCTAATCCGACCTCATTTGGTGATTTTGGGGCGTCAACACCTCGAATTCAAGTTTCTTAAGGAACTAGTTTGCCTAGAGTGAAATCCGGCTCTAACTCCCAAATCGGGAACCCCGATTCGAGTCCCGTCTTCTCCCACAAGTCTCTCGTGCCTAGGCGGTCGTGTGTGCCAAGTTTCGTTTTAATCCGACCCTGTTTGATGATTTTGGGGTGTCAACACCTCGAATTCAAGTTTCTTAATGAACTAGTTTGCCTAAAGTGAAATCCGGCTCTAACTCCCAAACCGTGAACCCGATTGAAGTCCCGTCTTCTCCTATAAATCTCTCATGCCTAGGCGGTCGTGTGTGCCAAGTTTCGTGCTAAACCGACGCCGTTTGGTGATTTTGAGGCGTCAACACTTCGAATTCAAATTTCTTAAGGAACTAGTTTGCTTAGACCAAAATCCGGCTCTAACTCCCAAACCGGGAACCCGATTGGAGTCTTGTCTTCTCCCACAAGTCTCTCGTGCCTAGGCGGTCGAGTGTGCCAAGTTTCATTTGGTGATTTTGGGGCGTCAACACCTCGAATTGAAGTTTCTTAAGGAACTAGTTTGCCTAGAGTGAAATTCGGCTCTAACTCCTAAACCGGGAAGCCGATTGGAATCCCGTCTTCTCTCGCAAGTCTCTCGTGCCTAGGCGGTTCTGTGTGCCAAGTTTAGTGCTAATCCGACCCCGTTTAGTGATTTTGGGGCGTCAACAACTCGATTTCAAGTTTCTTAAGGAACTAGTTTGCTTAGAATGAAATCCGGCTCTAACTCCCAAACTGGGAACCCGATTCGAGTCCTGTCTTCTCCCACAAGTCTCTTGTGCCTAGGCGGTCGTGTGTGCTAAGTTTCGTTCTAATCCGACCTTGTTTGGTGATTTTGGAGCGTCAACATCTCGAATTCAAGTTTCTAAAGGAACTAGTTTGCTTAGAGTGAAATCCGGCTCTAACTCCCAAACTGGGAACTCGATTGGAGTCCCGTCTTCTCCCACAAGTCTCTTGTGCCTAGGTGGTTGTGTGTGCCAAGTTTCGTGCTAATCCGACCCCGTTTGGTGATTTTGGGGCGGCAATACGTTGAATTCAAATTTCTTAAGGAACTAGTTTGCCTAGAGTGAAATCTGACTCTAACCCCCAAACCAGGAACCCGATTTGAGTTCCGTCTTCTCCCATAAGTCTCTCGTGCCTAGAGGGTCGTGTGTGCCAAGTTTCGTGCTAATCCGACTCCGTTTGGTGATTTTGTGGCGTCAAAATCTCGAATTCAAATTTCTTAATGAACTAGTTTGCCTAGAATGACATCCGGCTCTAACTCCCAAACTGGGAACCCGATTCGAGTCCCGTATTCTCTCACAAGTCTCTCGTGCCTATGCGGTTGTGTGTGCCAAGTATCGTGCTAATCCGACCCCGTTTGGCGATTTTGGGGCATCAACACCTCGAATTCAAGTTTCTTAATGAACTAGTTTGCCTAGACCGAAAATCCGGCTCTAACTCCCAAACCGGGAACCCGATTGGAGTCCCGTCTTCTCCCACAAGTCTCTCGTGCCTAGGTGGTCGTGTGTGCCAAGTTTCGTGCTAATTCGACCCCGTTTGGTGATTTTGGGGTGTCAACACCTCGAATTGAAGTTTCTAAGGGAACTAGTTTGTCTAGAGTGAAATCTGGCTCTAACTCCCAAACCGGGAACTCGATTGGAGTCTCGTCTTCTCCCACAAGTCTCTCGTGCCTAGGCGGTCGTTTGTGCCAAGTTTCATGCTAATTCGACCCCATTTTGTGATTTTGGGGCGTCAACACCTCGATTTCAAGTTTCTTAAGAAACTAGTTTGCCTAGAGTGAAATCTGGCTTTAACTCTCAACCGGGAATCCGTTTCGAGTCCTGTCTTCTCCCACAAGTCTCTTGTGCCTAGGCGGTCGTGTGTGCCAAGTTTTGTGCTAATCCGACCTCGTTTGGTGATTTTGGGGCGTCAACACCTCAGATTTAAGTTTCTTAAGGAATTAGTTTGTCTAGTGTGAAATCCGGCTCTAACTCCCAAACCGGGAACCCGATTCGAGTTCTGTCTTCTCCCACAAGTCTGTCGTGGCTAGTCGGTCTTGTGTGTCAAGTTTCGTGCTAATCCGACCCTCTTTGGTGATTTTGGGGCGTCAACACCTCTAATTCAAGTTTCTTAAGGAACTAGTTTGCCTAATGTGAAATCCAACTCTAACTCCCAAACCGGGAACCCGATTCGAGTCTCGTCTTCTCCCACAAGTCTCTCGTGCCTAGGCGGTCGTGTGTGCCAAGTTTCGTGCTAATCCGACCCCATTTGGTGATTTAAGGGCGTCAAAATCTCGAATTCAAGTTTTTTAAGGAACTAGTTTGCTTAGAATGAAATCCGGCTCTAACTCCCAAACCGGAAACTCGATTCGAGTTCCGTCTTCTCCCACAAGTCTCTCGTGCCTAGGCAGTCGTGTGTGCCGAGTTTCGTGCCAATCCGACCCCGTTTGGTATTTTGGGGCTTCAACACCTCGAATTGAAGTTTTTTAAGGAACTTGTTTGCCTAGAATGAAATCCGGCTCTAACTCCCAAACCGGGAACCCGATTGGAGTCCTGTCTTCTCCCACAAATCTCTCGTGCCTAGGTGGTCGTGTGTGCCAAGTTTCGTGCTAATCCGACCCCGTTTGGTGATTTTGGGACGTCAACACCTCGAATTCAAGTTTCTTAATGAACTAGTTTGCCTAGAGTGAAATCCGGCTTTAACTCCCAAACCGGGAACCCGATTGGAGTCTCGTCTTCTCCCACAAGTCTCTCGTGCTAAACCGACGCCCTTTGGTGATTTTGGGGCGTCAACACCTCAAATTCAAGTTTCTCGTGCCTAGCCTCTATCCTTTTGGGCTGTGTACAGTTAATTTATGGTTATTCTTAGCTTAGAATGCAAAGATACATTTTATACCTGATCTTCTGGTGGTGGTGTATATGGATTCTCATCTCCTGTAGATTCCCTAAATGCTCGGTGGCCACTTGATGCATCAACAACATATGATAGTCAATACATAATGTGTTAATCATATTCGAATTTTATTATATCTATGTACATATATGTTGTGTGAAAATTTAACTACCAAACAATTTAATTTATATCGAACCTGTCTGTTGGGATCCACACTCGCCCCCTGTGACACAAAGGCCATCATCTCAGCTCTCATCTGCTGTAAATGTGTAGAGAACTCTGCTCGCATCTCCTCCCTCAGCTCCTCCCTTGGCTCCACACGAATCGACTGGGGTGTTGACTGTGATGGCCCAGCACCATCTTTATACATCGCTCTCCGAGGCACAGTTCTCTCGTATGTGCAACAATATCGGTGTCCATCATGATCTATCAACTCATGGAAAATGGCATTTCTAGCCTCCAAAGTCCGACAATCCTCAAGTAGCATGGAGAGTTGACGATTAAACTCATCTTGTATTGAATAAGACATACAAGTATATATGTCAAATTAAGATGGTTGACACACAAAAAGTAAAAAATAAACTTTAAATACAATGTTAGGTGTTTGGAAACTACCAAGGTCTGGATAACCTCAGGGTCATCTACTCTACGTGTCATAAGTCAAACATTCATCTTATCAGTAGACTCCCCCTTATTGGTCATCTAGATTTTTTTTGAAATATGAAAATTAGAATCCAAATAATTTGCAAATATACAATGTTTATTTATATACAAAAATAAAACAATAAAATATAAACCTCATGCCGTATCTGAGCGAAAGTAGTACGCCCTGTGATATGAGCTATGCCGTGAGCTCGTCGATTTTTAGTGTTCCTAGTTGCAATTTTCTATAACAGGTTCAACAAATATAAGTATATAAATATGATTTGTATGTTTACATATCATACATATAACTTATCTGTATACCTCATCATCGGAAGTACGCCAATATTCCACAAGTTCTTCCCACTGGCTGGGCACAATGTGTAAATGAACATCATCTTTCAAATTAGGATCAGAACTTCTAAACTTGAAATACTTAGTCTTAATCTTATTCTTGTGATCCTTCCATATACTGTTGCAGGTTTTCATGCAAATTGGCTTATACTCCTCTGGACATATATTTAAATTGTCCTATTCAAAATTTCACTTTACTATTTTAGTTAATCATTTTTTTAATATACATTCCAACAACGCTATATACTTTAGCTATCTTCTATTAAAATATTCTTATACTTTAACTACATTCTTTCCCATCTAAAAAATAAAAATAAAAAATTTCTTTCAAATTATTTTTTTTTTCTTTCTTTTAAATATAATTATATTTTTGTGAAAGTTACATTTTTCTACTGTCGTATTTTTCAAACGGTCATATATTTGTAATGGTCATATTTTTTCAACGGTCATATTTTTATAACGGTCAAATTTTTGCAACAGTCATATTTTTTTACTTCTCAATTATAAATAAGACATTCCCTCTCATTTGATCTTACCCTTAACTCAATTTTCTACTTCATTCAAACTTCCATATCTCTCTCTATGGCTTCCAATTCTCTTTATGATATGCTTGTAAATGACTCTGACTTCTCTGAATCTGATGATGATTTGGAGATGCTCAAAGCTATTATTATGGATGAAGAACTACTAGATAGTGAGACAGGATCAAGCTCACGTCGTGATTCTGTTTAAGGTTGTAAAGTCATTCATCGTGACCATATTCAAGGTCATGAAAGGCTTTTTCTCGATTATTTTGCTGAATCACTTGTATATCCTCCTGAGCTATTTCGAAGGAGATTTCGGATGAAGCGTTCAATTTTTCTTCGAATTCAAGCTGCAATAGAAGCACACGATCCATACTTTCTCCGAAAAAGAAATTGTACTGGAAAGCTTGGTTTGTCTTCTCTTCAAAAGATAACTGTTGCACTTAGGATGCTTGCTTATGGAGTAGCTGCTAATTTTATGGACGAATATGTGAGAATTGGAAAAAGCATTGCAATAGAAAGCTTAAAATATTTTGTTAAAGCAATTGTTGATATTTTTTCTAATGAGTATTTGAGGTCACTAAACAGCAATGACATCGCTGAACTACTAGCGGTTGGTGAAAGTCGTGGATTTCCTGGGATGCTAAAAGCATTGATTGCATGCATTGGAAATGGAAAGGTATGTATACTGGACACATTCATGAACCAACAATTATTTTGGAAGCTGTTGCATCATATGATCTTTCTATTTAGCATGCGTTTTTTGGATTACCTGCGTCTCGTAATGATATCAACGTGCTAGAAAGGTCTTTTGTATTTTTCAAACTTGTTTATTTTCCAAACTTGTTCAAGGGCGTGCTCTTGCAGTCAATTACACCATCAATGGTAATGAATATACAATGGGATACTATCTCGCCAATGGTATATATCCACAATAGTCAACATTTGTGAAAACAATTCCTTCTCCTCAAGGAAATAAGAAAACTTTTTGCTGCAGCTCAAGAGGCAACAAGAAAGGATATAAAGCGTGCATTTGGAGTGCTTCAAGCACGATTTGCAATTGTGCGTCGATCGACATGTTTTTGGAATACTAAAATGCTTAAATATATTATGAAGGCGTGCGTAATTCTACCTAATATGATCAATGAGGATGAGCGGGAAGACAATGGAGTAAAAGACTTCAATTATGATCAAATCGATGACAGTCCCCATGTAACGGTGTTACAAGAAAGAACTATTGAACTTATGGAATTCATTCAATGTCATCATAACATTAAAGACAGGCAAACACATTCTCATCTCCAATTGGACCTTGTCGAACACTTGTGGCAATTACACAATGAGTCGTAAAAGCTTTGAATTTGCAGTTTCATTTTATGTAGTATGTTATTAGTTTTGAGTGTAATCGGTATATGCTTTTGATTTATGTATAATTTTATAATTCTATATGCCTTTTAATTATATGGTTTTCATTTTAATTATATGCCTTTATATATATATATATAAATAATTAGCAATGCAGAGAAAATGCAGCACATATGATGTTTGGAAATATAGTGTTAATGTTTCAACCTTGGCAAGTGATAAAAAATAGGTAGAAGAACTTCAATCAAACTCCTCAAAGGAGATTAGAGAAAGGGGAAAAAATGATTACACAACTAGTAAAATAATAGCAAAAACAACACAAAATAACAGCAAAAACACCAGCAAAATAGCAGCAAAACAACACAAAAATAGCAGCAAAAATTGTCCAAAAACAACAGCAAAAACAGCCCCAAACAACAGCAAAACAACCCAAAAACTCCAGCAAAAACAGATTAAAAAACAGCCCAAAAATGGCAGCAACACATCACAAAGAGCAGCAGAACAACACAACACAAACAGCATCAAATTAGACAACTAACAAAACATTGCTGAGTTCAACATCTATCCTAGACAAAAGTAGATCCAAAAGCAATACTAGACAAAAGTAGAACCAAAATACCATATATCAAGTTTCTAGCCTACTAGACAAAAGCCAAAATACCATCAGGAGCAAAGAGAGAATGAATACTAATTCATTCTTCTTTTCTTAATTATTTCCATCTGCCGAGCACGATAAAATTTTTGTTGGACTTCCGGCAAGTCACTGAGATCCATCAAAATAACTCTTTCGTCCTCTTTGAAAAGTTCCACCTCATACTTTTCTTGCATGATACGAAGTTCCACTTGTTTTTGCACGTATATTTTGTCAATCATTTCAATTTTCTTGTCAATCATTTTCTTTTTGTCTTCCTTGATGTCCTCCAAAGTCTTGGTAATACTCAAATGTACGCTTTCTTTGTTCTTTCATTTATTCAATCATTTCTTTTCAACCTTCCCACTGGTTGGTCTCTCCAAATCTACAAAAACATTAGGTAAGACATTGTCTTTCCCTAGATTTATCGAATATGGAGTACAAGGAGAAGAGGCTGATCCCTTAACATAATCCAACAGTGTTCGAATTGGAATGTAGATTTCTTGAGTTCCTTGTACATAATTTTCGCCTTGCAAATCTGAAAATTAAATGAATAAATAATATTTAGCAGCTTTACAAATAATAATAATTGTAAATGTAGAATATTCAATATCTTGTCATCCTCATTTATGCCACTTTGATGCAATGATTCAATTTGGGCGTAGCACCCACAAAACTTATTTATGGCAAGCTAAATGGTTGACCATCGATTCATAAGGGAATTCTCATTTTGATTAGACTCAAATTTCTTGTGCTCATGGAAAAAATCCCACACTCTTTTCCAATAGGTTGAGCGTTTTTGCTCATTCTCGTGTACTGCATCTAAACTAATATTAAGCCAAGCCGATACATGGAGTTTGTCTTCTTCTATTGTGCAGTTTCCTCTACGTTGAGGTTTCTTCAACAAAGATTCAATTTCAGCAGTAAATTGAGACTCCCGGCCAAAGACTTGAGTATTTTGATTCAAATATTGAGATTCCATCAGATAATGTTCATCAATGTTGGGCCTTTCTTGTAAAAGATTAGTAAAGTAACCATCTTGTTGTGCATCCATATTTATGATTGAATAATATATAAGAATTAAGAAAGCAGTGCAGAGCAGAGAACAATTTATTTATTTATTTATGTTTCCATCGAATTGACCAAAAACCTATCAGTTTCCTAGGAAGCAGATGTGAAACATCGGCAGAAAACCAAAATTTCAGAATTTTCACCAAAGCACACCAAAAGACGATGAAACATGCCAAAACAGTAAGTCGTTACAAGTTACAACATGTGCTAGGAGTATCAAACAAAAGTTATCTCTATTTCCCATTTTATTTGTAAAAAGATTGAGAAAAAAAATATCTTAAACATAATAGAAAATCTGATAAAGAAAAAACATGTGCTAGGAGTATCAAACAAAAATATCTTGTCATCACTAATCCTATTAGGATAGAAAAAGCAATCAACCTGCAAATTGTTCAACTACACCCAACTACCATTAATTTAGCCCATTTCAAAGTCCAGTCAGGTTTATTCATTAAAATTTGTCTAAATATATGAATTTGTTTCCTCAGATTGTCCAACTACACACACAGAGATTAGCAATTCAACTGTCCAGTTCTGCTCTTGTTTTAAAAACTTTGTTAATTCTTACTACATTTGATGTTAACCATAGATTTTTAAAAAATAACAAATAATAAATCATTAGCAATTAAGAAGGGTAAGAAAATATCTACTAACTATAGCAATAAAAAATAAAATATTTTTTTATCAGCATATAGAAAAACAAATTGAGGACATTTTAACTTCAGAAACATCTAATTTCCACATCAAATAAATAGATCACAATTTTAAATTCTTACTTAATTGGTTCAAATAGTATTGATCTATTAACCTGGACAAGAATTGGTACAAAGAGAACTAGAAAATCACAAATCCTTCTTGGACATATGACTTTTTACACCTTAAACTTGATCTAATTTGTAATGCCCCAATTTCCTATGCCCAAATGATAACACAACCATCATGGCTCCGTAAAGGAAAATAGAAATAATTCTCCACACTTGCATTATACGATACAATAATTCTTTATGCGACAATACATTAATCCAACAACATGTAAATAAACAAATAAATACTCTTAAGGGTTTATAAGTTTCCAAGGCTTGAGCTTGGTTACACAAAACAGTTATTCAAACCTACACACGTACAACTCTTGGCTTACAAAACAGAGTCACGCAAAATGAGAGCATTGTACTCCCAACACACATACTTACACGCCCCTAGTTGGGTGGGATTACCACATCTTTTCCTACACAAAAATCCCGTAGGATGAGCATAAAGTCCAGTAAGAAATTCTTAACAAAGTATATACATTTTATATAAGTCTCAAGAGATGAAATGCACATGTCATGGTATGCCCTTTTTAAAGATAAATCACATTTTTCATCTTTTGAAAACCATCATGCTCAATGATGTCATACAATTTCAATTGTTCAAAACTTAACAATTTATTTCAAGGGCGGTAAATACGACTTTGGTAGTCCATAGGTCGGTGTCTGCAAGTAGACTATATAAGTACTACCAAATTGTCATTTTTGCCAGTATTAATCGGAAGGCTCGACACTTATCCACGCGGGTTTTCGGTCTTTTGCCCCGGACTCTCAAGCCAACTTATTCAATATCATCTACACCACCTATCAAGACTTACCAACGTATTTACCTCAAAACCATTCCATGAAAACTTGTTTCTCAACATTGTTTTCTCAATGCAAGTTTTCAAATCAACTTTCAAAATTTAATGTAATCAAATGAATATAAATACTTTTATTCTAATTTATCATCCAAGGAATAACACAATTCTCTCTTCTCAAGTATTCTCAACAATTAGTCATTTCAAGATTATTTCAACGTTTTGAACGATAATTTTCAAAATAAACAACAATTCTCATATTCCATGAAATTCATCATTTATATAAATATAAATAAAAAATTTTCCAAACATCCATTTATTTTGACACACAAAATAAATATAATAATATCATTTATGGATTTTCAATCTCTTTTAAAAATCTCCAATTTCTAGGTTTTCTCACTAAAACTATACAACTCAAATCTTTTGAAAGAAAAACTTTTCAAAATCATCTTTTTCTCAATCAACGAAGATCAAAACCCATAAGATCATTTTAAAAAAAACAAGAAACAAATTCACTTTCAAAATCGCTCAACTTCTTGAATTAACAATTAATTTTCAAAGCTATCGAAAGATGATTTTGAAAATCATATAGATCTTGCAAAAATATATATATATATATATATGACTCTAAGAAAATTTCTACCTCAAGTATTGAAGAAGAAATGAGATGAAACCCCAAAATCAACGATGCTTAAACTCGATTTTCACCGCACAGAACGAAACCCGCAAGATGATAACCCACTTTGATGAAGAAGCAACTGCAAAACTCAAATAGATCTTGAGAAATCAAGGTTTTTGATCTATTTTGTGTAGAGAAATATAAAGAGAAGGGAGAGGAAAGGGGTTTCAGGGAGAGAGATATACAAAAGTGATCTGAAATATCAAATTCACGAATTGATATAACATGGTCTGCTCGAGCGTCGAATACACTTTTCCAGTACTTTTTGCAGACAGGTCAAATTTCTAGAACCAAACATTTTCCGCTCGAGCGCATAAACGGCCGCTCGAGCGGACAAGCAATTTCGAATGCATTTTGCATTTTTTCTTCGGCGAGCTGACCGGACAGTTCGATCCCCGTAAGATGACTGAGTCAAATTCAGGATTGCTATAACCTCCCCCCTTTAAAGAATTTCGTCCCTGAAATTTCAAATCAAACTACCCAAACAAATGGGGTTTCTAGCGATTAAAACCACGCTATTTCATTTTAAAATCACAATATTAACTCTCAACCAATTTTTTTTTTTTTTTGGTCATTTCCACCATAGTTATCTCATTTAACAACAACCGTCCACATACGCATAAACATGAAAATTTTCAAAAAGTAATGGTAATTCTCAACAACCTTATGCTTAAAACAACAATGCACATATCAACATGTGGTTAACAACTTTAAATACGTTTCCCTCAACACTAGGGAATATTACAAAGAAAAGCAACTTAAGCATTTTGAAACAAATCAAGATATTTGGAGCGGACTTCTGCCTCCCGTTCCCACGTCGCTTCTTCAACCCCATGGTGTCTCCACAACACCTTTACCAACGGTATAGTTTTGCCCTGTAGCACTTACTCCCGGGTATCTAATATTTGAACTGGTCGTTCTTCATAAGAGGCATCCTCATCTACCTCCAAGTCAACCCAATCAAGCACATGAGAAGGGTCGGGTTCATACTTCCTAAGCATGGCTACATGAAATATGTTGTGAACTCTCAAAAGTTGTGGCAGTAAAGCTAACCGGTATGCCACTTTCCCAATTCACTCTAAGATCTCAAAAGGCCCAATAAACCTTGGAGATAATTTGCCACTCTTACCAAATCTCATCAAACCCTGCCTTGGTGAGATTTTTAGAAACACATGGTCACCAACTTCAAAAGATAATGGTTGTCTCCTCTTATCAGCATAACTCTTTTGTCGGCTTTAGGCCGTAGCTAACCTCTTCCGAATGAGAACAACTTTCTCGGTTGTCTCTCTAACAATTTCCAGACCCAGTAACGGTGCATCACCCACTTCGGCCCAACAAACCGGTGATCTACAAGGTCGGCCATACAAGGCATCAAATGGTGACATCCCAATACTAGCTTGGTAACTATTGTTGTAAGCAAACTTAATCAATGGTAAGTGCCTTTCCCAAGGCCCTTTAAAATCAAGGACACAAGCTCTAAGCATGTCCTCCAAAATCTAAATGGTATGTTCCGACTATCCATCCGTTTGAGGATGATAAGCGGTGCTAAGAGTCAACTTAGTTCCCAACGCCTCTTGAAATTTTTGCTATAATCGGGCAGTAAAACGAGGATCCCTATCCAACACAATAGTCACAGGGACTCCATAAAGTCGAACTATCTCTCTAATGAACAACTCTGCCAAGCGTTCAACTGAGTCGCTGGTGCACATCAGAATGAAATGGGTAGACTTAGTGAACTTATCAACAATCACCCAAACGGCGTCATTGCCACGCCTCGTTGTGTTCTAGGAAGCCCAACTACAAAATCCATGGTAACAGGTTCCTATTTCCACTCGGCTATCGGTAAGGGTTGTAATAAACCCACTGGTCTTTGGTGTTCGACTTTCACTTGTTGACAAGTAAGGCACTTCGATACAAATAAAGCGACATCCCGTTTCATACCCCTCCACCAAAACTAACGGCTAAGATCATGATACATTTTAGTGCCTCCCGGGTGTACCGCAAGGCGTGAGTGATGGAACTCCCGAAGTATTTCCTCTCTACAAGATTCTAGTATAAACAAACGGTCTAGGTAACGTACACTCAGATTCGAGTGAACGTTCAAACCTTTCTCTTCCTTCCCATTGGAAATCTTAACACGGATTGATTCCACATCACGGTCTCCTCGTTGTACCTCTATGACCTTACTAACCAAGGTAGGTTGAGCATTCAAAGTAAACAAGATAGCACTCTCTCCGGACTCACCCAAGTGCAAATCAAACTTGCCAATAACATCTAGCATATCCCATTCCTAAATGGCTACACTTGCTAAACTACTCACAGATTTTCGACTCAAAACATCGGCCACCACATTGGCCTTCCTTGGATGATAGTGTAACTCAAAGTCATAATCCTCCATCAACTCCATCCATCTCCATCGTCGTAAATTCAAGTCTTTTTGAGAAAACAAATACTTTAGACTCTTATGATCGGAGAAGACTTCAAACTTCTCACTGTACAAGTAATGCCTCCAAATTTTCAAAGCAAAAATCACCGCTGCTAATTCTAGATCATGGGTGGGGTAATTTTTCTCATGAGTTTTCAATTGTCGTGAACTGTAGGCCATAATTTTTCCCTCTTGCATCAAGACACAACCAAGTCCATCCCCGGACACATCACAATAGACACTGTAATTCAAACCCCTTTTCGGAATTATCAAAACTGGTGCGGTAGTCAATCTAGTCTTAAACTCTTGGAATGACTTTTCACTCGCCTCGCTCCACGCAAATTTGATACCCTTTCTAGTCAACCTAGTCAAAGGTGTAGGTAGTCTAGAGAAGTCCCTTACAAAACGTCGATAATACCCCGCTAATCCCAAGAAACTCCAGATTTCAAAAACATTCTTGGGTTGTTCCCAATCCTGTACGACATCTATCTTTGAGGAGTCCACAGTTACTCCTTCTTTAGACATTATATGCCCCAAGAACTTAACCTCAATTAACCAAAACTCGCATTTCTCAAATTTGGCATACAATTGGTGCTCATTAAGTAAACCCAGCACTACCCACAAGTGAGTCTCGTGTTCCTCCTCGGAGATTGAATAAATCAATATGTCGTCCACAAAGATGACCATAAAACGGTCCAAGTATTCCCGAAAAATTCTGTTCATCAAATCCATAAAGGAAGCCGGTGCATTGGTCAACCCAAAAGGCATTACAAGGAATTCATAGTGGCCATAACACGTACAAAAGGCCGTCTTCTGAATGTCCTCCTCCCGGACTCTCAACTGATAGTACCCCGACCTCAAATCTATTTTTGAGAAGCAATGAGACCCTCTAAGTTGGTCAAACAAATCATCTATTCTGGGTAGAGGATATTTGTTCTTCACTGTAACTCTATTCAACTTGCGGTAATCAATACACAACCGCAATGACCCATCCTTCTTCTTCGCAAAGAGAGCCGGTGCTTCCCAAGGTGATGTACTAGGACGAATGAAGCCCTTATTTAAAAGCTCTTGGAGTTGAATCTTCAACTTATGTAATTCGTTAGGTGCAAATCTATACGGTGACATGGAAATCAGTGCCGTGCCAGGCACTAATTCAATGGAGAACTCGATCTCCCGGTGAGGTGGTAAACTAGTAAGATCTTCTGGAAAGACATCTGAGTATTCACAAACTACCCTTGGTAACTCAACACGTGTCCCGTTACTCTCACTATCCAAGAGAGTTGCAAGAAGGCCACTAAGTTTGCTCCTACTACGAGGGTCAACAACTAGCGACAAGGCTCTATCAACTCGGTTCCCCAGAAAATAGAAACGATCACCACCTGAAGTGCACATCGTAACTTTCTGACGGTAACAATCAATCACAGCTTGATAAGAACACAACTAGTCCATGCCTAAAATGACATCAAAACTCGACATATCTAGCAACACAAAAACAAATGGAAGTCAACGACCAGTAACTTCTATTTCACAATCACGACAACCCTGGTCTAAATCAACTGTACCCCCAACTGGTGACTCTACTCTGAGTGGAGGCACTAACCGTGCTACCTCTAATCCCAATGTAGAGGCAAATGCAGTAGATATAAATGAATGAGACGCACCCGTGTCTATTAATACATTAGCTAAGGAATTACACACAACAAAAATACCTCTCACAACTGAGGATTCTGGCAACTGCTCTGGCACAGTAACAGCATACACGTGCCCCTATGGCCCCTGATTAACTTGCTCCCCTCTCGGAGCATAGGCCTATTGTACTGACTGAGCCAAAACGGCTCCCTGATTAACTCGCGAAGCTTGGACTGATTGAGCTTGCTGGTGGCTCTGAGTCTGCCTCGACCCAGATGCGCCAGATGTGCCTCCCAACTGTGGGCAAGTTCTCTTCATATGCCCCGGCTGACCACGCTGATAACAATTAAGCCCTTGACTTTTATTCTGAGACTGAGACTAACTTTTAGATCGGTTACGTGGTGGTAACATTAATTGCCCTCTTCCCTTCTGTGGGCATGAGAAGGCTTTGTGATCTAGTTGGCCACACTTGAAACACAAGAAACTACTCGATGCACTTTTTCCTGGACCCGCACTAGGCAAAGGAAAAGTGGATCTGAACTGTTGTGGTTGGGACTGGGATGGATAGGTGTTCCTGCTCTTCTTGTTCTGCCTATAGTCTCCTTGAGACTCTTGGCCCCTAGACCTTGAACTCCGAAGCCTCTCCTTCTCGGCTTGTATGGAAATTTCTACGTGTGTCGCCGTCTCCACAGGACGGTCATATTCCTGAATCATATTTCCGACAAGCTTGAACATAATTTTTGTCTTCAATTTCTTTTCAAATTCAATGAAACGACGCTCTTCCGTTGCCACCAACTCTGGTGTAAATCTGGACAAACTAGAGAAGACCGCCTCAAACTCGGCCATGGGCATGTCGAGTTGTTTGAGGTCTTTAAACTCTTGCCTCAATCTCTACCTAGCATGGGAGGTATGTACTTATCTTGGAAAGCAACCACAAAAGCTTCCCATGTCGGCTCCACTCTACCCTTGGCATATTTTCACCATTGACCCACGTCTCCTTAAGGTAGTAACTCGCTAGAGTCACTCTTAGTTCACTATCTTCGATGTGAAGCATCTCAAATGTCTTCACAGTTTGTTCGAGCCACTCATCCACTTTCTTGGGCTCGGGGTCACCATGGAACTCATCCGGTTTGGCCCGCAAGAACTCTCTAGTAAGGAAACTCGTCCTTGACTTCGCGGTGTTCTCTCGGGCTTGATTCTCCACCCTCAACAAGTTCATAGACTCTCTTAAAGCCCTTACCATTTCTCGAGCTAGGGCCCCCATTGCGGTTTGACCCGCTTGTCCTAGGATTCCCGCCTACCCCACTTGGTCGGCCTCATTAGCTTGGCCGGACTCTTCCTCTTGCACCGGAACCTCATGGACCGGTACCTCATGCACACCTCGACGAGCCCTACCACGCCTCCTGCCTCTACCACCACGGGTTTGACCTCTTCTTGACATCCTATAAATGACAATAGAATTAATTTAGCACACTAACCCACACGTACCCGCAACTTGCTTTACACGTTTGATCACAATAATTCTATATATTCCTCTACCATATAACAATTAAATTTCACCCCACATAAGCACTAGTCATGTAAACACATGCAGATTATACTCTTATGATGAGATTCGTCCCACGAAAATTAAAAAATTCTTAGTAGAATGAGTATTGATCAAGTACCCTTCTAATAAGACCTCAAGGAATTTAACACGCGCAAACAACATCCTAAAAGTTCAATCCCATACCCATTTAGTCACCTAAGCATGTTATCACATAGTCACAAAATGCATAACACTTCCTAAGCATGCTAAATGAACCCATTGTGGTTAAACAACCACTTCCCACGAGCTCCAAGTATTCAAACTCGGTAGCTCTGATACCAAGTTGTAACGCCCCAATTTCTTATGCCCAAATGATAACACAACCATCATGGCTCCTTAAAGGAAAACAGAAATAATTCTCCACACTTGCATTACGTGATATAATAGTTCATCATGCAACAATACATTAATCCAACAAGTAAATAAACAAATAAATACCCCTAAGGGTTTACAAGTTTCCAAGGCTTGAGCCTGGTTACACAAAACGGTTATTCAAACCCACAGACATACAGCACTTGGCTTATAAAACAGAGTCACGCAAAATGAGAGCATTGTACTCCTAACACACATACTTCCACGCCCTTAGTTGGGTGGGATCATCACATTTTTTCTTGCACAAAAATCCCGTAGGGTGAGCATAAAGCTGAGTAGAAAATTTTTAACAAAGTATATACATTTTATGCAAGTCTTAAGAGATGAAATGCACATGCCATGGTATGCCCTTTTTGAAGATAAATCACATTTTTCATCTTTTGAAAACCATCATGCTCAGTGATTTCATACAATTTCATTTGTTCAAAACTTAACAATTTATTTCAAGGATGGTAAATACGACTTTGGTAATCCCTAAGTCAGTGTCTGTAAGTAGACTATACAAGTACTACCAAATTGTCATTTTTACCGATATTAACCGGAAGGCTCGACACCTATCCGCAAGGGTTTTCGGTCTTTCATCCCGGACTCTCAAGCCAACTTATTCAATATCATCTACACCACCTATACCAATGTATTTACCCCAAAATCATTCTATGAAAACTTATTTCTCAACATTCTTTTCTCAATGCAAGTTTTCAAATTGACTTTCAAAGTTTAATGCAATCAAATGAATTGATATGCCAATTTCACAAGATGAATATAAATATTTTTATTCTAATTCATCATCCAAGGAATAACACAATCCCCTCTTCTCAAGTATCCTCAACAATTAGTCATTTCAAGACTATTTCAACGTTTTGAATAATAATTTCCAAAATGAATAACAATTCTCATATTCCATAAAATTCATCATTTATATAAATGTAAATAAGAAATTTTCCAAACATCCATTTATTTTGACACACAAAATAAATATAACAATATTATTCATGGATTTTTAATCTCTTTTAAAAATTCCCAATTTCTAGGTTTTCTCACCAAAACTATACAACTCAAATCTTTTGAAAGAAAACTTTTCAAAATCATTTTTTCTTCAATCAACGAAGATCAAAACCCATAAAATCATTTTCAAAAAACAAGAGACAAACCCACTTTTAAAATCGTTCAACTTCTTAAATCAACAATCAATTTTCAAAGCTATCGAAAGATGATTTCGAAAATCATATAGGTTTTGCAAAAATATATATATAACTCTAAGAAAATCCCTACCTTAAGTTTTGAAGAAGAAATGAGATGAAACTCCCAAAACCAACGATGCTTAAACTCGATTTTCACTGCACACAACGAAGCCCTCGAGATGATAACCCACTTTGATGAAGAAACAATGGCAAAACTCAAATAAATCTTGAGAAATCAACGTTTTTGATCTAGTTTGTGTAGAGAAATGTAGAGAGAAGGGAGAGGAAAGGGTTTTTAGAGAGAGATATACAAAAGTGATCTGAAATATCAGATTCACGAACTGATATAACATGGTCTGCTCGAGCGTCGAATACACTTTCCCAGTACTTTTTACAAATAGGTCAAACTTCTAGAACCAAACATTCTCCGCTCGAGCGCATAAACGACCACTCAAGCGGACAAGCAACTTCGAATGCATTTTGCATTTTTGCTTCAACAAGCTGACCGGGCAGCTCGACCCCCGTAAGCTGACTGGGTCAAATTCGGGATCGCTACATAATTAACCTATCATCTCTCTACTAATGAAAATATAAACTTAAGGCCAAAACAAAACTTTAGGTCCCAACCAACACTTTAAAGCCCTACCAAGACTGGATTTGATTAATTGAACCCCTCAAGAGAAGAAGCATCATGAAGAACACAACAAGCAATTTCCCACCTATATAGTTTTACCTATATTACTTACAGATTACATATTCAAAACATAAACTTAAATTTTCCTTCAACTTCGGCACCTAATTAAGCAGGTAAAATAAAAGTTCAAGTGATAATACAGAGTACAGAGGATATTATAGGTTGCACATGCACCAAACACAAGAGAGTTTTTCATGTCATCCTCCAATAGAAAACATATGAAATTTATGGAATTCATGTCATAAGGGATTCATTCAATGGAGCAAAAATTTAAAGTGTTCTGTTTATATGAAACTCATTTGATAATTGGGTACAATTTATAATCTCTATTCTAACAGAAATTACAACAAACATGTGGTGTGCAATACAAATATATAGTATTTCCTCTTTTACAAGTGGTAAAATCATGACCTATTGATTAAGAACATGGAGCCATAACTTGCTGCAACCATTTGTGAGATGAGATTACAAACAAGGGAAGCCACAAAGCGAAGGAGAAAATATACATTCACATGGATTTCCTTCTATAATCACAAATGACAAAGCATTGAGTAATATTTTTGCCAACATCAACAAATAACCAAACAAGAATGCAACAATCTGAACATTTGTCTTCATATTCTCTAATTTCTTATCCACTATTCATGGCATAAACAAACAGAAATGACAAAACTTATTACCTCCCATGAGCAGAAAGTTTGAGAAAAAGACAGAGAGGATAAGAGAGTTTGTGAGATTTGGAATGCCTTCCCTATGGATTTGTTGGGGAGGTGGTACTGATAGAACTTTAGCACCAAAATAAGGGAAAAACTTTACCGCCAAAAACAAAATTCAGGAGGGAAAAACAAATAAAAAATTGAACGGCCCATAAACAGTACCTCGCTTGTCCTGGCAAGGTACTGTAGCTCACAACCATCTTAGTGATGCTTGAGCGAGTCTGCTGGTGGCGTCTTTCACCCTTCCAAGCTCGCTTCTATGGCTGAAAAGAGAGAATGGCTATACTGTTGGAGATGCTCTAAGTAGAAGTTGAACAAAAAAAAAAAAAGATATAAGAGCAATTCTAAGAGCATCTCCAAGGAGATATGATGGGTCAATCAAGAACTAGAGAGAGAGAGATATTAGAGAAAGAAATTCTCTATTCCATTCAATTTCAATATATCCAAGTTAGTTACAAATGTTGTGATACTCAACTATTTATACGATACACTATCTAACACATGCTATGCACATGACACTACATCATACTCCCCCTCTTAAGAAAAGACTTATCCTTAAGTGAAGACAACCAAATACAACCAATACTAGGAATGAAAGACACAAAAACCAAAGTACAAAATGGCAACTTTTCAAGGAACTAGTCTACAAAGGTAGAGGTATTATCAATGGAAGTGGCATCCGGAAAGTAGGGTACAAGGTGTTGGACGTTAAAGGTATTGGAGATGCCTAAATGAGGCGGTAGCTTGACTTTATAAGCATTGTCATTAATCTTGCTCAACACCTCAGAAGGTCCCACCTTGTTGTCACTCAACTTAGTGTAGGTGCCATGGGGATATTTCTCTTTGCTCAATACCACCCACACAAGATCCCCTACTTCAAACACCACTCTTCACTTATTTACATCACCGGCCGCCTTATACTTTGCATTAGACTTTTCAATTTGGGCCCTCACTTAAGAATGAATGCTCTTGAAGGCCTAGTCCCATAAACTACTTCAAAGAGAGAAGTATTTATGGTGCGGTTGATAGATGAATTATAAGCAAATTTAGCCAAAGGAATGATGCCATCCCAACTTTTGGGGTGATCCCCTCACAAGGCACCACAACAAGTTGCCAAGGCTACGGTTCATTACCTTCGTTTGACCATCGGTTTGCGGATAGAATGTAGTACTAAAACTCAAGGTCGTGCCAATTTTCCTCCACAAAGTTCGCCAAAAGTGAGCAAGGAACTTAGCATCTCTATAGGACACAATAGAAGTAGGCACCCCATGCAACTTGTAAACTTCCTTGAAGAAGAGATTAACAATGTTTGTAGCATCCATAATCTTCTTGCAAGGTATGAAATGTGCCATCTTGGAGAAATGGTCCACCATTACCATGATAGAATCACTCCGCCGTTGAGTAGGAGGGAGGCCCAACACAAAGTCCATACTAATGCACTGCTAAGGAGCATCTGGCACCGGTAAAGGTAGATATAGCCCTGCATTAGTGGCAGTCCCCTTGCTTCTTTAACAAATTTGACAACGCTTCATATGACTTTGCACATCCTTGGCCATGCTCAGCCAATAATAAGCATCTTGAAGCAACCCAAGGGTCTTGTCTTACCAAAATGCCCCATCTTACGATGCTTAACCAACAAATGTGCCCTTAAGCAGCAACTAGGAACACACAACTTAAGGTCATGGAAGAGGAAACCATCCCTTATCATGTAACTTTAATAAGTCGTCCTATCCCCCCGTTGCAAAGCATCAAAATCTTGGAAATGTAAGGATCACTTGCATAGAATGTGCAAAATTCATCAAAACCCACAACTTCATTTTTCATTTCAATCAAGAGAGCCGTGTGCCTACTCAACCCATCGGCCTCCTTATTAAGAACCCCCGATTTGTGTCGCAAAGAGAATGTGAATTGTTGCAAGTAGGCCACCCATTTGGCATGGCTCTTGTTAAGATGGGATTGACTATTGATGTACTTGAGAGCTTCATGATTGGTGTTGAGCACAAACTCCTTGTATGCAAGATAATAGCTCCAATGCTTGATGGCTTGGATAATGGCATAAAATTCCAAGTCATAAGTGGAATACTTGAGCTTAGCCCCATTTAACTTTTCACTAAAGAAAGCAATGGGTCACCCTTCTTGGCTAAGGATGCCTCCAATACCCAACCCTGATGCATCACAATCAAGTTTAAAGGTCTTGGCAAAATCCAGTAAAGCCAAAATTGGAGCCTCGGTAAGCAACTTCTTCAAAAGATGGAAGCTCTCGGCGGCTTCCTTGCTCTACGCAAAAGCTTGAAGATTGAGAATGTTGGTCAAAGGGGCAGCGATGCTACTAAAGTTGCGGATAAATTGCCTATAGAAAGTAGCCAATCCATGAAAGCTCCGTACTTCTTGGATACTAGAAGGAGTGGGTCATTCCACAATTGCTTTGACCTTCTCTACATCCATAAGCACCCCACAGGAAGACACAACATATCCCAAGAAGATGATTTGGTCCACGGCAAAGGTGCACTTCTTAGCGTTGCCATAGAATTTGTCTCGCCTCAAAAGTTCAAAGACTTGCCGAATGCGGCACAAATGCTCTTCCAAACTTCGACTATAGATCAAGATATCATCAAAGTAGACCACGATACACACTCCCAAAAGTGGTTGCAACATTTGTGTCATCAATTTCATAAAAGTACTCGGAGCATTGGTAAGCCTAAATGGCATCACAAGCCACTCAAATAGGCCATGAGGCGTTTTAAAGGCCATTTTCCACTCATCATCGGGCTTGATGCAGATTTGATGATACTCGCTTCTAAGATCAATCTTAGAAAACACCTTTAATTTGGCAAGGCAATCCAACATATCATCCAATCTTGGAATTAGAAAGCGGTACTTGATTATAATCTTGTTGATGGCACGACTATTCACACACATACGCCAAGAGCCATCCTTCTTAGGTGTCAAAAGCGCCGGAACACCACAAGGGCTAAGGCTAGGCCGGATATACCCTTTAGCCAAAAGCTCTTCTACTTGCCGTTGTAACTCCTCTTTCTCTTTTGGAAACATGCGATAGGCCGGTTTGTTTGGAAGTGCCGACCTAGGTACCAAATCAATACGATGTTGAATGTCATGCATAGGAGGCAAATCGGGAGGAAGTTCTTGGGGAAAGACATCAGAATACTCTTCCAAAAGAGTAGCCACCTCAACCTTTTGTTTAGAAGCACCCGTGTGTACAACCGGAACCAACACCAATACAATCCCAAAATCCCGAATCTCTTTCACAAACTCTTTGGAAGCAAGCAATGTAGTGGCACTAGGAGATGACTTGGAAACATCCTTGGAAGTAACCTTTTCCTTCATTGGAGGCAAGGTAAACTGGATATCATTCTTGACAACATAATACGTGTTCCATTTGCCATCATGCAAAGATTGCCAGTTATATTGCCAAGGTCGCCCAAGTAGAATGTGACAAGCATCCATAGGCACTATATCACACCATGCCTCATCAAAGTATTTTTGCCGGATAGAAAATGAAACCAAGCACCGTTTGGTAACCTTGATCTCATTGCCTTTCTTGAACCAAGATAGAGGATAAGGATGGAGATGTTCCTCCATCGGAAGATTGAGTTTGTCCACCACTTCTTGAGAAAGTATGTTCTCACAACTTTCACTATCAATGATCGTGTTACAAACACGACCACCAATGTTGCAAGTGGAATAAAAGATATTAGTACGCAACCAATCTTCTTGGCTCTCTAGTTTTGGTGAGAAAAGAGTCTTCTTCAACATAAGAGCAAGACCCTCTTCTTCATCACTATCTCCACCAATTGCCACATTACCCGAAAGATCAAAGATTGGAGCATCTTCAAATTCACCATGCTCTTCAACTTCTTCAATGAGAAGTGCCTTGTTCCGGTTATTACCCATGTTCTTGCGGCAATCAGAAGATCTATGCCCCGGTTCACCACACCTAAAGCATTTGAATGTACCACCTTGTGGTGTATTTTGGTTTCCGAAAGCACCATTAAGATGAGGAGCTTGAGAGGAGGAAGCACCCTTATCCACAAACTTGGAAGGAGGATTAGCTTTAGCAAAGCTAGGAGTGGAAGGACCCGGCCTAAAACCACCTCGAAGCCCTCTTTGGGAGTATTGTCCCATTTGGGAAGCACGGCGGCTTTGTTGCTTCTCCAAGGCTAAGGCCCGATTAGAAGCTTTGGAAACACTATATAATATGTGCAAGGCAAGAACATCTTGGATGGAAGATTTCAAGCTGCTCGCATAGCGAGCCACCCGTTGCTCCTCATTTTCACTTAAGTCAACCCGTGGAATGAGTTGATAAAAGGCTTTTGTGTATTCATTCACACTACCATCTTGCTTGAGAACATAAAGGCGTTGATAAACACTTTGGAGGTAGTTGAATGGTAGAAAATGGCCCTTTAACTTCTTTTTCATTTTCTCCCAATCATGGATTTTCTCCTTTCTACATTGGCGACGATTGAGTTGAAGTTGTTCCCACCAAGCGGAAGCTCTCCCCTTCAACCGAATAGCCACAAGCTTGCTTAACTTTCTTTTCAACAGAGACCTCTCCATAGTCAAAGATCTGCTAAATAGTGTTGAGCTAATCGATGAACTCATCGAGATTGAGGCTTCCATGAAATTCGGGAAGTTCAACCTTGATATTGTTCTCCCATTTGTGTTCCATCCTACCCACATCCGTTTGATGCCGTCGTGGGGCCTAAAAGATATTATCAAAAGAATGATAAGTACCACCTTTGGTTTCATCGGAACCATCACTACCCCCGGTAGAAGGTAGGAGATGTTGCACCATCTTGGTTAACGCGGCAATTTGTCGTCTCATTCGGCCATCTCATCTCTTGGATACGGAATCCCATTACCCCCATCATGATCACCCCAATCCGGGACATAAGCCCTACCACGACCACTCCTAGGACCTCGACCCCGATTAGCCATAACAACCCAATATGTTCCCAAAATAGTCTAGATATATAGATTTCGAATAGCTCAATGCCAAACCCAATTCACAGATTAGGATAACTCAGTGTAACTATCAACTCACAGAAATGTAAAGTCTCAAATATTCAAGAATTAACAAGACTATAATATCAAGAATTGATTCAAACAGTAATCCAATCTATATACGGAATTTGAACAGTCCACGAATTGAAACAAAGATTGAAAATACTTGTGTAAAACTAGAGTACAGAATTACAGATTAAGAATCGAGGTCCCAAACTCAAAAGCATCACAGTCGCAAGTCACAATGAGCCTTGAAGCCTTGAATCCAAGAAGTCACACTATGGCACTAGATCGAATCACGAAATCGACTGTATGGATGTCAAATCGAAATTGATCTGCCCACCAAGGTTCTTGAGACGACTCCCAGCAAAGAACCCAGGCGAAAATTCAATTAGCGAACTTGAATCGAAAGTTCCAGTGCTTGATCGATAGTGAATCAGCGAAGCCAAATTTAGAGTCGAACCCACAACTCGAATCACGATGGTGAATCGTGATGATGGATTGAAAGCTGTGAATCATGATGGTGGATTGAAATCTGGACTGGATATTGATCTTAGTTTCTGAATGAACTCAGGTTCTGCGACATTCGTTTCTGAGAGCTAACTTCAATTGCAATTCCATTTGAAACAAAAATGAACCAGTTTCAAAATTGCCAATCAAATTAGGGCTTCAATTCGATCTATAATGACGATTCCAGAGATCAATTCATGAATCTGACTCAGATTGAGGTTTCGAAGATCAGGCTAATTTTGAGGTAATGGTTTGTGATAATCAGTAGGTTAGGATCTAAATCTTGATGCTCTGATACCAAAATATGATGGGTCAATCAAGAACTAGAGAGAGAGGAACTTAGAGAAAGAAATTTTCTATTCCATTCAATTTCAATATATCCAAGTTAGTTACAAATGATGTGATACTCAACTATTTATATGATACACTATCTAACACATGCTATGCACATGACACTACATCAGGATAGTTAAAAAGGACTTGTTAGGCATTTTAGTCATTGTAACTCTAATTTTGGACTCCAATGGGCTGGCTATTGGGCTAGCTACTTTACCATCCTACCTTTTTGATGGTTACAATTCAAGAGCCCCAGAGGCTCTCCAAACAAATATGTAAGTATATATCTTGGATTTTTGTATATTTATGTCTTGGATTTGGGATTTTATATATGTATATGTATATGTAGAAATTTTATATATTCTTTCAATTATGTTTGATGAATTACAGAATAACTTATTTTGTATTTTGTATTTTTTTTCTCCTCATTCTACAGGTTTTGTATGTTTGTATGGGCAAATTTATTATTATTGCAAATTTACATTAGTAAAATATCAGTAATTAGTATCTTTTGTTTTAAAAATTAATCAACATTAATGATTAACTAAAATAAAGAGTGTGGTTGGAGAACATAATAGCTAAAGTAATTAGGTAAAATAAAGAGTATACTTTTTTCATACTTTAACTAGTGAAAAGTAGAGAGTGTGGTTGGAGTTGCTCTAATGAGCTTTTCAAATGAGACTTGTTAGGCAAAATAGCTAGCTAATTTAACTTTTTACTGTTTCAATGGGCTTTCTAAATGCGTAGTAAATTTAGCTCCCTCTTTTTTAGCTCTACATTTAGAGAGCCATTGAAACTACAAGGAATCCTCTATTTTATTTCCCTCCATCTCTAGCGCTAATGTGGCATACCATAAAACACTATCAATCATAAATTAGTTTGGATTAGCATGAAGGAGCTCGTATAAGCTGCTGTACCAAATAGCCCATTATGGGGTGGGCAGATAAAAACATAGCTTGCACAGAATGACACCTATGTTCATTGTGCTCTCTAGATGTGGAAGTCTGGAAATTGCCTTGTTTCGATGTTGAAATCCCCACACCCTACATGAAGTTGTGGCTTGAAAGGTATTCTGAATACAGACGTGAGATGAGTGAGGCTATGAAGTTAGACGACGAATTAAAGAACGATGCCGCAAATGCAGTGACCAAGAGATATAAACAGGTGACGATCAATATATCCTTTTTTTTTACTCAATTTATATCCAGCAGTTTATTGATTTAACATTGTTTGAATTTCAGTTGCCATATGGAGCTGCGGCGTTTGAAGATAGTCCAAGGAACAGTGAGGATATATACAATGAGGCCCTCGCGATTCATAACATAACTTATGATTATGTAAAGAGGAATCGAGATGTCAAGAAATGCGGCTTTGCTTGGAAAGTTGCAGGTTCGGCGCTCTTTAAGCTTCATGTCATCAAGCAGAGTGAAAAAACAGAAAATCCCACAGTTTGTTCGCCATCAGTTTTACGTGAAGTGTTGAATTAGAAGACTATACCAGTTGTGTTCGTAGAGTTTCATGATATGAAAATGTATTATATAATCCAAGTATGTAGTGTATATGAATGTCATAGACTAATATGATCATGTCAATGTCTAAGCAAGTTCAAATGTGTAGCTTGCGTTTGGTTCTCTTTTAAAATTATAATTTTAATTAAAAAAATTAAAATTCTTTTCAAAACTTATAATTAAACACTTAAAATTCAATTCAAAAATTATTTTTAAAACTCATAACTAAATACATTACTCAAATTCAATTTATTTATTTTTTTAAATTCAAAATTAAATTATTTAAAAAAAATTAAAAATATTTTTTTATTTTGTTTTTTAAAATCATAGTTTGAATTTAGAGTCGTATTTGGAGTTATGGGTTTTGAAAAGAGAAAATTTATTTAGTTATAAGTTTAAAAAGAATTTTGAGTTATATTTTGAATTTTGAGTTTTCATTAGAGAGATGGTAAGGTATGGCTGACTCTAAGATAGGTAGTACAACTGTGTCCTCTTCCACTATCATCGAGACAGTAGAAGGCATCACTGGCAAACCATCCACCATTGCGGCACCCACACTTTCAGCTATATTGTGAAATTTTTTGGATTTATTTTTTTAAATATTTAAAAATTTTCTTATTTTTATTTTTTTAGGATAAATATTTTATATTTTAAATGTTTATTTATTTATTTCAATGTGTATTATATTTCATATATTTGTGTGTTGTATTTTTTTAATATTAGAAATATATTTTTTTAAATATTAAAAAAAATTATTTTAAATATATATTTTTTATTTTTTAAATATGTTTTTAAATATTTTTAATTTTTTTGGTTATATATTTGGTTATGATTTGAGTGTAGAGTTTTGAAATAGTGTGGAGTTTTGATTTATGTATTTGGTTATGAGTTTTGAAAATAATTTTTGAATTAAGTTTTAAGTTATGTGTTTAGTTGCGATTTGAGTGTGAAGTTGTATTTTGAGTTTAAAACATTAAAATTAAAAAAATTAAAATATTTACAAATAAAATATTAAAAATAAAAAATAAAATTTTCTTAAACATTTTTAAATATTTTAAAAAAATAAATCCAAAAAATTTCAAAATGCAAAATACAACTCAAAATTCTTTTCAAAACACTTTTCAACTCTTTCCAAAATTCATAGCAAACCAAATTTTTTCTTTTTAAAACTCAACTTATAATTCCACACTTACAATTACAACTTCACACTCAAATTATAATTTTAAAACTAAATCAAACGGAGCCTTTGAATATCTATGTTGTGAAGCAAGTGTGATATATATATATATATGTTGTCATGTTTGATGCAATTATAACATATTAGTTTGTATAACATTTTTTTATTTAGTAACATTTTGTTTTGTTAGATTAATAAATGTAAACCTAATGAACCGGATTCTGCGTTAGAGACAGCTCATTTCTATATATGTATGTTCTTTTTGTTTTTTTGTTTGGAAAACAATGTTGAAGTGCAGAAACGCAAACAGGATGAGTTTAAAAAAATAAATGTGGGTGCATCATCTATGAAAGATCTGTTTCTCCGAAGAAATGCATGCTTAAAAGTAAAATGGATAAATTATCGACTTTTTTGAAATTTTGAAAAAATACAATAAAAGTTGACATAATTATATTAATCTCTTTTGTAATAATGGAAAGTTTAACAATGTTAGTTTTAGTAGGTAAATTATTTTCTTAATCTTAGAAATTCTAGTTTTTTTGGTCCAATCCCCATAATTGGGATCTATGTAAAGTGTACATCTAATAAATTGGTGAAATTTAACTATATTTAATGAGTATAATTTAGGGGAAATTTCACTGTAGGGGAGGCTTTAAAAAATAATTATGAATAAATGATAAATTTTATAAATATTATAATTAAATATATATATTTTTTCAAGAATTTGTAATAATTTTTTGAAACCTGTAATTTTATCTATAATTTACCTCAATAAAAATGATCAAAGCAGTTTGTGATGGATTGGTGGGGGTAGCATGGGCCTAGTGGCATGTGGTCCTCAAACCATTTTACTTTATGGGGTAATTTGAAGGGGAATTTATTAGAAATTTTTTTTTTCAAATGCTTGTATTTTAATTAGTTTATAAAATATTATTGTATTCTAAAGTCTTATTATTTTGAAATTTGATCCATAAAATCTTAATTTTCATATTTAAGATATTTTATTGAAGATTGTACCTTTACAAATATTTTTTAAAACCCTTAGCAACTTAGTGATGTGAATATTCATATTAAATAAATTTGATAGTGTGAATGTTCTCGTTGACGATGTAAATGTTCTCATCATGAAATATTCACATTGTTAATGTGAATATTAATGTGCGTTTCACCCTATTATTATTAGGGATATTTTAGTAACTATGTCATCTATGAAACTTATTGGAACAAAAGAAAATAATTTGAATTAGGTGAAATATAAGTAGGTGAAAAGAGATTTATGAATAAATATTCTTAATTTGAAATCAGTTGATGTTTGAAAAAACATTTTAAAATTAATGGTAAATTTTAAAAATATTAAAAAGTGAAATTATAAACTATCTCTTGAATTTGTAAATATTTTTTAGACTTCCTCTCACATTTAAATCCCCTTATATCTATATAGGGTAAAGTAAACTGACATTTTTAAATTTGAAGAGGAGGGAATTTCAAAACAGTGGGGCAGATAAAAAAAAATTATAAAAATATGTAAAATGTAAGTGATTTTGTAATGGGGCTTCATGTTTGTGTAATTTTTTTTATTTTTTTTTTTTCATTGGGACGTAATTCCCCCTTCGAAAAAAAATAAAACAAATTTTATGTATGTTTGGCATAAGCTTTTTTAAATTTTAAGTAGGAGTGTTTGATTTGCAAAATTAATAGCGAGTGAACTAAAAATTCATAAGACTAGTATATGATTGGTTTATTTAGTTAAATTAGTGAGATACACAATTCCCTTTTGACCACATTTGTTTTGCAATAAATATGAAAATATATTATTTCACTTATATGTATGTTTTGCGTTATTAATTGTAATATTAAAAAGTTTATCTGAATAATAAAATTTGTAATTAAACAATGAAAATGTAAGTCTCATAAATTAATAATTTCAATCATATGCTATAATCCGCTCAATTAAAAGCCCATAATACTTTAACTCTATTTTCATTAGAAATCCGTTAGTCATGTGAATGAAAAAAAAATGATATTGTTATGTTGTTTATATTGAAATGTATGTTCTACTTCATTTATTTTTATATCTTTATATCAATGGATTAGTTTTGATTATTTTAACTCAAGGTTGTTAAACGAACTAAGTCACTTGAGTTTAATTTGTGTTTGGCTAATTAAAAATTCATTTTAAATCGACTTATTATCTAAATAAGTTAAAGTTAAACACAATTTAAAATCTGTAAATTTTTAAATTAAGTTAGAATAACTTACTATTAGAAAAATAGTACCAAACTATATGGAAAATATAATTTAAAAATATGTAAACAGTTTTTTGGGCAAAACCAAAACTGAAATAAATCGACATAACAACGCAACAAAACTTACAGTACATAAATAGATAAAACCTAATCGAGTCGAGTGTGTGACACTCTTTCTTTAAGACAGATTCGTCCTCCTACCAATGCTCAGGATTCAATGGACGTCTATCTTCCAGGATACAATGATCAATGTTTTGCACTAGCAACACTACTATTGCAAGCTTAGTGAACTTCAATATGCATGCACTCTCTTTATAGAAAAATTAGACTCAGGAAAATATGAAGAATAAATGCAAAGATAAAGATGAAATGACGAATTCTCTATCCAAATTGAAGTGAGGAAGATGGAATTTATAGATTCCTCCGTGACTTTTCAGAAAGGTTATGACCATTCAAAGGACACACTCTTCCATCTCAAGAGACACAACCATTGGAGTAAATTTTAATTCAAATTTTCCAACAACCCCCCACATGAATGAAATTTACGGAAAGGAGATGCAACAACATGCAGACAAAGAGAGAATACATTAAGGAAATACCCTGCATCGGGATAGGTAGCTTTTGGCTTTGAACCTTCCCTAGTGAAAGCCTATCGGACTTACTAGCTAATCAGTGGACGTGACGCATTGAACTATTCAGTCGTTTATGTAAGCCAAGACAATAAAATTCACACAGAATATCTCCAGACACAGCTTAGTTCTCACGGTTGTGCCAATTTTGGCCTTGGGCATGTCTTGGTGTTTCATGAGTGCTTTAGAAATTTAGTTTTATCAATTCTCATAGAAGCGGCCCCTTCACACTCATGTAAGTAAACCTTATTTCGAGTCTCTTAAATACTCCTCTTGAAAGATAGCCCTCTAGGTTTTTCGAGATATAAGTGATCATTAAAAGCATAGCTTACCCTAAGTCCCTACATGCATCATATGTTGCAAATATCACTCTTATCATAGGAATGGATAGGAGATAGACTTCTTTAGTGATTTCTAGCGAGCAACACATAACTTAGTTGTCTCTTTCAACCTAGTTCTTGGGATCTCTAGTTATCTAAGTAGGGTTACCATTATGATGACTCTGATGTAATAGGCTTTAATCACATTCCCCTCGATGAACTTTCCCTCATTTGCTCTCTGGTCAAACTTTTTGTTTAGCAGCCGATATTTTTCATTTGACCTTCTCAGTTATATATCATTGAGTAGTTAGTGGATCCATTATATTATCCTTAGACAATATTCACAACTGAAAGCAAATGTCCTACGGTATTAAGTCTTTTGATTAGATCGAGACTTACCATTACTTTATGTCACTCCCATTTTCAAATTTAAATAATAAACATAGAGTTGTTCCTTAGGAGTTGATGAAACCATTTTTGCTTCTACTCCAACTTTATTCTATAGAAAGAATTGAGGTTCTTTGTGGACCTATTATCAAAACTGTTACTTTGGCAAAATCCTCCAAGCACCCCTACATTTTAAGCATTCTAAGGAAACTTAATTTCTTTTGTTGATGTATAATTACAAAAATATTAATACACCCCCACAATTCAAAGGTAAATCAGAATATATTATTAATTGGCGTGCTTGAACTAAATAACAAGATGTAAATTGCTTGTGAATATAATCACAATACTAATTTGTTTAAAATACAATTAGACTTCACAACTTTCTTTTGCAGTACAAAGAAAAAATAGCTAATACCGGTTGTGGCCACAACACTTTGTCAAATTTCTTTAGCCATGCGTTATTTGTTTTTGTTTACTACAACCCTTAATTCCAATCTTAACATGGAATGTAAATATCACTGTATAAATACATTTACATCTTATTTGTCTTATCTAGTATTGGTGACTACGTCGATAATTACCAAAGCGTCTTTCACCCATGAAATATTTTAACTCATATAATATTTCATTATGGAGTTATCGGTCACCACATCAATTTCAGTCATTATTCCAAAGAATAGTTAGAATTCCTCTTATGTCAAAACACATAAATTTACATTTTTATCAACACTTTGATAAATAATTAACATCCATTTATAATATACCACATACCATATCCATATATAAAATATATCAATTAATGACATCATATCACAAGGAATTGTAAACATTAATTATCAACTCTATAATATATGTAGGCATGGACACAAATAAATTAAAATTTCCAGCACTGAAAACCAGTCAAAACTGTTAAAACCAGTTTCTAAAAACAATTCCAAAATTGAAAATCAGAAAACAAATTTAAACAAAAATTTTCAGAACTAGAAATACAGAAAAACAGTTTAAAATTTTGAACTGGAAAAACCAGAAAAATAAACTGTTCAAAACCTGTTTAACAATTTCCAGAATAACAAAATAAATAAACAAAAAAAAAAAACAGTTTGAAAAACAACTCTTTCCAACACCGTTTAAAAAAAAAACAATTTAAATAAACTGTTCCAGCATAGTTTATATAAACAAAACAATTTTTAAATAAAACAGAAAATTGTTTTCAGATTGTTCTGATTTAACCAAAAAACCAACTCTCTAATAAATAAACTAAATTAAAAAATAAAAAACTTTTTTATATAGACCATCATTGCCATCATGGCGAATACCATTATGAAACTTTCCTCCAAATACAAGCTACATAAATTATAAATTCCAATTTAATTAGATTTAGCAAATTGACCAAGTATATAATATATACTCCATGTTTTCTCAAGGTTCAAGAATTCACAAACTAAAAAACATACTTTGATGTTAATTATTAAAATTATAACTTGATTTAAAAAAAAAACATTCTTGAAAAGTTTCCCAAAATATATTCCAAATATTTATGCCTTTCCTTAAATCCAAAACAAGGATTTTGAGATACTAACTTACACACAAATTTACGCAATTGAAAATTCCAACAATTATAAAATTTAAATGCATAAAATTCATTAAATAAAAGTTAGACATGCTCATACACTAGAATTTATACATCCAAAACATTTATTTGAATATATTTAGTTTAATTTGAATACATTGAAGATTGTCCAACAATCTTAAGACAGACTTGTTCCTGTTTATGGTTCTTGGGAAAATATAATTAATTTATTATTTGTATATGGTGAATTGCATGAGCCTGTGGTGAAGAATATGTTCAGTAAGAAAAAGTGATTTATACCATTCATTGCAGAAAGTTTGGGATATGGCCGAGAAAGGAAACGTTATTGTGAAGGATTATAACAACGTTTCAAATAGTTGGTGTGGGTGTTGATTTCCGACCACACAATCAAACGAAGATATTAAGCCCAACAACCTGTACAAGAAGATGAGAATCCGGCGATGGTTCGTCCACCTGGGGGCACTCCGACGATCAAGTCAGTAATCAATATCTCTCAAAGATAGCAAATTGTGCTTAATCTCACAAGAAAGAACTTATCTCAGACCTACGAGGGTGCCTTGCTTTTATAATCAGCAGTGACCTGATCTCATTAGAAGCCTCACTTCAATGGACTCAAGCTCAATGCTCATCCTGGACCTTCATCTAGATAGAAATAAACTCCTCTTGAGCCTTATCTTTATCCAGACTGAGATCCTCCCCTGTTCTAGTACTCTACTCCTTTATCCGCTCATCTCAGATTTCGGTATCTCCATAGATAATCTCAGCCTAGCCGAGATCACCTTGGCGCATGACCAAGCCACGTGGCACCTCGGCTGACACTTCAGCGCCACCTTAGCCACGTGCTGTCATTCACGAAATATGTTCCCACAACTGCCCCTAGGTTTTATTACCTCAGCAACCTGAGGTAATGGAACCTACATCGTTTGCCTATATAGCATGTTGGCTAAAATTACATTTCTTCTTCACGACCGAGATCATTTCGTCGGCTTCCAGTACGCAAGACTCAAATGTCCACTTTACCAAGGGTCAAGAACCAAGAATCAAGTTCTTTAACATATTCAACCGAGATCACTTCTCTAGCCGGGGTATTGGCCTCTCTACTTCAAGAATTTTAAGAGTTTTAATTGCGCATGAGCTGTCACGCATGGTCTTTTCAATTGTTTTCTCCATGCGTCCCCTCCTTATTAGTTCGTACCTAACACGCGCTATTAGGTTGCGTCGCTTCTGCTCACGCCGCTTGACAGGCACGTCGTCCAAAGCACCTCATTATGTTTTCACGCCTTTTCGTATATTTGACAAAAATCTTTATTCTCTCTCCGTCTTTTCACTTTTGCAATCCACACTTTCTCTCGACTCTCAGACTTTCTCTCTTTAAAACTTCTCAATCTGCCATTATTGTTTCTTCGAGCTTTGTAACTACTCCGTTCACCTCCTCCAACGAGCTCCTTGTTTGTTCGTTTTCAATCATTCAAGTCGTCTGACTCCGGCGAACCTCACATCGGCGCCCGTAGTCTCGGCCCCAATTGGTGAGTCCATAATTTCTTTCAATTCTAGTCGTCCATTGTTTTATTTTCATGAATTTACCATGTGTCTGTTCTGCATCTGTGGCCATTGAATCTGTTTTCATTGTTGTATTTTGTTTCTAGCTTCATGTTTTGGTCATCATTTCTTGAATCTATTATATGCACCGTATTGCTTATGGTTCTTACATACTGCCTTGCACACATTCACTCAGTGTTTTGCGTAATTTTCCATATTCTTGAATTTGCCTCAATTCTTCGTCATAATGGCCTTATACTGTATCAATTTGTTATTGCTTCTGATTATTGCACATTTACACACATCCACTCAATGTTCTTGAATCCCTGTTGCTTTCCCGATTCTAAATCATGTTCTTCTTTTTGTTTTTCTTGCTTATTTCCAGATCTCGCCCTTGCAACTTTGTTTTCGTGCTTAGTTTTTAGGTTTGGGATTTGCCTAAAAACCAAACACTTAGATAAAACTGAAACAAACTCTCCTTAGATCTTCAAAAACTCTAGCTCCAGTGCTTGTTTAGGATTTAGCCGAGGTTTTTAAACCCATACCAGTCACTCTTTCCCGAAATCTTGCTCTAACTTCACTAAGCCGACATCATGGGTATGTTTACGTGAAGGGTAAACTCCTTGGCCAAACTAGAGTATTTTTTACGAGAGTTCTCCATCCCAGCTGACGTTCAAATCAAGTTGGCTGGGGAGGAGGACTCTATCATGCCTGATGGAGATTCCATGCCCTTTCTTGTAGTTGCATTCATAGAATGTGGACTTCGGCTTCCACTAGACACTCTCTTTCGAGAAATCCTTCACTATTACAAACTCAACCCCATGCAATTTGCCATAAACTTATATAGGGTTATCAATGGCATAATCGAACTAGCACACCGATAAAAAGCTAGGATCACATTAGCCGACATCTAATTCTGTTATACCATGTGTGGCCTCAAGTTTGAAAAAGGATATATATTACCTCAAGCCCAAACCCACCGCCTACAAACTCATAGCCGACCTCCTAGACTCCAACAAGGGTGCTGGAGATGATTACTTGATCGTCTCGGGCAACTAGGAGTTTGTGCCTGATGATGATCTTTATCTCTTTCCTCTGCGCTGAGTAGTGTTTAAGGAGGGTGATAGTAAGAACTAAGTAATCCTATAACTCTACCTTAGTTAAGACTCGTCAACTTATCTGTCGATATTAATGTTTGCTTCTTTGTTTTTGCAGCTCTTCCCCAGCCATCAAACGACTTCCACCAGACCTTTTTCCCAAGCCCAGATCTGAAAAGGCTACTAGGCTTGCCTATTGAAAACGCAAGCCCCCACTACTGCTCAATTACATTCTAACCTACAAGTCTGCCCTTCCCGACGTTCCCTGGCGAAGCAAGACTCCTCCTTTTGCCACAACTCTACCAGCCACTCCATCTCCAAGGCCAGACCAGGCCTCTTCCTCAAATCCAGTAAAGCAACTATCAACTTCTGTCCCCCAGTTAATTCCTCTATCCTAGCACTGGCGCCGACGCCGAGCTCCTACTAACGCCCTTGCTGGCAGAACTCGAAGTAGGAGATGCCTAGATTTAGAGGCATCGGCCTACGATTCAGCGAATCCACCAATCGCGCTGCCTGCGATTCATTTCGGCCCCAGAGTTACCGTAGCTACAACAGTTGACGAGATGGGTCACAAACCTGTTGTTGCAGAGGATCTATTGGCTGGCTTACCCAACGTTGTGACTCTCCAGTCCTCGTCTCAATCCTAATCAAAGCCCAAGCAAAAAAGGGTAAAAAAGGCTAAGGCAAAAGCCACTATCACCCAGATCCCATTTGACTCCGAAAAAGATCCAGAGGATTCTGTTCCCATATCCAAGCTTGCCGAAGCCGAGAAAAGACAGGCCGAGATTGAACCATCCGACCTTCCGCCGACCAGAAGCCGAGGTCTAAGGGCACTGAAGTCCCAAGTTCTTCTCACTCCAAAGAGCCCTGGTCCCCTGTGCTTATGGTTGGGGATCGTCTCATGTCAGCTGATCATAGTGTGATAGACAGCATCCAAGTCGGAGCTGCTCTCTCCACGGCCGTTCTCCTACCATCCGATATGGTTCGGATGGCCGAGATCACTAATTATGAGAACTTTGCGTTCATGGTGCAGCACTCTGTTCTAGTAAGTCTTTATCCTGGATTTTTCCATTCAGTTTCTTACTTACTTACGCATTTAGCTAGAGGTTTTTCTAACTTGCTCATTTTCTTTCAGGCCATCCAACATGCTCACTCCTTCACAGCCAAAGCCAAGTCCATGAAAAAAGAGTTAACTCAAAGGACCAAGGAAGCTACCAGACTCCTATCTTCACTAAATCAGGCCAAGGCGTGAGCCTGTCATTTTATAGATATGTCCAACACTACCCAAGCTGCTCAAAGTCAAGCCAAGGAGAAGGCCAAAGCTGCAGAAGCCATTGCCGAGGTCGCCAAAGCCCAGGTCAAGGAAGCGGAAGCTAAGGCGGCCCAAGCCGAGACTGAACTCAAGAATGCACTTGTTTCCAAAGAAGCAGAGATTAAAGAGGCCGATGAGAAGGCCTATGCTGAGGGATAAGCCGACGTTTGAGACCAGCATAAATAGCAAGTTAATCTAGCCTGTAACAAAGGCTATTATCTCGGCTGGATGGCTGCCCTTAAGGAACTGTCAATCCCCGATGATTCTCCTTTGCACAATATCGGCCAGCTCAAGGGTCCTTTCCTTCCTTCTCCATTTGAGTCCGAGAAAGAAGGCAATGACGAAGAAGCCGAAGCTAACGAAGGGGTTGAGGCTGAGGTCGTTGTTGGAGCTAAGTCCCCTATTCTGAATGAACAAGTCCTAGACTTAACTCAAGATGAAAGGAACGAGGCTTCAAAAACTGTCTCCGCTAAAACAACTTCTAAAGCCGAGATCACTCTAGTCGAGAGGAGTCTAGACCAGACCCACCTCGAAATCAATGCCGATATTGCAATTGAAAAGTCGGCATAACTGGCTTCCGAGGTTGCAACAACTCCATTTGCCAAGGTCGAGCTATCTGACAAAAATACTAAAGACCTAAATACTTAGGATGTTTACTTTTTCTTTATACTCCTCTGTTTGTAAACTTCTGTGTTTGAACAGTTTCTGCTTTTGGCCGATGTGCCTCTTTTGTCTGTATTTGAACAAGGTTTTTTTTTTTTTTTTAAACAAGTTTGTTTCACTTTTCTAAGTGTTGAACACTTATATTTGTCTTCATTGTTTTGTATACTTGCAATATGTTGGCACTTCCCTTAAGTACAATTTTTTTGTGTGGTCACTTCGGGTTGGAATACCTCAGACAAGTGTCTCCTCGGATAAAAATCTTTACTGTTTGCCTCGGCCAACACTTAAAAATATAAAAATATTTTTACAAGTGTTGTTTCTTTACTTGTACTTGTTGTCTTTAATTAACACTTCACCCTTCCAAGTTTCAGAACCTGGTTGGTTATCTTGGCTAACAAATACCTTGGGTGACATTTTATCTGGTTACCTCGGCTAACTCCAACTTGTAAATTTTTTTTTCAAAAGATTTCAACAAGTGTCAAGCCTATTCCTGCTTCTTGTCCCCTAATGTGAACTTAAGTACCACTTATGTTCACAGTAAGCAGCTCCGATTCTTGTCGAGGTATGATGTAAACAAAGATTAGCTGAGTCCTGAAACCTCGGTCTCTTTACCAAACTTAGTTCAACTTTGCCGTGGTAGCAAGCCTAAGTTACTCGTCATGTTTCATTTGGAAATATCGTCAACTTAGTTCAACTCTATCATATGACAAGTATAATTCAACTCTACCATACGATAAGTCTAAGTAACTTGTCATGTTTCAATCGGAAACATCGCCAACTTAGTTCAACTCTATCATATGACTAGTATAATTCAACTCTACCATACGATAAGTTTAAGTTATTCGTCATGTTTCGATCGGAAACATCGCCAACTTAGTTCAACTCTATCATATGACAAGTATAATTCAACTCTACCGTGTGATAAGTCTAAGTTATTTGTCATGTTTCAATCGAAAACATCGTCATAAGACTACTTTGGTCCTATCTCACAAACAGTAATGAAAACAAAACTAAGCTAGTGTTTTATTAAATTTTCAGCTAATTACATAAATCCCAAAAAGCTAATGAAAGAAAAACTTCAAATTACAAGTGTTCCAGGGTTGTGGCAACTCCTTGCCATCATTGTCTTCTAGCCGATATGCTCAATTATTGGCAACCAAGATGATTCTATAAGGGCCCTCCCAATTTGGGCCAAGTTTGCCCTCCCTAGGATCCTTCTTGTTGCCAATACCTTTTCTCAAGACGAGGTCCCCAACCTTGAACTCTCTTGGGTTGACCCTCTTGTTGTAAACCCTAGCAAGCTGCTACTGGTATGCCCCTAGCCGAATTGTTGTTCTCCCCCTTTTTTCTTCCAATAGGTCCAGGTTTCGAGCCAAGAATGCCTCGTTAGTTCCATTCTCTACTCCCTGGGTTCTGATTCCAGGGATGCCGACTTCTAATGGGATGACTGCTTCAGTTCCACAAGCCATGGCAAATAGAGACTCCCCAGTTAATCTTCTCAGCGTAGTCTGACATGCCCACAAAATTGGGCAATTCTTCCACCCACTTGCCCTTGGTTGCTTCCAATCTCCTTTTGATCCCATCCAAGATGGTCTTATTGGATGTTTCTGCTTGACCATTACTCTGGGAAAAACTAGGAATAGAATAATAGTTCTTAATCTTGTACTTGCCACAAAAGCTCTTGATCAACTTACTGTTAAACTGAGTGTCATTGTCTGCTATAATGGCCCTCGGGATCCCGAATCTGGTTATTATGTTCTTCCAAATAAAGTTCTTCACATCGATATCTTGAATCTTCGCAAGGGGTTCAACCTCTACCCATTTTGTAAAGTAGTATGTGGCTACTAGCAAAAACTTTCTTTGTCTGGTTGCCTCTGGCAGTGGTCCCACTAGGTCCATGCCCCACTGGGCAAACGGCCAAGGGCTGGACACTGGGTTCAGATCTGCTGCTGGTTGATGTATCAAAGGTGCGAACCTTTGACACTTCTTACAGTTTCTGACATAGGCTTCAGCATCCTTTTGCATGTATAGCCACCAGTATCCCTGGGATATGGCTCTATGGGCTAGTGATCTGCCCCCAGCATGGCTTCCACATACTCCTTCATGTATTTCATACAAGAAGTCCTCAACCTGGGAGGGATGCACACATCTCAAAAGGGGCCCAGTAAAGGACCTTCTGTAGAGATGGCCTTCTGCTATTAGACTAAATCTGGCCGACCTCAATCTTGTCTTGTGCGCCTTTTTTCAGTCATCTGGCAGCTTGTCATCCCTGAGGAATATCACTATTGCATCTATCCAGCTTGGACCCATCTTCACACACATTGCTTCGTACTCTGTGATCAGTAGTTCTACACTTGGGCCTGACAAATAATCAACTATTATTGTCATTGCCTCCCCTGATTTCATTGCACTAGCCAAGTTAGCCAAGGCATCAGCATGACTGTTATCATCTTGGCTAACTTGCTGTAGTCGGCAATCCTGGAACAATGCTAGCAATCTAACAACTTCTTTGACATAGGCTATCATTCTTTTATCTCGGGCTGCTTATTCACTTGTTACCTGATTCACAATAAGTTGGAAGTCACAAAAGACTATCACCTCATTGGCTTCCATTGTTGCTGCTAACTTCAACCTTGCAATCAGTGTCTCATACTCTGCTTTATTGTTTGAGGCCTTAAACCCCAAACGAATAGACTACTCTAACATTCGCCCATTTGTCGATACTAACACTACTCCTGCCTCCGCTCGTTGAGGGTTTGAACTTCCATCAACAAACAGGCGGAAGGAGTCACCAATATAGATGTCGTAGGGCTTTGGTTTCTCTTCTTTCTTCTGTTTTGCTAGAGTGGGGTTCTTGGGCCCCAGTTGGGTTTCTTCCTACTCTACTGGGCATCCCAAGCCGCGGCTCACCAAAGTCCGACGCGGGATGGCACCAAGGGTGAACTTGGCCACAAAATCGGCTAGAACCTGGCCCTTAATTGTTGTTTTGGGCCTAAATTCCAAGTCATATTGGCCCAGCACTACTGCCCATCTGGCTACGCGGCCTGTCAAATCTTCTTGCAACAATAGGGACTTCAAAGGATGCTCAGTCAGCACCACAATCTTGTAAGCTTGGAAGTAGTGATTCAGTTTTTTCGAAGCCATCACCAGGGCTAGTGTTAGTTTCTCCAAGGGCAGGTACTTGGTTTCTGCACCTGCTAGGGTCTTACTTACATAGTATACCTCCTTTTGTTCTCCTTCCTCCTCTCGGATTACTACCGCGCTTACTGCGTGTTCCAAAATTGCCAAGTATAAGAACAATTCTTCTCCAGATACTGGATTTAACAAAACTGGAGCTGTTGTCAGGTACTTTTTCAAGTTGGCCAAGGTGCCTTCACACTTTTCCATCCATAAAAAATCTGTGGCCTTCTTTAACAAACTAAAAAATGGTTTACACTTATCAGAACTTCAGCTGATAAACCTGTTCAGGGCTGCCGCCTTGCCGGTCAAAATCTGGCCCTGCTTGGCTAACATCGGGCTCTTTAAGTCAAGAATGGCCTTGATTTGATCTCTGGTAACCAAGTATCCCAGGAACTTACCAGACCCGACTCCAAATACGTATTTCGAAGCATTGAGTCGGAGCCAATATGTTCTCAAGATATCAAAAACCGCCTTCAAGTCGGCCAGATGATTCCCGGGTTCTTTGGTCTTCACGACCATGTCATCAAGGTACACTTCTACTGTTTTACCAATTAGATGTCTGAACATCTTGGTCACCAACCTCTGGTAGGTTGCTCCTACATTTTCAACCCGAAAAGCATCACTCTATAACAGTACAACCCTTTTGGGGTGATAAATGCAGTTTTCTCCTTATCAGGGGGATACATTGCTATCTGAAGGTATCCCTTGTAAGCATCCAGGAAGCTCATCCTCCCATGCCCTGAAGTAGAATCCACTAGCTTATCAATTTTAGGCAGAGGGAAGTTGTCTTTAGGACAAGCCTTATTCAGGCTGGTGAAGTCCATGCAGACTGTAGACTCGACTTTTTCGTGCCCCCTTTCGGAGAGCTCGAATTGGTCCTACAGTTCAGACTCCTGTCACGGTTTTGAATCTAATCTCACAAAGTGCAACGTGAGATGGATAAACACCAAAGAGTCCAATCCGGCAAATCATTTTGGAAAATCAGATTTTAAATCAAATAATGCCAAAACCGGACTGCCTTGCCAGATTACAGAGTCACCACCTAAATATTTTATTTTTGGGAATTTTAGGAAACCCTAACTTGTGCCAAAGGCCACGTGTCCATCATCACCAATGTTGCCTTGGCTCGGGAACTTGGGTACGAGAGGGGAAGGTCATGAAATGAGCACTCCCGCTCGCCCGATCAAAGGATCGGCCTCTACTAAGCATGATATGTTATTTTATAAACCTCATGTGTTCTTATCCAGTTATTAGCTAACTTTACTATGTGACACACACATACAAGCATAGACTAAGTCGCAAGACTTGGAACAAAACAATTCATGTTTGTTTTCGAAAATGGTTTAAAAGTGTCACTCTCAAGTGGGCTAAAACACGAATTTGCCACCCTCAGGTGGGCTTAAAAAAATATGATTTGCCACTTCGCAAAGTGGGCTTAAAACTCACAATCATCGAATTATTCCAATTCAAGCAACAAAGCCTTCATCCACAGGCATTCATGCAGTTTAACATTTAAGCAGATAGCCTCATGGCAAGCATGCGAAACATGGCATCACTCACACTCATGCAAGTATGCTAAAGCATAAAACTTACAGTGTACTCCAAGCCAAAACAAAAACTAGTTAGAAATATGCATGATCCTAACTATACAAGATGCCTAATGCCACACATGCAATAATGCAACGAATAGGCTCGGCTATCTAAGATGGCATATGAATGCAACAACTTGATAACATGCTTTGAAACACATATTCAAGTAAGTATTGAATTGACAATGCAGTTTAAATGATGCGCCGAGCCTCGGTGCATGCAAGACAAATGAATGAATGCAAACATGCAAACATAAGGTATGCTAATCGAAATATGATCCCTAATCTAACCATCGAAAGCAGATAAATAAAAGGGAGAAAGACGCGGGGTTGGAAGACATGCACACACGCACACTTATTACAACATTGTGCCCTCGCGAAGGAAGGTCTGAATAAATAAGCTAACTAGCTACACTAATTAAGCTAATTATTACAAAATAACTAATTAACTATTCTAGCTAATTAATTATAACAACAATCGAATAACTAGCTATTCTAAGCTAATTAATTACAACACAATCAAATAACTAGCTATTCTAAGCTAATTAAAATATTACAAAATGAATTGAATAACTAGCTACGCTAAGCTAATTAAAGCAATTTAAATAAAGCAAGTAAACAGCCTTGGAGGCGAGGGAGACATGCATGCTCGGTTGGCTTCCTCCCAAAAATCCATCGCCTTGCCATCAGTTGCCTCTGTTTTCACTCGCCTTGATCTTTGAACATTGCACCAACTTCCAGACTGCTTCTGCTCCAAAATAGGAACACTTTTGCACAAAAATTGATTGGTGGCCGGTTAGCCACAGAAGATGGCTGTCGGCCACTTTAATTGGCCGGTCTGCTAGTTTAAGTGGCCGGTCGACTACTTCAAGTGGCCGGTCGGCCATTGTTTTTTCCAGACTTCTGTTTTTGCTGCAACAGAGAGCAACAGAGGCAAAGCAATGCATTTTTCAAGGCATGTATGTACTACTACACTCCTTATCATTTCTCAAGCTCAAAGAAGTGTAGCTCTTGGCTCTCAAGCCATCAACCAAGCATTTTCAATGCATGCATGATGGCTAGAAAACCAAGCTTGTACAAAGTCAATGAATGTACAAATAAGACTCAAAGGACCACCACCCTATCATGCATGATCAAGGGTGATAGTGACCAAGAAACATGACACGTTTCATCACTTTGAGTATGAAATGCCCCATATTTCTTGTGTTTGGATTAACGTCCGATCCAAACACATGCAATGCAACACAAATGCTTATCTTGTTCATGTTTTACTTGATTCATTTTGTTTGCACATTTTATATTACCAATTAATCCTTTAACCGATTAAGTCCAATGTGAAAGTCCTCTAATTGGAAAGATGGCCTAAGCCACAAGTGCCTTAAGCATGAAAGAGGCCTCATGCTGTTGGTTAGGAGGAACCCTCAAGAGAAGGTTAAAACCATTAGGCATGAGAGCCTCAAGTTCACACTCAAGCCAACAAAGGGCTCAAGACCACTTTCAAAACAAATTAAAAAGTGAAGAATAGAGGGAGGTTGCAGACTTTTCAGTGCTGAAATGGCATGAAAAATGGCAGTAAATTATGCAAGCAACACATGCACAACATGTTCAAAAGCCAAAAGCATTAAACTAGTGAAGAGCACTACACTAGAGACATGCAATATCAAGCTCAAATGACCAAACCAGCTCAAAACAGAGCCAAAACAGTGGCTAAAACATGCTGAGATTGAAGCATAAAAGGCAAGAAAAACATGCTTGCATGTTAGCTCACAAACAAGGCTCAAGGCACAACTCTCAAAAGCAATGAAAAAGAGAAATAAGTGAGAGTGTGCCAAAGCTATACACACTGAAATCACATGTAAAATAATGCTACAACATGCAATTCTCTCAAGCAAAACATGTTAGAGGCCTCAAAATAACTAAGCTAGTGAAGGCATTTGCACTATAGCTACGCAATACAAGGCTCATATGACCAAGACAGCTCAAAACAAAGTTAAAGTATGCCAAATCTGTAGCTCAAACATGTTGAGATCAAGTCACAAAAAGGTAGAAAAACATGCTCATATGTTGGGCTATCTACACTGGCAAATAAGACACAAGGAGGGGAGGCCACCCCCTCCTATTTTAGACCTCAAAACCAAGTTTTTACCACTAAAATTCCTCTGGAATTTAGTGGTTTAAAGGGCCAAAAAGTTTGACTTTAGTATGTTAAAAGATGATGTAAGAAGCTCACAAGCTAAGGAATAAAATGGAGAGATAATCCCCCAACACAAAATAGGCTCAAACCAACATGTTAAGGCCTAAAAATTAGAGTTTTTTGTAGTTGAAAACCAGGCCAAAAATAGTGTAAAAAGATGGCAAAGCAAGCAACTAGAACAAAGCTTACAAGGTAAAGTCTTATACCTTTGAAGCACAGCAACAAACAACAATAATTCTGAGCTAAAACCAGCCTTAAAAACTCAAACAAGGCCTCCAAGAACCTCAACTCCAAGGTGAAGGTGTTTGGTCAAGGGTCTTAGTGCAAATGTGTAGAGAATTCCCACTTTCAAGCACAAAATAGGAAGAGAGAGAGGATTCTAGACACAGAGAGAGGAAATTTACTCACAAATTTTTTGTAACCCCTCAAATGAGGGAGAGACCCCCCATTATATAGAAAAACAAGCCAAAAGCTTGTATTCATCCCTCCATACACGTGTATGGAGATGAGCATCAGTGATTAATAGTTGGCACAGCTAGCAAATAAATATCTGAAAAAGGACAAAAATGGTCGTCAACCATCATAAGTGGCCGACCGGCCATCAATGTAGCCGACCGGCCATCAGTGTCGCTGACCGGCCACCACTAATGGCCAGTAGGCATAAGCCATGGCCGATGGACATTGGGGATGGCCGACAAGCCACCCTCTCCTCCAGATTCAAAGCAACAAGCTCTTGGTCCACAACCAAGCACAAAACAGACAAGATTAGAGGCTCCAAGGCAAGGCGCTCAGCCGAGACCTTCAGAGACTCAAAGTGAACATGAGCGAGCACAATCATCAGGTGTTCAAACGATGGCGTCCAAGTCTTGATGACAGTAAAAAATGGGGTGTCTACAGTTGCCCCTCTTTGACAGAACTCAAAAGTCATAAAATGACGGGAGTGAATGTCAAAGTCCAGAGATGACCCATTTTTGACAAGGCCGAAGACTTAGACAAACAAGCAATCAAAGCAAAGAACGGTTGCGCCCACAAGCTGCTTACGTATCCCTTTGCAAGGAATCAAACCAGCGTAGTTCTGGGGCAAGATGCAAATGATATGCACGATGCAGAACATAACTTATGATCATGCAATGAGGGCTGTAACGAAACATCTAGAAGCAAACGCCATGCAAAGAAACGTTACAGCAAACTCGTACATAAGCAAGTTAACACGAACCAAACCACATTTCATGCAGAAAGGATGCAAGAAAATTATGCAATCTTAACTACGCCGCACGCGGGAAAGATAAAGAGCAATAACCGTCGGGTGCACCCGAGATGGCAAACAAGATTCCACCGCGTGGCACACGCGAGGAAAGAAGCAGTAATAACAAGTGAAACACAGTCAACCATTATGCAATCAAAGCAAAGAGCGGTATAAGCATCGGAGCCCGTCCAGATGCATTTAACCAAAGCATCCTAACGCGCCATGCGCGAGAGGAAAAAGGGAGCGGTGCAAACACCGAAGGGTGGTATAAACATTGGAGCACGTTCCAATGTTTCTAACCAAAACAGAGTGGTCTAAGCGTCGGGAGACGATCCAAACGCTTCTAACCGGAAGGGTGGTATAAGCATCGGACACATGTCCCAAACGCTTCTAACCAAAAGGGAGTGGTATAAACATCGGGCACACGTCGCAAGTGTTTCTAACCAAAGGGGTGGTATAAGCGTCGGACACACGTCTCAAACGTTTCTAACCAAAGGGGAGTGGTATAAACATCGGGCACACGTCCCAAGTGTTTCTAACCAAAGCGGTGGTATAAGCGTCGGACACACGTCCCAAACGCTTCTAACCAAAGGGGTGGTATAAATATCGGGCACACGTCCCAAGTGTTTCTAACCAAAGGGGTGGTATAAGCGTCGGACACACATCCCAAACGCTTCTAACCAAGGGGGTGGTATAAACATTGGGCACACAACCCAATGCTTCTAACCAACGGGATGGTATGAACACCGGGCCTACTCGAATGTTTCTAACCAAAACAAGGTGTCGGTGTAAACACTGGGCATACCTGAATGTTTCTAACCAAAGAGGCGGTATAAACATCGAGCACACAACCCAATGCTTCTAACCAAAGAGGCAGTATAAGCGTCGGACACACGTCCCAAACGCTTCTAACTAGAGGGGTGGTATAAACATCGAGCACACAACCCAATGTTTCTAACCAACAAAGGAGTGGTGTAAGCATCGGGCGTACCCGAATGCTTCTAACTAGAACAAGGTGTCGGTGTAAACACCGGGCGTACCCGAATATTTCTAACCAACGAAGAAGTGGTGTAAGCATCGGGCGTACCCAAATTCTTCTAACCAGAACAAGGTGTCGGTGTAAACACCGGGTGTACCCGAATGTTTCTAACCAACGAAGGAGTTCAAAGGACAGGAATGATCTTACCCGGAATTCCTCTGAATGAACCGTACATACAATATCATCTGGTTACACCAGCTTCAAATGAACCGTACATACAATATCGTGCCTGCACAAGAAAGAAACTTTGACAAGTACAATACAATAGGAATGCATGTTCTATGCTAGACGAATAACCATGACACAATGCTTAGAGAGGCATGCTTCATGCACATCATGCGAGGAACGAAATAGAAGCATATTCTATGCAACAAAACATAGAGCATGTTCTATGCAACACCGAATGCATGTTCAATGCAACAGGTACGGACAATTTCTATGCGAATGTAAGGGCATGCACAATGCAATAAAACGCGACATGCATATTCTATGCAAACATGAGAACATGTGTAGCGCAATGCAATGCAGCATACACATTTTGTGCACAATAATCAATGCATATTCAATGCAACATCAATAGCATGTTCGATGCAAAACACCGAATAAAGAAATGCGCGTCGTAACAAGACCGAATCAGTTGTAACCTTCAATTCACCTCTCGGAGGAGTTGCGACAAGTTAAAAGGATACACCTCATATGTGCTGAGCATCACATACTGAAAACACAGTCCGGAGCTTCCGCAGAGGACACTTGAGCTTAAAAATGTACTTCCCTTGCACTTTCTTTGAGGGATCAAGGCACAAAACAGCAAAACCACATCCAAGGAGAGCATCAGAGGCCTGCCAGCCACTCTAGGAAGCCACCGGCCACCCATCGGCCACGAAATAATGCCATCGGCCACCAATGTGGCCGGTCAGTCAACACTGGTGGCCGGTCGGCCACCGATGATAGATTCGGGGCATTTTTGGCATTTCACCACGGGTCTTTAAATATAGGGTTCCAAACCCTATTTCTTCACTTCTCCCTTGCCGAAAAACATTCCCCTTTTACTCTAGACCATTTTCCCCTTCCAATTCGAGCTTCAAACGCATTTTCCAACGTCCCACAAACATCTAATTCGATAAACCCTCATAGTTTACAACACTTTGAACTGATTGAAAGTTGTGTTAGGTATTTCTTTCTTGACTTCCATCACTCGAGGTTTGTTTCCCTCAAGTTACCCTTGACTTCCGTGCCCTCTTCCGAGCTTTGACCTTTTCTTCCATTTTCCCCCCCTCGGAGTTGACTTTTTGTTGACTTTTGGCATTCCCGTCCATTTTCCATATTTTTGGCCATTCTCTCATCCTTCCTCGAGATGGCGGACGAGATCCCACACGACGGAGCTCCTCCGGGAATGGAGATGGATCCAGAGTTCTAGCCATTGCTGCTCAGCATTCGACCATTCGACCCGACGACGTACTATCCTGAGGTACACGTGCTACCTCCCGATAGCATCCGCCAGTTCAGGGGGTTTGCGCGAGGTGCACCAGAGGACCTCTTGCTACGCGAGCCAGAGTCACATTTGTCCCACGGTGCCTCCGAGGTATACATACATTCTCTCTTTATTTTTCGCAATGTAGGATGCATTCCTTGTGTAGCTCACACTGCCTTTCATCTGCTCATCCCAAACACACTTGTGCACTGTATTTCTTACACTACCTTGCATCTGCTTGTCCTACTTACAGGGGGATTCATATGCCATTCGTGGATACGGGACCACCTCTGCGAGGGAGTGGTATATGGAGCTTCCTGACGCCGTCCGTGACATCATCGACGAGGCCGACTTCAGCACATTTTGCATGGGGCTCTCACGTCTCATTGCGAGCTAGCCTCTACTGGGCGCTTTAGTAGAGAGGTGGTGGGATACCACTGATTCCCACCATTTCTATACAGCAGGGAAGATGACGATGACTCCCTTTGACTTCTCTATGTTTACCGGCATAGTAGTAGGGGGTCATCCGATTCCTTACAACACCGACATAGGCGAGTGGGAGGCCGCTCAGATCTACCTGCTAGGGATTCGCCCACCCATCTCCCGATCAGGGATGGTGCGATATACATGGTTCGCCAATCATTTTAGAGGGACAACGCTGACGACCCGCTAGGAGACCGAGTACTACGCCCGGGGTTTCCTCATGTTCTTGTTTAGTACTACTCTGTTCGCCGACCAGGCGAACACTGTCAGGCTCTACCTCATGAGCGCTTTGGTGGACCTGTCACGCGTCCGATTCTACGACTGGAGCGGCGCAAGCTTGGCCACACTATATGGATACATGAGCTCCACATCTCGCCGGAGTGAGCATCTGCTAAGAGGCTATTGGAGAGCCTGGGAGGTACACCCTACCCTTCCACTTTACATTTCTGCTTCGCATTTCCTGTACACCACACACACCGAACACTGCACTGCAAACCATCTGCTTTCTGCTTTACATTATCTGTACACTGCACACACTGTACGCTTTCTGCACACAATCTACTTTCTGCTTTTCATTATCTGTACACTGCACACACTGTATGCTTTACATTTCTGCACTCATTTGATATATACTCACTATTATCCTTTCACTTTCTGCAGCTATGGGTGTATGCCTATTTCCCGAGGCTCGCCCCAGAGCCAGAGGTAGAGATACCACCCATGGTGCCATACTCACATAGATATGACGGGAGATGCCAGTGGAGGCCCCGAGAGTCATTCTCATTCTTCCGCCAATTCTTTGACACCGTGACCGCATCAGAGGTAACTCAAACCTTTCAGTCATTTCAGCTTTACTTCGTATTGTATATACAATAGCAGCTAACAGTCTATATATTGACTATTTGCAAATCACCTGGCAGTCGTGGGCAGTGATTCCTGATGGGGTCAGAGATCCGTTTGCCGGCGTGTGGGAGGCTTCTCGATTTCGGATCTTGCTCGAGGGCCCAGTTTCTCGAGCATGGTTCTTAGGGGAGCGATTCCTGCGACAGAGCCTTGGCTTGCCTGAGCCGGTAGTTCCGATGCTGCCTTCCACATACATGAGGGTCACAGAGAGGTACACCACGTAGGAGATGATCGACTTCATAAGAGGTTGGGACGCCGACTTCTTCAGGCTTGAGGGTGATTATACTGCCTTCATTCAGACATACCTCATGCCGTCCCTGACTGGGGCCCGTGGAGGTGAGAGAGCCAGAGCTCCAGCTGTAGGAGAGAGAGCGGGAGGATCCAAGGCATCCAGGGTTCATGATAGGAGAGGTTCTCAGGTGAGACGGAGGGTAGGATGGCTAGAGTTGCCTACCACACTGACCTGCTAGGGATCTAGAGAGGAGACTTATCAGATTCCCATTGAGCCTGCACCAGTTGGTCACGAGCTTGTCGGAGTTCGAGGCCCGACCCCGGTATATACTATACTTTACATTTTGCACTTTCAATTCATTTCAGTTATGCTTTGTAGACCACTAATCATCTCAACACATTTGTAGGCTTCCATAGAGTACACCGGGCAGGCTCTCGAGCTGGGGGCTTCTCTGATGGGGATGGTTCAGACTAGCCTGAACCTACTCAGTCTGTATAGGATTCCGGTAAGTTTCATTCAGTTTGCACTTCATGAAATTTTCTGTTGATACATTAGCATTTCAACTGCAATTTGCCCCATACTGATCTGAATTCATTACATTAACAACACTGCATTGATACACTGCTCCCACACACTGCATTCAACACTACAATCATCTTTGCATCCACTATATACCATAGCTGATGTATTTGACAAACTGTTCTTTTCAGGTCCCTTTTCAGATGCCAACCCCATGGAGCGTCTCAGCGGGAGCTGCAGCAGGACCTTCAATGCCTCCCCCGACAGTAGAGAGAGAGAGACGAGGGACTCTGATGCACAGCTGAGGCAGAGCTAGGCGTACTCATGACGAGAGCAGTCCACTAGAGCCTATCCCTGATGATGATGAGATAGATGAGGACGAGGAGCTAGCGAGCCCGCAGTCAGAGTCATCTGAGGGTGGAGGCGACGGCACCAGCTCGGGTTTTGAGGGCGGTGGCAATGCTGAGGATGGCTCCGAGGAGCAGAGCGAAGATGCTGAGGAGGGCTCCGACTCAGATTCAGATAATGGCGCTGATGGTGATAGCTCCGAGTCCATGCCTAGGAAGAGAACGAAGAGGGCCTCTTGATCCTGAGGTGGCTAGCGCCAATTCAGATACTTTTTGCTTAGTTTTTCTTTTTGCTAGTAGTGTTAGCACATTGTACAGCCTTAGGCAGTTTTATTTTCTTAAAAACTTGTACTCTTTGTAAAAAAAAACCCTGATTGGAATAAAAACAGTTTTTTGTTTAAAAAGAGTTGCATTTTGCATTCCGAGTATTCATCGCATCGCACCATTTTACACAAAAACAGCATTGATGGAAATTAAAAATCGTATTGGCAACTGCTTAATCAGGTAGTGAACCAACCAACACATAACAAGCAGACTAAAACAACTCAATGATCAAAACAATGACTCAGCAGTCAAAATAAGTACAACTCGATAAACAAAACAACAACTCGATAAGCAATTTGACAAAATTCTTAAAGAGAGACCGAAGGGATGCACCAAAAATGGAACAAAACACAGGTTCTTGGCATTTTCAATACATGGAAGGACCAGAAGGCAAAATAGAAGGCAACCGGCCCTAAAAAGATGCTGCTGGCCATCAAAAGAGGTTGTCGGCCACTAGTACTAGTCGGTCGGCTACAAAAGTGGCCAGTCGCCCACCAACACTAGCCGGTCGCCCACCAGTGTAAGGAACCTCCAGATTGTTGCCACTTGTTTTCCACTCAGCATCTTATCTTCTACAAAAGCTCCAGCTTCGTGGTTTTTTCATTTCAGCTCTGTTTTTGCTTCAAATGGAGCCATTCTTTGCCGAAAAACTCTCGACTTGGATTGCAACTTTAGATGGCTCGGAAAAGCTGAATTTTTGAGGTTTCGGGATAAATGCACTATTCTCGCTGAGTCGTACTCCGCTGTGTTTTCCATTCCTCCATGTCGCGGCTAGATGTTGGCACCCGGTTACACATGTTTTCAGCTTCGGGGGACAAGAGATATGTCCTACAATTGAAGAATTCCAAGCTTTGATGGAATCCCGGCGTGATGAGGAAATCTTGCCCCAGTCTCATTTTGGCCACATCCAAGCTTTAGGACGGATTTGTGGGCTCTCTTTACATGATGCTCGATCTTTGGTTCACAACGGAGAACTTGACATTCCCAGTCTCATTCACCAATTTTCTGACGGCGGCAACCGTGGCGACCGTCTTTGGCAAGGTTTTCAGCAACATGCCCTCTGCTTGTGTATGTTGGCTCATTTTCTGCTTGCCCCTGGCTTCGGAGGGTCTAGTAATCGCTTGATCGAAGTGGCCCAAGGCTTGAAAGAGGGCAAGAGCTGCATTGGTTTGGCACTAGTCGAGACTTTAATGGGTTTGGATGCTTTCCATCGCCGGGAGACGACTAGGTTCACAAGAAGTCCACTACTCTTGCAGGTAATGTTTCCCACCCTTCTCACATGTGTTTCTTACATCACTCGGCCCTCAGGCTTTGTTTTTCTCTCAAAAACCCTTTTCTCACTTTTTTTCTCCACGTACACCTCTCTATTCTTTAATCTCTCTTATTTTTCATCCCTCCCCAGGTATGGCTCATAGACAGGTTGAAAGTAGTGGACGCTTGTCCTGCATATTCAACGCGTGGCTATTTCTTTCATCCACGGCTAGTTGATTTCCCGAACGAGGGGTGGTGGTGCCATTGGATGTGCAACAGGTCTGCTGTTGACATTGCTTGGCGTCACCCTTGGTTTGATTTGCCCGAGATGAGCTACAACATGTCTTGACAACCTGGCATCCAGCTGATTGGTTTAACACACTGTGTCTTCTATTTTCCATTCTGGTTCAGGCATCAGTTTGAACATGACCAGACTTGCCCAGAAGAGGGGATAGAGTACCCAGCTTCATTTCCAATCCGAGGCTCACAGCTAGCTCGATATTCCACTACATGGAGGACAAGAGAACTTCTGGCTCCCGCTCCCAATTTCAGTTGCGCCCTTTCTGGCGAATGCATAACTTGGCTTGAAGATGAGGCACAAACCGGGCCTACTTTGGCATCCGAAGCTTCCACAAGCTCTGGGAGGGGGCACAGGAACACCTGACTCAACTATGCCCCAAGTTTATTGCTTTAATCTGTACTTTCAAGTTTTCTTTTAAATGTAATAAAAAAGCAACTTCAATTTGTATCACGAGTTGAAGAACTCTGTATTGAAATCAATGAAATTAAAAGTTATGGGTACGGAAAATTTTCCTTTTGGTCCAAAAATGGTCTAAGTTGTAAAAAGATTAATTTGAACAAAATCAACTTTTATTAAAACCTTTCAAAACCATTTTCGATAAGGATCACAACTGGACACACCTGAGATCTATCCTTGAGATGCACAACCCCGAATCCAACAACTGGAAAGTTGCCCCTTGTCTAAATAGCACTGCACTGGAGATCACAACTGAACTCTTGGATGTATAAAAGACAAAGATGACCAAAACAATCACATAGACACAATTGATTTGGAAGTGTTTATGGCTGGACTTCATAATGAAGTTGCCTACGTATCCCAAAGATGGGAATCAAGCCTTATGTAGTTCGGTGTGGGTTCACTTGGGTGTTAACACTCTCCTTTTGCGCTCTAACTTTTGCCAAGGCCACCCTTTCTGGGTTTTCAACCTTGCGAGCTCAGTTTTTCTTATTTCAATTTTTTTTTTTTTTTTTTTTTGTGAGCTCTAACTTTTGCCTAGGTCGCCCTTTCGGGTTTTCGGCCTAGCGAGCCTCTCAAGGGTAATATTTCTTCAACTTGTCCATGTTGATTGGTTAGGAGAACTCAAGGCCATCTAAGTCCATAAGAACGATAGGTCCACCCGACCAGATAGATTTGATGATGTAAGGACCAGTCTAATTAGGTCTGAAGTTGCCCCTAGGGTCATGGATGGGAGCTCGGTTGTCTTTGAGCACCAAATCCCCTTCTTTCAGATTTCTGGACTTAACTTTCTTGTTGAAAGCCCTAGCAATTCTGCATTGATGACCTTGGATATGGTATAGTGCTTTCAGCCTTCTCTCATCGAACAACATAAGTTCCTTGAACCTACTCTGCTGCCAATCAGCTTCTGCTATCTGGCACTTAACCATAACCCGCAGCGATGGAACCTCAACTTCGATCGGTAGAACATCCTTCATCCCATAAATCAGAGAATATAGAGTGGCCCCAGTAGAAGTTTGAATTGATGTTCTGTAGCCCCAAAGAGCAAATGGTAGCTTATCTAGCCAGTCCCTGTAGGTTTCCACCATCTTCTGTAGAATGTGCTTGATGTTCTTGTTGGCGACCTCAACAACTCCATTGGTTTGCGGCCGATATGTGGATGACTTATGAAAAGCCACATTGTATTTTTCTAACAAGTCGATCACTTCCTTCTTGAAGTGGGAACCATTGTCCGAGATGATCTCATTCGGGACCCCATAACGATAGATAATGTTATTCCGGATGAACTTGGCTACATGCGACGCTTTCAGCACTGCGTAGGATTGGGCCTCAACCCACTTTGTAAAGTAGTCTATCGCCACCAGGATGTACTCATGCCCGTTTGACCCCTTCGGAGTAACTGCCCCAATAACATCAATTCCCTAGACTGAAAACGGCCATGATGAAGTCATGTTGTATAGCTTCGACGGCGGGATATTCATGCGATTTGCATGGATTTGGCATTTGTGGCATCGCCGAACAAAACCAATACAATCCTCCTCCATGGTTGACCAGTAGTAACCCTGTCTGAGAATTTTTCGAGCTAGCATCACTCCACTCATGTGCGCTCCACACTCTCCTCCATGGATGGCCTTCATTAGGCGCTTCAACTCTTCTTCATCAACACACAGTTTATGCATTCCCAAATGGCCTCGTTTGTACAATTTACCCCCGCAGATGATAAACTGAGCAGCTATTCGTCATATTGCCCTTTTATCTTTGGCATTTGCCGCTTGTGGATAAGTCTCTTTTTCTAAGAAGTTCCAGACATCATAGTACTAGGGGTTCTGATCTTGTACTTCACCTATTGCAGCGATTAACTCATAAGCCGACACATACCTCTGTTCAATAATAATTGGACGCATCCGGACTCCCAAAGGGATGTCTATCATAGAAAATAGAGTTGATAAGGCGTCAGCGAACCTGTTGCTCTCTCTTAACAGATGCATGAAGGTTAGTTTCTCAAACCTGGGAATCAGAACATCCAAGGTTTGGTGATAGATTTTCATCCTTCATTCTTTAACCTTCCAGTCTCCTTTCGCTTAAGACATAACCAGGTTCGAGTCCCCAATGACGTCTAACCATTTTGCCCCTAGTTCGAGAGCGGCTTCCAAGCTAGCGATACATGCCTCTTACTCTGCTTCGTTGTTTGACACCTTGAACCGGAGTTTAAAGGCTAAGGGTATGTGGAAATTGTCAGGTGCTATCAGCAACACCGCTATCCCATACCCGTACTGGTTAGACGCTCTGTCAAAGTACATAGTCCAAATGTCTTCTTCAACCTGCAGAATGGCCTCATCCGGGAACAAATACTCTACTGCTTCGTCTCCCTCCGTTGGGTGATCGGCTAGGAACTTCACTACCACTCTCCCTTTCACAGACTTACGAGTCATGTACTTCAAATAAAATTCAGAGAGAAGAAGCAACCAACGGGCTAGCCTACCCGTAAGTGCTAGTTTCTCGAAGAGATATTTGATGGGATCCAATCTCGAAACCAGAATTACGGAGTGAGCTAACAAGTAGTGCCTCAACTTCCTGGTAGCCCACACCAAGGCCAAACAAGCCTTCTCTAGCGGAGTGTAATGGGTCTCATATTCCAGCATCTTCTTACTCAAGTAATAGATGGCTTTCTCCACTCTATCTTCAGATTCCTGCGCAAGCATGCAGCCCATTGTCGTGTCAGTTACTGACAGATACAAAATCAACGGCTTCCCTGGCTCTAGCGGTGACAACATGGGTAGGTTCTGTAGATACTGCTTAATCTGCTCGAAAGTAACCTGGCATCGGTCATTCCATTGGAATTTCTTTCCTTTCTTCAGGAAACCAAATAGTGGTTCACAAGTCAAGGTTAATTTTGCAATAAACCGTCTTATGAATTGCACTTTATCCAGAAAGCCGCGCACCTCCTTTTCAGTCCTTAGTGGTGGCATTTCTAAGATGGCCTTAATCTTGGAAGGATCAACCTCAATGCCCCTTTTGTGTAATCAAGAACCCCAGCATTTTCCCTGTTGTGATGCCAAAAGCACATTTCTGAGGATTCAGTCACAACCGATATTCTTTGATCCGTTGGGAAAAAATTTTCAAGGCAGTGTAGTGGCCCTCTCTTTCCTTGGACTTGACAATCGTGTTGTCCACGTACACCTCAACCTCTTTGTGGATCATATCATGCAAGATCGTGGTCGTAGGCCGTTGATAAGTAGCCCCAGCATTCTTCAAACTGAACGGCATCACCCTGTAGCAGTAGGTTCCCCACGGCGTGGTGAAGGCAGTCTTCTCTCTATCCTCAGGTGCCATCAAGATCTGGTTGTACCCAGAAAACCCATCCATAAAGGAGAGCAGCGCATGCCCTGCGGTAAAGTCCACCAATTCGACGATGTGCGGTAGAGGAAAGTCGTCCTTTGGACTAGCTTTGTTCAGATCTCTGAAATCCACACACACCCGAATTTTGCCATCTTTCTTCGGCACCGGAACAATGCTGGCCAACCAAGTAGGGTACTCAGATACCAGCAAGAACCTTGCATCCATCTGCTTGGTGACCTCTTTCTTGATTTTCAGAGCCCAATCTGGGCGTATTCTCCGAAGCTTCTGCTTGACAGGTCAGGCCTCAGGGTCAAGAGGGATCAGGTGCTGTACAATCTCAAGATCGATTCCAGGCATGTCTTCGTAGGACCACGTGAAAACATCTTTGAAATCTTTTAATAAAGCGACTAAGCGCTCACGTTCCTCCAAAGACAACGTGGACCTGATCTGGACCAGACGCGGATCCTTCTCAGTACTAACATTAATTGCAATGATTTCATCAACCAAAGGTTTTACAAACCTTTTGCACCACAACACCTAGTAAAGCACCATTGCTTTGTTGTTAAGGTGCTAGAGGACCTTGTTTGGACTCTCAAAGTCTGTTTCTTTGGCTCAGAAGTTGCTGTTCTAAAGAGGTTCTTCAAGGGTGAGTCTCTTGTCTCTTTAAGGCTTTGTTTTCATAGTTTGTTTAACCAACTTTGCATGCTTCCTTTGGCTTAGCTTTCAATTGAAAATAGTCTTGTTTTGAAGTGCTTAACATGTTTGTTTAAGGCCTCTTTGGTGTTGGGGGGTGGTCTACCCCCTTTGTGCCTTATTTGGCCTTGTTTTGAGCCATCTCTTTTAGGCCTTCGGATCACCTTTGTTTGGCCTCTTCACCACTAAATTCCAGAGGAATTTCAGTGGTGGGAATGTGGTTTTGAGGCCTCAAATAGGAGGGGGTTGTCCCCCCTCCCCTTGTCTTGTATGCTTGTGTTGATGGCTCACTAAGTTGGCATGTTTTTATACCTCTTTGTGGCCCCATTTCAGCATGTCTTAGGCCTTGTTTTGCCATGATATAACACTATTTTGGCTTGGTTTGATCACATCATGCATGCTCCTTGCACTTGTAGTGCAAATCCTCTCACTAGCCTAATATGCATCATGCTTTTGACCATCATTCTAGCATGTTTTTGGCTCTACTCAAAGAAGCTTTTACTCATGTTTTATCATGCTTAAGCTCTGATTCATATTGTCTTGGTCGTGCATGCATTGCTTTGTATAGCCATAATACATTCTTGCTTACTAGCTTTGTGTATTGAGTCCACTAGCATGCACGGCTTGGGCTATTTGCATGATTTGGCATCATTTGTTATGTGATTTCAGTATGTGTGGTGTGGCCACACTCTCTCATGTGTCACTCTTTCCATGCTTTGGAAGGTTGGTTCTTTATGCCTTAAGAATGAGTCATTGTGTATGCCATCTTGCCTAGGCCTTTGGACTATCATTTCAGTGTGTTTTGGGGGTTGTTTTGCCATGATATAACTCTGATTTTAGTTGGTGAAGCCATCTCATGCTTGGTTTTGGTAGGTGTAGTGCAATCACCCTTATTGGCCTTGTACGCGTCATGTTTTGTGCCTTCCATTGTAGCATGACTTAGCCTTGTTCAAGCATGTTTCTAGTCTTGTTTTGGCCTGCCTTGGGACTGTTTTAAGTCACCTTGGTCCTTTGAGGCTTGCTTGTTATGGCCATGGTGTAAGTCCCTTGGCTAGCTTTAAGCTTTGAGCCCACTAGCATGCGTTATTTATCATATGTGCATGATTTAGCCTCATTTGGAATGTGATTTCAGAGCCTACTTCACTGCCACACTCTCACATTTTATACTCCTTCAATGTGCTTGAGAGTTGGTGCCTTCATGCTTTATTTGTGAACCAATTGGCATGCATGCTTGCATATACTTTTAGACTCCATTTTCAGCATACTTTGGCCATTGTTTTGGCATGCATGAAGCTTATTTATGGTTGGTTTGGTCCTTTAAGTGTTGCATTACATAGCCCTTGCCATTGCATGGTTATTTGCTTATTGTTGCATTGCATTGTGTTTGGGTTGGGCGTCAATCCAAACACGGGGAACGAAGGGCGTTTCATACTTGAAGTAATGAAACGCGCCTCATTCCTTAAGTCACCGACACCTTTGATCATGCATGATAAGGTGGAGGTTCATTGAGTCCTATGTGGTATTTGTGTGCATTCATCGTCATTGATTTGTGTAACTCGGCCTCTTTGGCCATTATGCATTGAGATGCGTGATTGATGGCTCGAGAGCCGAGTACTATACTCCTTTGAGAATGTGACATGATAAGGAGTGTGGTTGCACACACATTTTCTTATAAATACACTGTCATGCCTCTATTAGTGCTCTGTTGCAGCAAAAAGGAGAATTTGCAGGAAGCAGTGGCCAATCGACCACTTAGTATGCCGATAGGCTATCAAAATTGGTCGATAGCCTTAAACTCTGGCCAATGGCCATTCCTCCTGGCCGATGACCTCTCAGCATGTCCATGAGGTGGATCAGAAGTGTCTTGGAGGTTGGCACAGTTTTCAGAAGTCTAGAGCAGTGCAAACAGAGGCATCATGAGGCACAGTAGTGGATTTCCAAGAGCACGCGACCGAGCATGCATCATTCATCATTCCGAGGCAAAGTTGTGGCACCCTATTTTAGTTTCTTACTTAGCTGGTTTTGTAATTTAATTAATTTGTTTAATTAGTTAAAGTTTTGTAATAATTAATTAGCTTAGCATTAGTTAATTAGTTATTTTGTAATAATTAGTTTAATTAGCTTAGAATTAGCTAGTTAGCTCATTATTCGGACCCTCCGTCGAGAGGGCGAATTTTGTAATAAGTGTGCGTATGTGCGATGCATGTCTTCTAACCTCCATTTCTTTCTCCCTTTTATTTACCAGCTTTTGATGGTTAGTTTAGGGCATGTTTCAATTAGCATCCTTATGCTCGCATGCTTGCGTCATTCATTTTGTCTTGCATGCACCGGGCTCGACGCATCATACTAACTGCATTGTATTTCAATACATTTACTTGAATACGTGTTTAACAGCATGTTATCAAGTTGCATTCACATGACTTCTTAGAATAGCCGAGCCTATCTTAGTTGCATTTTTGCATGTGTTGCATTAGCCATCTTAACATGAACTAGGATCATGCATGATTTCTAACTAGTTCTCTGTTTTGGCTCGGAGTACACTGTGAGTGTTTACGCTTTAGCATACTGCATGAGATGTGTATGTTGCCATGTTAGCATGCTTGCCATGAGGCTAACTGCTTAAGTGATTAACTGCTTGAATGCCTGTGGGTGAAGGTTGGATTGCTTGAATTGGAACAATTCATCAAAATGTGTGTTTTCTAAGCCCACTCGAGGGTGGCAAAATCCACGACTTAGCCTACTTGCGAGTAGAACCTCTAAACTGTTTTCAAACAAATGAACATGAAATGTTTTGTTCCAACTTAGGCGATCTAGTCTATACTTGTATGTTGTACGCATCACATAGCAAGCTAGCTAATTAACTGGAATAAGAACGCATGTGTTTTCAAAAACAACATATCATGTTAGTAAAGGCCGATCCTTTGATCAGGTGAGCGGGGGTGCTCATTGCATGACCTTCCCCTCTCATACCCAAGTTTCTGAGCTGAGGCAACTTTGGTGATGACGGACACGTGGCCTTAGGCACGAGTCAGGGTTTCCTAAATTTCTCAAAAATAAAACATTTAGGTGGCGACTTTGTATCTGGCAAAGCAATCCATGTTTGGCACTTCTTTATTAAAATCGATTTTCCAAAACGATTTGCCGGATTTGGACTCTTTGGTGATTTATCAGTCTCACATTGCACTTTGTGAGATTAGATTCAGAACCGTGACATGAGTCCGAACTGTAGTAGCTATGAACAAACGATTCGCGCCCTCGCGCGCGGAGCGGGAGTTTCGAGCGGTCTACACATATCTTCCATACTGACTGAGGGGTGCTAATCTGTCAGACCCGGTATGTATTCTCTTTCTGAGGTGGAAGCAAAAAACTGGACTTCATTGAGCACAGGTAACTGACGAACTGGTGAATTATGCTAAACTCTCCTCCGTCTTGTAACCGGGGGGAGCGAAGCAAACACTGGTTGTCCTCTCACAAGATCCCCAAATCGATAAAGCCGCCTTACTCTAGTCCAAAGTGCTCGGGGGGTATCTGCCTCGTCGGAAGCAATTGTGCAATACTACCTTGCAAAAAGAAAAATAAAGTAAAAAAAAGGAAACAACAATCAGCAAACACACAGCACCTCGGCTTAGATAGAGACAACACACAGTTGAAATCATAGGCTGGACAATCTGTACTCAAACACTGATTTCTGCCCCCAAATTTTCTGCCTCAAAACTGATATTCTCAAACTGATACCCAGACTTGCAACTGATATATACATTCCTGTAGAGACACACCCTAACAGCACATATCAAGCAAGTGAGAGCCAAAACACCCCTATGGTGGGTAGGGTTTCCCTGTCCTAGTTTCGTTAGGAGCTAGGGGTTCACTACGCACGCATGCGGTTTCAAACAATCCTGCATTTGGGTGAGCAACCAGTCCTAGTTTGGAACAGTCTCTATAGCTTCCGATATGCAACTAGGTCAATTGGTCAGAAAGGGTACCTCAGCAAGACCACCTAATATACCCCTCACACCTAACATCGAGAAGTGAAAGGAGGATCAAACGGTGCAGCGGTAGTCCATATCCAAGGGTTGTGTTCCCATCGTGGCAGAGCCCGCAACCGGTCAGCCTTATGGCACGCTTTTCCAAGCAAGCCTCCGGCAAACCGTTCAAGAATAGTAGATGGCAAACACTATGACTTAGGCGCACCAATGCAAATGCAATGCAAAGAAACACATAAATGTAGATAAAACAACATATCATGAGTTCGAGTCAAGTTCGAGTCAAGTTCTCTAAATCCCCAGCGAAGTCGCCAGAAACTGTAGACTAGACTTTTTCGCGCCCCCTTTCGAAGAGCTCGAATTGGTCCTACAGTTTGGACTCCTGTCACGGTTCTGAATCTAATCTCACAAAGTGCAATGTGAGACTGATAAACACCAAAGAGTTCAATCCAGCAAATCATTTTGGAAAATCATATTTTAAATCAAATAATGCCAAAACTGGACTGCCTTGCCAGATTACAGAGTCGCCACTTAAATATTTTATTTTTGGGAAATTTAGGAAACCTTGACTTGTGCCAAAGGCCACGTGTCCGTCATCACCAAAGTTGCCTCAGCTCAAGAACTTCGGTACGAGAGGAGAAGGTCATGAAATGAGCACCCCCGCTCGCCCGATCAAAAGATTGGCCTCTACTAAGCATGATATGTTGTTTTTATAAACCTCATGTGTTCTTATCCAGTTATTAGCTAACTTTATATGTGACGCACACATACAAGTATAGACTAAGTAGCAAGGCTTGAAACAAAACAATTCATGTTTTTTTTCGAAAATTATTTGAAAGTGCCACTCTCAAGTGGGCTAAAACGCAGATTTGCCACCCTCAGGTGGGCTTAAAAAAACATGGTTTGCCACTTCGCAAAGTGGGCTTAAAACTCACAATCAGCGAATTGTTCCAATTCAAGCAACAAAGCCTTCATCCACAAGCATTCACGCAGTTTAGCATTTAAGCAGATAGCCTCATGGCAAGCATGAGAAACATGGCATCACTCACACTCATGCAAGTATGCTAAAGCGTAAAACTTACAGTGTACTCCAAGCCAAAACAAAAACTAGTTAGAAATCTGTATGATCCTAACTATACAAGATCCCTAATACAACACATGCAATAATGCAACTAATAGGCTCGGCTATCTAAGATGGCATATGAATGTGACAACTTGATAACATGCTTTGAAACACGTATTCAAGTAAGTATTGAATTGACAATGCAGTTTGAATGATGCACCGAGCCTCGGTGCATGCAAGACAAATGAATGGATGCAAACATGCAAGCATAAGGTATGCTAATCGAAACATGATCCCTAATCTAACCATCGAAAGTGGATAAATAAAAGGGAGAAAGACGTGGGGTTAGAAGACATGCACACACGCACGCACACTTATTACAACATTGTGCCCTCTCGAAAGAGGATCCGAATAAATAAGGTAACTAGCAACGCTAATTAAGCTAATTATTACAAAACAACTAATTAACTATTCTAGCTAATTAATTATAACAACAATTGAATAACTAGCTATTCTAAGCTAATTAATTACAACACAATCGAATAACTAGCTATTCTAAGCTAATTAAAATATTACAAAACGAATTGAATAACTAGCTATGCTAAACTAATTAAAGCAATTTAAATAAAGCAAGTAAATAGCCTCGGAGGCGAGGGAGACATGCATGCTCTGTTCGCTTCCTCCCGAAAATCCATCGTCTTGCCATCGGTTGCCTCTGTTTGCACTCGCCTTGATCTCTGAACATTGCACCAACTTCCAGACTGCTTCTGCTCCAAAACAGGAACACTTTTGCACAAAAATTGATTGGTGGCCGGTCGGCCATAGAAGATGGCTGTTGGCCACTGTGGACGCGCCCCGGGGGAGGGACTTATGCTGCCACAGTTCGGACTCGTTTTTGTCACGGTTCTAAATCTGAACCAAAGAGTCCAAATCTGGCAAATCGTTTTGAGAAACAGATTTTTGAAAAGAAGTGCCAAACATGGACTGCTTTGCCAGATACAGAGTCGCCACCTAAATATTTTTAATGGGGGAATTTAGGAAACCTTGACTCGGTGCCAAAGGCCACGTGTCCGTCATCACCAAAGTTGCCTCGGCTCGGGAACTTGGGTACGATTGGGGAAGGTCAGCTATGAGCACCCCCTCTCACCCGATCCGAAGATCGGCCTCTACTAACCGTGATATCTTGTTTTGAAAACATTATGCGTTCTTATTCCGGTTATTAGCCTAGAATTACTATGTTATGCGCACAACAAACAAGTATAGACCAAATCACCTAAATTGGAACAAAACATTTCATGTTTGTTTTGAAAATGGTTTGCTACTCGCAAGTAGGCTAAAATACAGATTTCAATGAGTTGTTCCAACTCAAACAATCCAACCTTCACCCATAGGCATTCAGGCAGTTTATATCACATAAGCATCTAGCCACATGGTAAGCATGCTGCCATGTTAACATTCACACTCATGCGAGATGCTAAAGCATAAAATACTCACAATGTACTCCGAGCCAAAACAAGAACGTGTTAGCAATCATGCATGATCCAAGTCCATGTTTAAATGCCTAATGTAACGCATACGGAATGTCACTAGAATAGGCTCGGCTAATCTAAGAATGACATGTGAAAATGCGCAAGTAGCATGTATTCAAGTTAGATTTGAAATACTTATGCAGTTAGCATTATGCGCCGAGCCCGGTGCATGTAATACTGATGAATGATGCACGCATGCATAGCATAAGGATGCTAAAGTAAACATGTCCTAATACTAACCATCAAAGCAGGTAAGTAAAAGGGAGAAATAAGTGGGGGTTGGAAGACATGCACACACGCACCCACACTTATTACAAATTTACCCTCGCTCGGAGGGACCGAAAGAATAATACAATTAATTAACCTACAAGCTAATTAATTATTACAGACCGATTAAATTAGCTAAGCAAATTAACTAATCTATTTAACCAATAAATAGCAGCCTCGGGAAGAGGGTCCAATGCATGCGCGCTTGGTTCCGCTCGGAAAGTCACTGCCATGCACAAGATGCCTCTGCTTTGACTGTTCTGCCTCTCTGAAGACTTCACAAGTCCTAGGATTGCTTCTCTGAATGCTGTGGAACACCACCGGCTGAGGGGATTGGTCACCGGCCATGGAGAATGGTCACCGGCCACAAATGAATCCATCGGCCACTTATAGATGGTCGGTCGGCACTAAAGATGGCCGGCCGGCCAAAGCTTCCTGCAGAAACTGGTTTGACAGCAACAGAGGGCAAAACAAAGCATGGCAATGCATTTCAAGCAATGTATGCACCAACCACACTCCTTATCATATGTCTGACTCAAAGGAGGATGGGCCTCGATTCTCGGACCACCAATCGCGCATTTCCATGCATGATGGCCCAAAGAATCAAGTGTGCATTTCGATATGGAATGCAATGCACATAATCAAACAAAGGGGGGGCTCAACCTCTATCATTCTCAACTCAAGAGGTGAAGCATGCATGCCAATGCAATGCATCCTAGGTATGGAGGCTAGTATGCAACATGGCAATGCAATGTGTAATGTAGGTTAGGCACACAACCTAAGTAAAGAAGCATGTAAGGTATGAAGCAATGCAACCTACAAGTATGCAAGACACAATGTGGATGTTCAAGCATGCAAGCAAGCATGTGACTTCATTCAATCATGCGACAACACACTAGTATGCAACAACACACAAGGCGAGCATGCAACAACATGCAAAGGGGTGGACTTAAACTAATTTAGGCAGCCCTCAAACAAGCCTAAAACAGTGGCCAATGCTATGGAAATGAGGGCCTACACACACACACACATGTACATGTTGATGGGCCAACACTTAAGCATCAAACAAGCAACCTTTAAGCACACTTAAAAGAGCCTAAACATGGACAATTAGCATGCAATGTAAACTCTAGAAATCATATTAATGGTGATGCCAAACCAATTTAAACAAGACAAACATGGCATGCAACTGGTCCAAGTATTTGAGGCAAGCCAAGGAGACTTAAACCAAGGCTAAGTCAACCAAGCCTCACAAGGCCAAGAGGACTTAAAACAGGTTCAAGGCAGACCTAGACAATACTAAGGGAACACCTAGATGGCATCTAAGTGGTTTAAACATGCAAGCATACAAAGAAGCACATTCATGGAGCATAAGGCGACAACCTTTTAAAGCAACAAAGGAGTGTCAAATGCAAAGTATGCAAGCATGTTATAAGGACTAAAATAGCATGGTAAGTGGTTCCAAACCACTGAAATAATGCAAGTAATGCATGCTACACACTCACACACCTAAGGCTAACAAGCCAAAATGCAAGGTGGCTATACTAAGCATGCTATGGTCGACCAAAACAACCAAAAACAGAACTTAAGCATGCTAAAACAAACACAAAAGCTTCACAAAGCTTGGCCAAAATCATGCTAGAACAAGGATCAAAACCCAAAGCATGTTAAGACCTAAACATGGCATTACAAGGCATGTATGCTAAGCAAGCATGGTGTACCAAAACCAATTGAAAACAGAGCTATATTATGACATAATAAGCACAAAAATAGTTAAGGCATGGCCAACATGAACCTAAACAATATGCTCTCTCAAGAAGCTAAAATGGCCCTTTTCAAGGACAACAAGGAGAGGGGGTGGCCCTCTCCTTCTTAGGACCTCAAGGCACCATCCTCACCACTGAAATCCCTCAAGATTTCAGTGGTGAGGAGCCCCAAACACAATGGTCCCGGAGCTCACCAAAATGGCACAAAATGAAGGCCAAACAAGCCTTAAGAGGGGTCAAACAACCCCAAAGCTTAGAACACTCTTAAACAACTATTTAGAGGGCTCAAAAACAGAACTTTTATGTGTTATATGCTAAGCTCAAAAATAGATGCAAGATAGTCAAAAAAGCTTTGCAAAAATGGGGTATTTAAAGGAGTAAGTGCTCACCCTTGTAGACCCTCTTCAAGAATGGAAGACCAGTAGCTTCTTTGGCTCAAACCAACTCCAAAACTTCAAAAGCAACCCTCAAGGGCCTCAGCTCCAAGAGGATAGTGTAATAGTGGGTGTTTGTGTGCAATCCTAAGGCTAAACACACACAAATACAAGAGAGAGAGAGGTATAGATATAAGATAGATACACAAACCAAACCCTAAAACTAGAACTCTCTAAGAAGTGTTGTCTAACCCTAAAAGAGGGAGAGGAGGCCTCCTCTTATAGAGCTTCAATCTTGTAAGCTTATAAGACAAGCTAGCTAAGAGGGAAATCCCTCCATACACGTGTATGGAGGGGAGCCAAGTGCATGCCAGCTGCATGAAAATATCTGCAAAAGCAGATGCACAGTAGTCGGTCAGCCAAAGATGCAATTTGACCAAAAAGGATGGTCGGTCGGCCATCTATAGTGCCGGCCGGCCAAACATTTGGCCAGTGGAAACAAAACACAGCCGGTGGCCTCAAGCCATGGCCGGTGGTGTATGGGGATGGCCCACAAGCCATTCCCTACCCCTCCAAGGCAAAGCACAAGTGTTTGGTGCAAAACCAAACACAAAACAGTCGAGTCGAGAGATCCTGAGGCAAGGCGCGTAGCCAAGACCTCCTGGAACTCAAGACGAACACAAACATAGATGATCACCGAGTGTTCGAACGGTGACGTCCAAGTCTTGAGGACGGTCAAAAATGGGGTGTCTACAGTTGCCCCTCTTTGACAGAACTCGGAAGTCATAACAATGACGGGAGTGAATGTCAAAGCTCAGAGACGACCCATTTTTGACAAGGCCGAAGACTTAGACAAACATGCAAGACAATAAAGATATGCGCCCGAAGGCAAGGGCAAAATGCAAGACAATGCACAAGGCCGAACATAACTTATGATCATGCAAAGAAGGCTATAACGAAGCATAACATGCGACAGTTTTAAGCTAGCATACACCAAACTACACTACAATGCAGAAAGGATGTAAGAGAATTATGCAATTCTCGATACGTCTCACTCGGAGGATACAATACCTGTTCGGTTCGTCTGGTTGCACCAGCCTCGAATGAACCATACATACAATATCGTGCCTGCAAAGAAAGCAACTTAACAGGTACGATGCCGTTAGCAACATGCATAACATGCAAAATGAATGCAAAATGATATGCAATATATACAAAACTATGTATAAACAATGCAAATGAAAATGCAATGCAATTGAAACAATGCAAACGACATGCAATGCAATTGAATCACGATCCAATCATGAGCGGTTCAAAACCACACAAATGTCAAATAGATTGATGGAGGTAACAAGTCCGTCTACCATAGAAAAGGTGCCGCAACCCTCAAATCGCGTACACATGCAGAACTATGAGTAATGTAGACAGACACAAGAACAAGTATTGGGTGGAATGACATAAGTGGGGAAACAACCCGCTAACGAAAGAACAATGATCCTAATGCTGGATGCAAAAATTACACTACAATGTAATATATACAGTGGATATGGCATGCAACCAGACCAAATCTTGCCTAGGAAAGGCATGGACACAAACAAACCATGTTTAACATGGAAAATGGCGCCGTCATCCTCAAACCAACATACCAACGTGGAATAGGTGGCGTACACCAAATCTCATAACCGCGTTTCAACATGAAAAGTATGGGCACATACCAGACCAAGCTCAACATGGAAAGGCGCAAGCCATAGATGGATGTGATGCAATGAATGCATGCAAGCTACAATGCAATATTTACACTATGCAATGGAATGGATATTTACAATGGATAAGGCACGCAGGCCAAACCGTATCTTGCCTAGGAAAGGCATGGACACAAACAGGCCATGTCTAACACAGAAAAGGTGCCGCAACCCTCAAACCAACATACCAGCGTGGAATAGGCGCGTACACATGCAGAACTGTGCTTCGACGTGAAAAGTATGAGCACATACCAGACCAAGCTCAACAAGGAAAGGTGCGAGCCCTAGATGAAAGGGGTGATGCAGTGAATGCATGCAAGCTACAATGCGATATTTACAATATGCAATGGGATGTATGTAAATGCAATATTTACAGTGGAATGCACGACATATGCACTATATTTACAATGATGCATGACATATGCACTATTTACAATGAAATGCATGACATATGCACTATTTACAATGAAATGCATGACATATGCATTATTTACAACGATGCATGACATATGCATTATTTACAATGATGCATGACATATGCATGTTTTTTTTTTGTTTGTTGAAATGCAAATGATGCATGTTGTTTTTGCCTTTTGAAATGCATGCTGCATGGAGTGTGCGACAACGCAAGTTGCTTGAAATGCATGAGCTTTGTTATTTTGAATGCATGATTATGCATGATTTCGAAATGCGCGACAACGCGCGGCTTTTGAGATGCATGACAATGCATGTCGATGCAAGTGTGTGACAACGCACGTCTTTTGATATGCATGACAATGCAACCGAGCGGGTTTAAGGTCTCGCCAGACCGTGCATGTTTAAGGTCTCGCCAGACCGTGCGTTAAAGTGCGAAACAACGCAAGTAAGGTATGCAAATGCAAGACAATGCATATGGGGGCAACTTTCGACTCTTGCAAGAGACAAAAAGGATACAAAAAGGATACACGACACCCGTATTCGAGTGCCACACACAGAAGACACGGTCCGAGGTCAAAACGGAGACCGGTTGAGCTTCGGAAATGCCATTTCTTGCACTGTCTTGAGCAATGAAGGTCCCAAACTATACATCTGACCCAAACAAGGTTGTAGAAGGCTCACCGGCCAGAAGGGGAAGTCACCAGCCATCCACCGGCCACCAAAACACATCACTGGCCAAATATTTGGCCGGCTGGCCAAAAATGTAGCCGACCGGCCAAAAATGCCTGAATCGGGGCAGTTTTGTCTTTTTGGCTTGGGTCTTTTAAAATAGGGTTCCGAACCCTATTCTATTCATTTTCCTTGGCCGAAATTTTACCCTCTTTCTCTCTAGAGCATTTTCTTCCCTTCATTTCCTCGTTTTCCTTGATTTTCGCGCCCTTTTCGACGTTTGATTCGCGAAGTTCATCGCGTTTCGAACACTTTCATCCGATCGAAACTTCGTTTCGGTGTAGTTTTTTCGATTTCCGCCTCTTGGGGTTTGTTTCCCCCAAGTTTCTCTCGATTTCCGTGCCTCTTCCATTTTTTGACTTTTCCGGCCATTTTTCGCCCTCCCAGGGTTGACTTTTCGGTTGACCTTTCACATTCTCATCCAGTTTCCACTTTCCCGGCCATTTTCTCATTTTCCCTGAGATGGCAGACGATATTCCACGGGGCAGGACTCCCCCGGAGCATGAGATAGACCCAGAGGCCGAGCTCCTCCCCCTGAGCGTCCGCCCGTTCGACCCGGCGACTTACTGGCCGGCGATTCACATCCTGCCTCCCGACGGACTCCATCAGTTCAGGAGCTTTGATAGGGCGGTGCTTCCAGAGCTTCTCCTGCGCGAGCCAGAGTCCCATCTATCCTTTGGCGCTTCTAAGGTATATTCTTTCCTCTGTTTTATTTTTCCGCAATGTAGAATATAAAACTGCCATAGTCAATTCTGTTCTTTAATTGCTTTAGCTCGGATACACCGATACACACTGTATGCTGTAGTTAACTGTGAACATACTTGCGACTGATATCCGTTTGAATCTGACACGTGCACACGCACTGCACTAGCCCTGAATCACTCAAACACACTGACACAGCACACACTGTAGTTCATTGCAATCACACCGGCACCCGATATCTGTTTGAATCTGAAAAACGTGCACACACGCTATATCTGTACTAAACCGCCCAAACATGCCGACACATCACATGTTGTAGTTCACTATAAGCACACCGGCACCCGGTATCTGTTTGAACTAAAAACGTGCACACACGCTATATCTGTACTGAACCACCCAAACACACTGACACATCACATGTTGTAGTTCACTGTATGCACACCGGCACCCGATATCTGTTTGAACTAAAAACGTGCACACACGCTATATCTGCATCAATTGACTATTCCGTAAAACTGTATATTTTATATTGCTTCGCAACGGTTTTGTTTTCAAATACAGGGAGATTCCCATGCCGTCCGGGGGTATGGGAATGTCGCTGCTCGAGACTGGTATATGGAGCTGCCCGATGCGGTCCGCCAAATCGTAGACCAGGCTGGCTTTGGTGCGTTCTGCAGAGGGCTTTCCCAGCTTACCGCGAGCAGGCCTCTTCTTGCTGCTCTAGTAGAGAGGTGGTGGGACACCACTGACTCATTCCACCTCTCTGCGACGGGAGACATGACGATGACTCCCTATGATTTCTCGATGCTCACAGGCATCGGGGTAAGGGGTGATCCGATTCCCTTCGACACTGACATGGACGAGTGGGAGGCCGCTCAGGTTTACTTGCTCGGCGAGGTGCCGCCTCTCGCGTGTCCAGGATACGTCCGATATTCTTGGTTCAGGGTGCAGTTCAGGGTTTAGCCAGCCTTAGCTGGGGAGGCACCGATGACCCAGGAGGAGGTGGAGCGGTACGCGCGCAGCTTCTTTATGTTCCTGTTTGGGACTACTATTTTTGCCGATCGGGCGAACACCGTGCCCCTCTGTCTGTTCAGCGCCCTCGTGGACGTCACCCGGATTTTGCACTACTACTGGGGCGGCGCTGCCTTGGCCACCCTATACGGATGCATGAGCTCAGCCTCCCGTTGCAGCGGGCAGTTGCTCGGAGGCTACTGGCGAGCTTGGGAGGTATGTCTTCTTCTCTACTTTACATTTCTGCTCTACATTTTCTGTACTCTGTACACTGCACACACTGCGGTCTGCTTCACGTCGACTGTATACTGCACTCACGGCACACATATACTTTGCTTTACACTGACTGTACACTGCACACACTGTACACTTTACACAATACACTGCACAATACACGGCTCTATTATTTCTGCTTTATTCTACATTCTGCTTTATCTGATAAGCATACTAGCATTTACTCTGCAGTTGTAGGTTTACGCCTACTTTCCGAGACTAGCCCCAGTGCCTGACGTGGAGACTCCTCTTGTCATTCCGTTCTCGCGCCGCTTCGACGTGAGGTGCGTGCGGAGGCCGCGAGAGTGTTTCATCTTCTTCCACCGCTATTTTGACACCATCACCCCCACGGAGGTATGTTCAACTTTAGAGTTTATTTAAGCTTCGCTTTGCACTGTATTTTCAATAACAGATAGATAACAAACTGCATTTCATGTCCAGATTACTTGGCAGCCCTGGTCTTCAGTGCCAGCTCAGATGTGGGCGCGGTTTGTAGGTGCGGAGGAGACTGCCCGCTTCAGGCTTCTGCTGGAGGGCCCAGTCTATCGAGCTTGGTACCTGGGTGAGCGTTTCCTATGCCAGACCCTAGGGTTACCAGAGCAGATAGTCTCGGTTCACCCTCCTGAGCATATGAGGGAGACCGAGAGATTCACTCCCGAGCAGATGGCCGACTACACGATCGGCTGGGACGCGATCCGCTTCAGAGGCATAGGCGACTACAGAGAGTACGTGGAGACGTATATCATGCGGCCTCTAAGCGATGGCCGTCAAGTCGAGTGAGAGAGGCCCGTGACGCCGACAGCTAGGGCAAGAGCAGGGGCGGGAGCAGGAGCGCCGAGGAGAGCCCGGGTCCGCGGCAGGGGTGGAGCTCGGAGAGGACGGGAGGTTAGTTGGCCTACTCTGCCCACGACGATGACATGCAGAGGGCGTGGTGGGGCGACTTACCAGATCCCCATTGCTCCCCTCCGGCTGATCATGAGTTGGTCAGTTTCTACGACTTGCCTCCGGTATGTACTACTACATTTTGCATTCTGCATAGTCAGTTCATTTCATTTGATTTGATATTCCGCAGAATATTGATGCTTCTAACACTTTTGCAGGCCTCTTCCGAGTACACTCGCCAGTCCTTGGAGCTGACTGCTTCGGTGATAGGGATGCTCCAGCAGAGCCTTGACCTTCTATCCATTTACAGTATTCCGGTATGTTCTTCTGACCACGGTCTTGAACCATACATAAACTGTTTCACATACTCTGACGCACAACACGACACTTGACACACTGCCCTCACGGCATCTGATACACTGTATTTTGCACTGATAAACTGCTCACGGCATTCATACACTGTACTCATACACTGCATTCTGCACTGATAAACTGCTCACAATATTCACACACTGTACTCATACACTGCATTCTGCACTGATAAACTGCTCACAGTATTCTAATACGTTTGCCCTTTGTACTTTTCAGCACCCCTTTCAGATTCCTCCTGTGGGAGGTGCTCCGACCGGACCTTCCGTTTCCACTCGGGATGGCAGAGTATACCCCCGCACCAAGGCGGGGCACACTCATGTTGGGAGTAGCTCCCGGGCTCCAGTCCCTGATGATGATGATGATGATGATGAGTAGGAGTCCGCGGCTGAAGCAGAGGCTGAGGCGAAGGTTGAGTCATCCGAGGAGGAGACCAAAGAGGGCTCGGGCTCAGACTCAGATGGTGACGCTGATGACGATGCTCCTGGACCTTCGTCCAGGAAGAGGACGAGGACGGATCCCTAGGCCTGAGACCTTTTGACATTGATATAGATTTTTGTTGTTTTTCTTCTTTTTTGTACTTTTTTCCTTTTTTGCTAGTAGTTAGAAGTACCTTGTACTGCTGCAGGCAGGTTTTTTTTTTTGTTTCCAAAACTATGTATTTGAAAAAGATGATGAAATGAAACAAACCTTTTTGTCTAAAAAAGTGTTACATTTGTATATTTCATACATTGCATCGCACTGCATCATACCTTGATGTAAATGAGATTGATCTCCTGTCTGAGTATTGAACACTTGCATGGTAATAACCAGATAACTAACCAGCTAACAGTAAAACAACCCAAGCAAACCACTGCTTAACCTGAACACACAGCCCATACTCTGCTGAGGATTAATCTGCATACAGCCCGTAACACAACACTCGGTTCATTGTGCACACGGCAACCCCCGAACAAACAGCCCAATCTGACCAGACGGAATACAAAGGCTGAAACCGGCTGAAGTTGAAACACACTCAGATGCTCCAAATTTTCCCTTTCTTCTTTTGCTTCGCTAAATGTAGAGAATGGCACAGCACTTTGAGCACAAATGATTTTTGAAATTGAAGAGGGGCTTTTCAAACCTGGGTATTGAGCCTACGACTGAATGCAGCGAGAAAGACTCAAACAAAAGGTACACGACCTAAACACAACGAGACACGCTCGGAAAAGACCCAAAACGAAAGTTGGGCTAAACAAGACAAAAGACACGACATATGGACGTGTTTAAAAAAACGAAAGACCTCAGATCTCGAGGAGCCAGTTCCTCCGAGTATGTTTCCCACCCTTTCTTATTTGTGATTCTCACATCACTCGACCCTCAAGCTCGGTTTTTCCCTCAAAACCCTTTTCCTCACTTTTCTCTCGACTTACACCTCTCTATTCTTTATTCTCTCATTCTTCGTCCCTCCCCAGGGTGATTGATGGATGAATAGGAAGTTGTGGGTTCACGCCCAATACTGTTAGCTCGCGGCTATTTTTTCTGGTGACGTCTAGTGGATGTTCTGGACAGGGAATGGTGTATCTTGATCCATCCCAATGTGCACTTCGCACTTGGCTTGATACCTCGTTGTTTGGAGGATATTGAGAGCTTTCGACCCTTTACAGACAGCTTCAGTTGTGCCCTCTTCTGGCAGGTAGAGTGCCCTTTCTGGAAAGTGCGTTGACAACAGGGAAAAGACCGAACATCTGACTCGAATGTGCCCCTAGTTCATCACTTTGACCATTTTTTGTTTTGGTTTAAAACAATTTTGACCAACATAAAAGTTAGATTAGCATGCTTGTTCGATTTTTGATTTGAAAATCATGCAAGTCAGGCTATAAGCACTGAAAATTTTCCTTTTTTGGGTCCAAGAAATGGTCCAGTTTTGGAAAATGGAATAGTTTTCGAGAAAATAGTCAACCTCAGTAAAAATTTTCAAAAACTATTTTTGCAAACGGCCAATGCGAAACGAGCACAGAACTTACCCTCGAGATGCGCAACCTCGGCTCGAAGGCAATGGAAAATTGCCCCTTGCTTGAAAGGGCTGCATGGCAAAGGAAAGTTGCCCCTGGTTTGAACGGTGACTCGTGGCGACTCGTGGCAACTCATGGCAACGGAAAGTTGCCCCTTGTTTGGATGATGCCGCAGCATGCTGAAAACCAATCCTCATCGATGATGATCGAACTCTCGGATGCAGAGAAGACGGAGGTGGTCAAAACCAATATATGGACACAGTCACTTCGAAAGTGTTGGGGGTTGGACTTCAGGATGAAGTTGCCTACGTATTTCCGGTTGTCACAATCGAACAATCGGATTCAGAGAGGGCAAGGATGATCAAAACCATTACAATGGACTAAACCGCTTTTGAAAGCGTTGGGGGCTGGACTTCAGGATGAAGTTGCCTACGTATCCCAAACATGGGAATCAAGCCTTACGTAGTTCCGATTAAGGTACACTCGGGTATTTTAACCTTCACTTTTTAGGCTCTAACTTTTACCAAGGTGCCCGATGCGGGTTTTCGACCTTGCGAGCTTTGTTCTTTTTTTTTCTTTTTCTCTTTTTTCTGCTTTCTTTTTTTTCTTTTTCTTTTTTGCTTTCTTTTTTTTGCATTTTTTTTGCTTTTATATATATTTTCCTTGCTCTAACTTTTGCCTGGGTCGCCCTTCCGGGTTTTCGGCCCAGCGAGCCTCTCAAAGGGTAAAAGTGTAACAAGTCCATGCCAAATGGTTTTGAGATTGAAGTCTCTCTATATCTAGGAGAATGGCTGTTGTATTGATTTACAGAAGGATCCATCACGGTTGCTTCACGAGCTTCTTGCGGTGAGATCTGACCTTCTTGATCTGATTTTGGTGCCTCTTGTTCGAGGGCTGCTTCAAATCTGGCCACACAGGCCTTACATTGCTGTTGACCGTTGAACACTCTGAATTAAGGTCCAAGGTTTTGAAAGAAAGCGGTCGAGTCTCGAGGCTGAGAGCGATCCTAAGTTGCACAATCTCAAGAGCGATTCCACACAGGTCTTCACAGGACCGCGCAAAACACTTTGTTTTTGAAAGTTTTTAAGAAAGCGACAAATCGCTCACGCTGAAGATAGTGTGAAACCAGTCTGGATCAAGCCAGGGTCCTTCTCAGTACTCACGCTAACAAGCATGATTTCATTCATTAAGGGCTTAGCATGCCTCTCTTTCTCTCAAATGATCAAAGTTTTGCAAAACCCAAGGAATTCCTTCCTCTTTGTTTTTACCGCAGTGTTCAAAAAGGTTTTTGAAAAAACTTAGGTCATTACAATGATTTTCAGGGCACAAAAGAGCAGGTGGAATGCACGGTCGTTCCATTCAAATCCTCTGGCACAACTAGATAAGCAATAAGCATGGAAACACGATAGCCGCAGCTGTTTCATTCAAATTTCCTGGTTGCAACTGGCTCCACAGCAGGGACAGACTCCAAAAGAAAGCAAAAGGAGTAATCGCAAAACAAAACGGTGTTCGAGGCAACAACCCCGGAATCACCTGACATTCTTTACAAGGGGAGCCGACTCGCTACAACAAGACAGACCCTTAAGCAAAAGAACTGACTCAAGACGAGGAGACAGACTCAAAACAAAACAAAAGACTGACTCGACACCCAAGCCAGAATTTACAAAACTAGCATTCGCAGATGCTCAAAAATACGTGCCAGACGCCACATCAAAAATACCGGGCGCCGCCCACAGGTGGTCCAACCCCGATCACATACTCGCAGTATCCTCAAAATCCAATAGCTGGGTAGTAATGGACTTGGCTGAGGTGGGCGGGAGGATAACCTCGTTGTCGATCAAATCTTGCACCTCATGACGGAGGCGGAAACAATTATCGGTAGCATGACCAGTTTGCTGGTGGTACGCGCAATACAAAGCAGCATCATGTGTGAGAGGGAGATTCTTTGGGAGAGGCCGAGGCTCTAAGGGTTTAAGATGCCCTCTTTCGGCCAGGATCTGGAGTGCCTTCGACAACAGCATGTAAAGAGCGTGAAAGACCCTGCGCCCTCGGGGCAGGTACTTTGAAGTCTGAGTATTCTTGCTAGACGCACTAGCGAAAGGGTCGGCAGGCACTGCCTTGACTTTCTGATCTTTCCCGGGTGCAAGGTTGGGAACGGAAGGAACTGTTCTGGCATGACAGGGCCTATCCCGGTTTTCTACCTGGCTCGAACTGCTTTCGGTTGGAGTGGGGAAAACATCATCCAGAACCTTGGTCAGGACTGCGAATACTTGTTGCTTACTCATCCCCCCGGCTTTCAAAGCCTTGACTGCCCACAACAGTTCTTCAATGGGATCGGCATCTACCTTCATTTTGTCCTTGCCTCTGGCCTCAGCCTGATCGAGGGTTTGGGTTAATGTTGATACGTCATTGCCATAGCCGGAGGCTACCTCAGGTTGGCTAAGTTCGATCACAATCCGTCCCAACAGTGGGGGCTCCTGGGGTACAAAATTCCCGGCATATGGTGCAGCTGGTGGCAAAGCTAACATTCCGTAAGCGAGATCCGCCACGGACCTCTGAAGGTCACCTATCATTCCCATTAATTCGAATGTGGTGGGCTCACGAGCCTGATACAACTGGGGGGTCCAGATCGGGTGCGCAACAGACGACCTGGGTGGGTGCGGCACATCAACATTGGTCTCACTTTGCAGAGTGATTCCTTGATCTAATGCGGTTGTCATAACCACGATCTCTTCTGAATTCTGCGTCATGATAAGTCCACTGTACTGAACGGTGACTGACGGATCAGATATCTATCTTGTCTCAGCAAGGGGGAACACTGACTATTCTGTTATCAACTCTCTGAACTGAAAGGAAAAATAAGCAGCATTTCAGCCCAAATAGATCAAACACAGGTGTAGCCGAACAACTGTACTCTACTACTGACCACTGTTTCCCAAAATCACTGCCCCAAAATACTGAATCGGATACCTGCAGATATAACTGATTCTCACAAATACTGATACTGGTGCCCGCAGGCCTGATACTCAAACTTGCAAACTGATATGCACGTTCCTGTAGAGGTACACTCCAAAAGCACATAGCAAGTAAAAGAGAGCCAAAACACCCCTATGTTGGGGGTAGGGTTTCCCTGTCCTACTTTTGTCAGGAGCTAGGGTTTCACTACGCACGCAGCGGTTTCAAACAACCTATATCGGGTAAGCAACCTATCCTAGTTTGGAATGGTCACTATGGATTTCGATATGCACTAGGTCAAATGGTCAAAAGGGTGCCCCGGTGAAAACCGGGGTTTGTGTTCCCATACTGGCAGAGCCTGCAACCGGTCAGCCTTATGGCATGCTTTGACAAAGTCAAGCCTCCGGCAAACCACTCAGGAATAGCAGATGGCCAACACGATGTCCTAGGCGCACCAATACACATGCAATGCAAAGAAACACATAAGTGTGAACAAAACAAGATATCACGAGTTCGAATCAAGTTCTCTAAACTCCCCAGCAGAGTTGCCAGAAACTGTGGACGTGCCCCGGGGGAGGGACTTCTGCTGCCACAGTTCGGACTCATTTTTGTCACGGTTCTAAATCTGAACCAAAGAGTCCAAATCCGGCAAATCGTTTTGAGAAACAGATTTTTGAAAAGAAGTGCCAAACATGGACTGCTTTGCCAGATACAGAGTCGCCACCTAAATATTTTTAATGGGGGAATTTAGGAAACCGTGACTCGGTGCCAAAGGCCACGTGTCCGTCATCACCAAAGTTGCCTCGGCTCGGGAACTTGGGTACGATTGGGGAAGGTCAGCTATGAGCACCCCCTCTCGCCCGATCCGAAGATCGGCCTCTACTAACCTTGATATCTTATTTTGAAAAAATTATGCGTTCTTATTCCGGTTATTAGCCTAGAATTACTATGTTATGCGCACAGCAAACAAGTATAGACCAAATCGCCTAAATTGGAACAAAACATTTCATGTTTGTTTTGAAAATGATTTGCTACTCACAAGTAGGCTAAAATACATATTTCAATGAGTTGTTCCAACTCAAACAATCCAACCTTCACCCATAGGCATTCAGGCAGTTTATATCACATAAGCATCTAGCCACATGGTAAGCATGCTGCCATGTTAACATTCACACTCATGCGAGATGCTAAAGCATAAAATACTCACAATGTACTCCGAGCCAAAACAAGAACGTGTTAGCAATCATGCATGATCCAAGTCCATGTTTAAATGCCTAATGTAACGCATACGGAATGTCACTAGAATAGGCTCGGCTAATCTAAGAATGACATGTGAAAATGCGCAAGTAGCATGTATTCAAGTTAGATTTGAAATACTTATGCAGTTAGCATTATGCGCCGAGCCCGGTGCATGTAATACTGATGAATGATGCACGCATGCATAGCATAAGGATGCTAAAGTAAACATGTCCTAATACTAACCATCAAAGCAGGTAAGTAAAAGGGAGAAATAAGTGGGGGTTGGAAGACATGCACACACGCACCCACACTTATTACAAATTTACCCTCGCTCGGAGGGACCGAAAGAATAATAAAATTAATTAACCTACAAGCTAATTAATTATTACAGACCGATTAAATTAGCTAAGCAAATTAACTAATCTATTTAACCAATAAATAGCAGCCTCGGGAAGAGGGTCCAATGCATGCGCGCTTGGTTCCGCTCGGAAAGTCACTGCCATGCACAAGATGCCTCTGCTTTGACTGTTCTGCCTCTCTGAAGACTTCACAAGTCCTAGGATTGCTTCTCTGAATGCTGTGGAACACCACCGGCTGAGGGGATTGGTCACCGGCCATGGAGAATGGTCACCGGCCACAAATGAATCCATCGGCCACTTATAGATGGTCGGTCGGCACTAAAGATGGCCGGCCGGCCAAAGCTTCCTGCAGAAACTGGTTTGACAGCAACAGGGGGCAAAACAAAGCATGGCAATGCATTTCAAGCAATGTATGCACCAACCACACTCCTTATCATATGTATGACTCAAAGGAGGATGGGCCTCAATTCTCGAACCACCAATCGCGCATTTCCATGCATGATGGCCCAAAGAATCAAGTGTGCATTTCGATATGGAATGCAATGCACATAATCAAACAAAGGGGGGGGCTCAACCTCTATCATTCTCAACTCAAGAGGTGAAGCATGCATGCCAATGCAATGCATCCTAGGTATGGAGGCTAGTATGCAACATGGCAATGCAATGTGTAATGTAGGTTAGGCACACAACCTAAGTAAAGAAGCATGTAAGGTATGAAGCAATGCAACCTACAAGTATGCAAGACACAATGTGGATGTTCAAGCATGCAAGCAAGCATGTGACTTCATTCAATCATGCGACAACACACTAGTATGCAACAACACACAAGGTGAGCATGCAACAACATGCAAAGGGGTGGACTTAAACTAATTTAGGCAGCCCTCAAACAAGCCTAAAACAGTGACCAATGCTATGGAAATGAGGGCCTACACAGACACACATGTACATGTTGATGGGCCAACACTTAAGCATCAAACAAGCAACCTTTAAGCACACTTAAAAGAGCCTAAACATGGACAATTAGCATGCAATGTAAACTCTAGAAATCATGTTAATGGTGATGCCAAACCAATTTAAACAAGACAAACATGGCATGCAACTAGTCCAAGTATTTGAGGCAAGCCAAGGAGACTTAAACCAAGGCTAAGTCAACCAAGCCTCACAAGGCCAAGAGGACTTAAAACAGGTTCAAGGCAGACCTAGACAATGCTAAGGGAACACCTAGATGGCATCTAAGTGGCTTAAACATGCAAGCATACAAAGAAGCACATTCATGGAGCATAAGGCGACAACCTTTTAAAGCAACAAAAGAGTGTCAAATGCAAGTATGCAAGCATGTTATAAGGACTGAAATAGCATGGTAAGTGGTTCCAAACCACTGAAATAATGCAAGTAATGCATGCTACACACTCACACACCTAAGGCTAACAAGCCAAAATGCAAGGTGGCTATACTAAGCATGCTATGGTCGACCAAAACAACCAAAAACAGAACTTAAGCATGCTAAAACAAACACAAAAGCTTCACAAAGCTTGGCCAAAATCATGCTAGAACAAGGATCAAAACCCAAAGCATGTTAAGACCTAAACATGGCATTACAAGGCATGTATGCTAAGCAAGCATGGTGTACCAAAACCAATTGAAAACAGAGCTATATTATGACATAATAAGCACAAAAATCAGTTAAGGCATGGCCAACATGAACCTAAACAATATGCTCTCTCAAGAAGCTAAAATGGCCCTTTTCAAGGACAACAAGGAGAGGGGGTGGCCCTCTCCTTCTTAGGACCTCAAGGCACCATCCTCACCACTGAAATCCCTCAAGATTTCAGTGGTGAGGAGGCCCAAACACAATGGTCCTGGAGCTCACCAAAATGGCACAAAATGAAGGCTAAACAAGCCTTAAGAGGGGTCAAACAACCCCAAAGCTTAGAACACTCTTAAACAACTATTTAGAGGGCTCAAAAACAGAACTTTTATGTGTTATATGCTAAGCTCAAAAATAGATGCAAGATAGTCAAAAAAAGCTTTGCAAAAATGGGATATTTAAAGGAGTAAGTGCTCACCCTTGTAGACCCTCTTCAAGAATGGAAGACCAGCAGCTTCTTTGGCTCAAACCAGCTCCAAAACTTCAAAAACAACCCTCAAGGGCCTTAGCTCCAAGAGGATAGTGTAATAGTGGGTGTTTGTGTGCAATCCTAAGGCTAAACACACACAAATACAAGAGAGAGAGAGGTATAGATATAGGATAGATACACAAACCAAACCCTAAAACCAGAACTCTCTAAGAAGTGTTGTCTAACCCTAAAAGAGGAAGAGGAGGCCTCCTCTTATAGAGCTTCAATCTTGTAAGCTTACAAGACAAGCTAGCTAAGAGGGAGATCCCTCCATACACGTGTATGGAGGGGAGCCAAGTGCATGCCAGCTGCATGAAAATATCTGCAAAAGCAGATGCATAGTAGTCGGTTGGCCAAAGATGCAATTTGACCAAAAAGGATGGCCGGTCGGCCATCTATAGTGCCGGCCGGCCAAACATTTGGCCGGTGGAAACAAAACACAGCCGGTGGCCTCAAGCCATGGCCAGTGGTGTATGGGGATGGCCCACAAGCCATTCCCTGCCCCTCCAAGGCAAAGCACAAGTGTTTGGTGCAAAACCAAACACAAAACAGTCGAGTCGAGAGATCCTGAGGCAAGGCGCGTAGCCAAGACCTCCGGGAACTCAAGACGAACACAAACATGGATGATCACCGAGTGTTCGAACGGTGACGTCCAAGTCTTGAGGACGGTCAAAAATGGCGTGTCTACAGCCACTTTAACTGGCCAGTCGGCTAGTTTAAGGGGCCGGTCGGCTACTTCAAGTGGCCGGTCGGCCGCTGCTTTTTCCAGACTTCTTTTTTTTCTGCAACAGAGAGCAACAGAGGAAAAGCAATGCATTTTTCGAGGCATGTGTGTACTGCTACACTCCTTATCATTTTTCAAGCTCAAAGGAGTGTAGCTCTTGGCTCTCAAGCCATCAACCAAGGATTTTCAATGCATAATGGCTAGAAAACCAAGCTTGTACAAAGTCAATAAATGTACAAATAAGACTCAAAGGACCACCACCCTATCATGCATGATCAATGGTGATGGCGACCAAGAAACATGGCACATTTCATCACTTTGAGTATGAAACGCCGCACATTTCTTGTGTTCGGATTAACGACCGATCCAAACACATGCAATGCAACACAAATGCTTATCTTGTTCATGTTTTACTTGATTCATTTTGTTTACACATTTTACATTACCGATTAATCCTTTAACCGATTAAGTCCAATGTGAAAGTCCTCTAATTGGAAAGATAGCCTAAGCCACAAGTGCCTTGAGCATGAAAGAGGCCTCATGTTGTTGGTTAGGAGGAACCCTCAAGAGAAGGTTAAAACCATTAGGCATGAGAGCCTCAAGTTCACACTCAAGCCAACAAGGGGCTCAAGACCACTTTCAAAACAAATTAAAAAGTGAAGAATAGAGGGAGGTTGCAGACTTTTCAGTGCTGAAATGGCATGAAAAATGACAGTAAATCATGCAAGCAACACATGCACAACATGTTCAAAAGCCAAAAGCATTAAACTAGTGAAGAACACTACACTAGAGGCATGCAATATCAAGCTTAAATGACCAAACCAGCTCAAAATAGAGCCAAAACATGCCAAAACAGTGGCTAAAACATGCTGAGATTGAAGCATAAAAGGCAAGAAAAACATGTTCGCATGTTAGCCCGCAAAAAAGGCTCAAGGCACAACTCTTAAAAGCAATGAAAGAGTGAAATAAGTGAGAGTGTGATAGAGCTATACACACTGAAATCACTTGTAAAATGATGCTACAACATGCAATCCTCTCAAACAAAACATGTTAGAGGCCTTAAATCACTAGGGTAGTGAAGGCATTTGCACTATAGCTACGCAATACAAGGCTCATATGACCAAGACAACTCAAAACAGAGTTAAAGTAGGCCAAATCAGTAGCTCAAACATGTTGAGATCAAGTCACAAAAAGGTAGAAAAACATGCTCACATGTTGGGCTATCTACACTTGCAAACAAAACACAAGGAGGGGAGGCCACCCCCTCCTATTTTAGACCTCAAAACCAAGTTTTTACCACTGAAATTCCTCTGGAATTCAGCGGTTTAAAGGGCCAAAAAGTTTGACTTTAGTATGTTAAAAGATGATGCAAGAAGCTCACAAGCTAAGGAATAAAAGGGAGAGATAATCCCCTAACACAAAATTGGCTCAAACCAACATGTTAAGGCCTAAAAATCAGAGTTTTTTGTAGTTGAAAACCAGGCCAAAAATAGTGTAAAAAGATGGCAAAGCAAGCAACTAGAACAAAGCATACAAGGTAAAGTCTTATACCTTTGAAGCACAGCAACAAACAGCAATAATTCTGAGCTAAAACCAGCCTTAAGAACTCAAACAAGGCCTCTAAGAACCTCAGCTCCAAGGTGAAGGTGTTTGGTCAAGGGTCTTAGTGCAAATGTATAGACAATTCCCACTTTCAAGCACAAAATAGGAAGAGAGAGAGGATTCTAGTGAGAGAGAGAGGAAATTTGCTCATAAATTTTTTTTAACCCCTCAAATGGGGGAAAGACCCCCCATTATATAGAAAAACAAGCCAAAAGCTTGTATTCATCCCTCTATACACATGTATAGAGATGAGCATCAGTGACCAACAGCTGGCACAACTGGCAAATAAATATCTGAAAAAGGAGAAAAATGGTCGTCGGCCATCATAAGTGGCCAACCGGCCATCAATGTAGTCGACCGGCCATCAGTGTGGCCGACCGGCCACAACTGATGGCCGACAGGCACAAGCCATGGCCGATCGACATTGGGGATGGCTGACAAGCCACCCTCTCCTCCAGATTCAAAGCAACAAGCTCTTGGTCCACAACCAAGCATAAAACAGACAAGATTAGAGGCTCCAAGGCAAGGCGCTCAGCCGAGACCTTCAAAGACTCAAAGCGAACACGAGCTAGCACAATCATCGGGTGTTCAAACGATGACGTCCAAGTCTTGAGGACAGTCAAAAATGGGGTGTCTACACAGACCCTCCATTTCCTGTTCTTCTTTTTCACAACTACTGTGTTGGACAGCTAAGTTGGGTAGTTTACCTCCCGAATAGCCTTGGCATCCAACAGCTTGTCCACTTCCTCCTCTAATGCCTCCACATGAATCAACGTCAGCCTCTTTGCCCGCTAAATGATAGGTTTAGCCGACCTGTCTACATTGAGCCTATGGCAAGTGACCTCGGGATCAATGCTAGGCATCCCGTATGGCGTCCAGTCAAACACTTCTATGTTTGCTCACAAGAAAGCCTCCAAATCCTTCTTCTCCTCCTCGGCTAAGCCTGAACCGAGAAAGAAGAAGCGCTCTACATCATCTTTTTTTACCAGAATCTTCTTCAAGGCTTCCTCACTCTTGTTGGCCGGCTCTTTGCCGACATTATCTAGGACCTCCATGTCTTCGTCTTCAATTTCTACTGTTTCTACCTCTCGCACGTTGCAGGTGGATTTTATTACTGCCATGGAGCAATTTTTTCCTGCACCTGATCCCCTCTGACCTCCTCAATTCCATACTCCATTGGGAACCGCAATAACTGGTGTAATGTTGAGGGAACAGCCCTCATTGCGTGCAACCACGGTCTTCCCAAGATTACATTGTAAGGGGAGGGGGTGTCAATTGCTGTAAACTTTGTGCTTACTTTCTTAGCCTACACTTCCGAATTCGTGGTTCCTAGAGGCCAATTCGGCGTTTCGTTGAATCCAACCATCGGGCTGTTGAATTGTTCCAGATCATCTGGTGAAGGTCAAGCTCCTTGTAACATCTAACATACATGATGTCACAAGAACTGCCTTGATCGACCAGTATGCACCTTACCTGGCAGTCCCCAATCTTCAGCGTTAACAACAAGGCATCATTGTGTGGATGATGCGCCATATCCAGGTATGCCTCGATAAAAGAGACCATTGGTCTCTGGTATTCATTAGTCCTAGACTTCTTCTGCTGGACCTAATACACATGTTGCAGGTGCCTCACTCTCTGAGTCTCCCCACGCACCTCATTCTCATTAACCTTTGAGTGAATAACATTGATCACCTGAGGTCTATCTGCTTGTTGTGGTGGCGGTGGCGGAGGTGGAGCTGTCGGTGCCTGGGGCAATCTTGCCTGCTCTTCTCTTGTTCTAGCCTCATCTACTAGGTCTCGCAGATGACCCTGTTTGACCAGATCCTCCAAGTGTGTCTTCAAAGCCCTACACCCCTGAGTCAAGTGCCTATCCTCATTATGGTAGGTACAGTGCTTCCCAAGGCTCATTTCCATAAACTCGCCAAGGACCCTCTCCAGCGCTCTATAATACGGCTGGTTCCTAATTCTTTCTAGAACTTTGTAAACCAGGATCCGAAACACAGTGGTGACTGCCTGTGCAGCCCTCAACCTTGTCTCCTGTCTGTTAAAACCAGTGTTACCTCAGCCTCGCTTCGGCAAGCCATTTCTCTTCTCTTGCTTTGATGCCTTTGTTCCCGGCGTATCCTCTTCTGCGCTGGCGTATTTTTCAATCCGAGCCATAAGCTTCTCCATGCTTTTTGGTAGAGTTTTCGCTAGTGACTTCCGGAGAGGGAATTCATCCTCTAGGCCATTCTTAAAAGACATGAACGCCAGCTCCTGGTTGCATCCTGATATTCGGTTGAACACCTCATAATACCTTTTGGCATATGCCCTGAGGCTTTCACCCTCACCAATTTTCAGAGCCATCAAGGAGTCTACCCTTAATGGCTACAACCTGTTCGTAACAAACCTAGCCACAAACATCTTGTCCAGGTGTAGACACCTTATTTTTGACCAACCTTAAGACTTAGACGTCATCGATTGAGCGATCGGTGATTGCGCATGTTGTGCTCGTTCGGAGGTTTCGAAGTCTCGGCTGAGAGCCTTGCCTCCAGACTTCGGGACTCTTTTGTGCTTTGCCTCAGTTTGCGAACTAGGTCCTATTTTCTCTGTTTTCTCTTCCCGAAGGGAGGGAGAGGTCTCGAAGACCATCTCTCAGTGGCCGTAGGCTACGTTTTTTGGTCGTAGGCCACTATTCCTGTTTGGAGACTAATTTCCGATTTTCGGAGCCGTCGGTCGTGCGCCTCGGTTTGGGACCGCTTAACTTTCTCCGTTTGCTCCGTTTTTTGGCACACACCTTGTTCCCTCTCCCTAGAGGGACACTATGGCCCGGGAGACCACCTTTGTGGTCATAGGCCACCTCCGGTGCTTAATAGTCAATTTTAGGGGCCTCCGGCCGCGCGTTTTGACCCCCGAACCCTCGTTTTGCATCGGTGTAGGTTCATTTTTGGCGTGGACCCTAGTTTCATTGTTAGGAAGGTGGTAGTAGGGTGGGAGACCAGCAATTCTCTTGGAGACCACCTTTCCTCGGTCAGCCGATTTTTCTTGACAGGTAGGTGGTCTCCCTCACTTTTGAGCCACAATTTCTGGTCTCCCATACCACCATTGAGTTGCATTCACCTGGGAGACCACCAATATGGGTAGGCCGACCACCTTTTCAGCTTGAACCTTTTGACCCCTGGTCGGCCGACCACTTGAACTGGTCGGCCAGCCTTCCACTTTTTTGTCTCTTTGAGTGCTATCCAGCTGTGCCAGCTGGGAGGCATTTGCCCCATCCTCCGTGGATTGACCCTCTTGTTTTGGCTTCTTAAAGAAGCTTGGTCCCTTTTGCTTAGCTTCTAAGAGAAGCTTGACCTTTTGTTGAGCTTCTTGAGGAAGCTTGACCCCTTTGGTCTAGCTTCCTCAAGAAGCTTGACCCCTTTGCTCCAAGCTTCTTAGAGAAGCTATGGACCTCCTCTTCTATAAGAGGGAGCCTCTCCCTCAAGAGCCGAGGTTGAGAAATTTTGGCTAAGGCATATACATACACCTCTCTCTATCTCTCTACATCCAAGCTCCAAAACTCCATTGTTCTTGCACCATTGCACTACACCTCCAAGCACAACACCTCCATGGTCAACCTAAGCATCTAGGAGCTCATTTTCAGAGGTTGAAGAGTTCCTATTTTGGTCCAGAAGCTGCTGGCCTTCTTCTCTACAAGGGTAAGTCTCCATTTCCCTCTTTGTAGCTTTATTTTGCTTCATAGTTTAGCTCTATTTGCAAGCATATTTAGGCTTTGTCATAAACTGAAAAAAGTCTTTTTTTGAGCTTCTAAACATGTTTGTTTAAGGCCATTTTTCTGTTGCGGGTCATCTACCCCCTTACATGCTTCATTTCCTCTTGTTTTGAGCTATGCATTAGAGCATTTGTGTTGGCCTTGGTTTGGCCTTTTAGCCACTGAAATCCAGCAGATTTTCAGTGGCTAACATGTGTTTTTGAGCCTCAAAATCAGAGAGGGGTGACCTTCTCACCCCTTGTTTTGTTTACTAGCTTTCTCGGCCTTTCAAAGGAGCCCCTATTTTCATGTTTCAAAGCCATGTTTCAGGCCACTTTTTGTGAGTTTTGTGACCTTCATGAACTCTGTCCAGAGTTGTTTTTGCCATGTTAGGTGTCTATCTTGCATGTGTAGAGTAATCCTCTTCAAGGCCTTCCAAAGGGGCCTTTACTTGCATGCTTCCTAGACTCATTTCAGGCCCTTTTTAGTGAGTTTTAGGGTCATCATAACCTCTGTCTAGAGGTGGTTTTGCCATTTTGTATGTCCATCATGCATGTGTTGAATAACCCTCTTATTGGCCTTTCAAAGGAACATATCATTCTTGCATGCATTGGCTATGTTTCCATGGGTTTTTGGGTATTATTTGGCATGGCATACTTCTATTTTTGCCTGGTTTGGTGAGCTCTCATGTGCTTCATATAGTTGTAGTGCAAATCATGGTTCACTAGCTTGTATTGCATGATCTTTTGGCCCTTAATTCTAACACTTTTTGGCCATACCTTAGACTGATTTTGTGCATATTTTGGACTGCATTAGCTCTGTTTTTGGGTCTCATGGTCGAATGATGTTTTTTTTGCATGCTTGTAGTTCAATGTCCATGCTTAGTTTTGAGTTTCGAGGTCTATTGCATGCATATACTGAGGTGTTGTCATGTTTTGGGGCCATTGCATATCATATTTCAGAGCTTACATGTATGCCATATTCCCATGATTTTCACTCTTTAAATGCGTTTGAGAGTTGGGCTTGTATGCCTTGTTTTCGGACCATTGAATGAGCTTCATTTCTTTGCATATTGAGCCATCATTTTAGGCCATTTTCCCACTATCTTGGACCTGCCTAGGGTCTGTTTGGGGCTGGTCTTGCCATTTGTGCATCACTTTGTGTACCTCTAGTGTAATCCGCTTCACTAGTTTCGGTAATTGTGCCATCTAGCATGCATTGTGTGAAGTGTTTGCATGATTCGGGACCATTGTGCATCATGTTTCAGAGCTGGAGAATGTGTGTTTCCATGCCATATTTCATCCTTTGCCTTAGTTAGAGTTGCATGTTGTGCCTTAGGATCAGTCCTTTGTATTCGTGCATGTTTGCATGTATTTCGGTTGTCTCATTTTCATGTATGGCCACTGATTTGAGTGGGGCTGAGGTCCACTCACTTTAGTTTAAGTCCATATTGCATTGTGTATGCCATATAGTTCGTGTGCATTGAGTATGTCATCCTCAGTTCATAGCATTGCGTATGCTAGTTGCTTGTTTGCATATCATCCCTCGCATGCCAGCATGATTAGGTTGCATTGCATTTAGGGTTACACGTTAGTCGCATTGTGTATGCCATCTCATTGCATTGTGTTTGGAGTAGAGTTAGTCCAAACACGGGAAACGAGGGTCGTTTCGTACTCAAAGTGACGAAACGTGTCTCAATTCCTGGTCGCCGACACTCCGGATTACCCATGATGGAGTTTAGGCCTTGTTATGTTTATATGTGCATTCATTTCACATTGAGTCGTGCAATTCGACTCCTCGGCCATCATGCATCGAGATGCGTGATTGGTGGCACGAGGATCGAGGTCTACACTCCCTAGAGCTTGTGCAACGATAGGGAGAGTGGTCATGCATACATATGTTGAAAATACTTTGCCATGCCCCTTTCTTGCTCTCTGTTGCAGCAAATCGGAATCCAGCAGTAAAAACTAGTCAGCAGCCTTCGGAAGTTTTGCACAGTGTTCTAGGACCAATTGCAAAACAGAGGCAAATCAGGGCATCGCAAGGAATTTCCCGACAAAGCGACCCGAGCACGCATGCATCTTTCATCATTCAGAACAAGAGCTGAGGCAGTCCATTTTATAGCTTGCATGCTAGTTTATTCGCTTTCCTAGTTAATTTTTCAATTAATTAGGGTTTTGTAATATTTAATTAGCTAGAGTAGTTAATTATTTATTCGGACTGTATTATTTATTCGGACCCTCCGAGCGAAGGCAATTGTGTAATAAGTGTGCGTGCGTGTGATGTATGTCTTCCAACCCCACGTCTTTCTCCCTTTTATTTACCAGCTTATGATGGTTAGTTTAGGGCACGTTTCAATTAGCATACTTATGCTCGCATGTTTGCATTCATTCATCTGTATTGCATGCACCGGGCTCGACGCATCATACTAATTGCATCGTATTTCAATTCCAAGTTGAATACATGATTTTTGTAGCATTTCATATGCTATCTTAGAATAGCCGAGCCTATCTTAGTTGCATACCTGTATGTGTTGCATTAGGCATCTCAGTATAGTTAGGATTCATGCATGATTTCTAATTAGCTTCTTTCTTTGGCTTGGAGTACTCGGTAAGTGTTTATGCTTTAGCATCCTTGCATGTGTGTGAGTGACTGCCATGATAGCATGCTTACCATGTGGCTATGTGCTTATGTGATATAACTACCTGAATGCCTGTGGGTGGAGGTTGGATTATCTGAATTGGAACAATTCATTGATTGCGAGTTTTAAGCCCACTAGATAGTGGCAAATCACCATATTTTCTAAGCCCACTTGAGGGTGGCAAAATCCGCATTTTAGCCTACTTGCGAGTAGCAAACCACTTTCAAAAACAAACATGAAATGTTTTGTTCCAACTCAAGCGATTCAGTCTATACTTGTATGCTGCACGCACCACATAGTAATTCTAGGCTAATAACCGAAATAAGAACACATAATGTTTTCAAAACTTGATATCATGGTTAGTAGAGGCCGATCTTTGATCGGGCAAGCGGGGGTGCTCACGAAGTGACCTTCCCCAATCGTACCCAAGTTCCCGAGCCGAGACAACTTTGGTGATGACGGACACGTGGCCTTAGGCAACGAGTCATGGTTTCCTAAATTCTCCAAAAATAAATATTTAGGTGGCGACTCTGTATCTAGCAAAGCAGTCCATGTTTGGCACTTCTTTCAAAAAAATTTATTTTCAAAAATGATTTGCCGGATTTGGACTCTTTGATGATTCATCGGTCTTGCATTGCACTTTGCGAGATTAGATACAAGACCGTGACATTGAGTCCTGAATTGTAGTGAGCCCAATGAACAAAACGAGATTCCCACCCGGGACGTTCGGGGACGTCTACACCAGGCCTTCCCAACTCTTCACAGTTCCTTTCGGCAACTTGTGGAACCAATTCGTTGCGATTTCCCCAAAGGATGAGGGGAACACTTTGCACAGCAAGTGCTCGTTTCCAGTGTATAAGTCGACATGAAAGTTCAGATCGGACTTACCGTCATAAATCTGGAACCTCGGCATATGAAACCTCTTTGGGGCCTCAAACCTATCGAACTCCACTAAGAACGGCGTTCTTGGTTTGACGGGGGATGTGACCTCGGCGTTTTGTCGCTTCCTCCGGAGGCAGTCCCTCAAATACTCCTTCATTTGTCCGGGAGCTCGGTTATCAACAGATTTCAGTCTTTTTGGCGCTCTGCCTCCGGCGTCGTGGTGTATCCTCTTGGATTTTTCTTCATTCACTGTATCAAAGCAAAGTCCCTTCCCCTGTACGTGCCAATGTTCTTTAACATAAGTTCCCTTGGTATGAGGCGTTCTCTGAGACTCACCTCTCACTGACTCTTCTCGCCCCACATCCCGTGAAAGCCGATGTGAACGTTCATTTTCCTTGTCATGCTGAAGGACTACTGGGATTGCTTTTTGCCCTCCTTTTTGGGCATCGGTCTTGGCCGCTGGTATCGGCGTATCCTACAACGGGTACGGTGGTTTCATTATGTTATTCTGCATCATAAAGTTGACAACTGTTTGTAGGTCTGGCAACTTGTTTGTCATTCTCTTCATCTCACCGTCCCTCCTCAGGCATCTGTCCTTCCATACTTGGAGGTCATTTTCGTTGTAATACTAATCTCGGCCTGCTTTTTTCGGGGCATCTCCCTCTTTGCCAACATCCTTCTCCCCAGGATTCTGATCCCGTGCTCCTTCATTATGGTTTTCTTCCTCGATGTTTGGATCGGCATGTTTACCACTCTCGCTTGGAACATCATCCCCGATCTTTTCTCTCTGGCCGTCGTTGGCCATCTATTCTCCTTAAGTTCCTACAAACGGCACCAAATTGTGGGTGTTGATTTCCGACCACACAACCAAATGGGGAACTCAGCTGGGGAGCACTGGCAGAATTGATTAAGCCCAACAACCTGCACAAGAAGATGAGAATCCAGTGGTGGTTTGTCCACTCGGGGGCACTCTGACAATTAAGTTAGTAATCAATATCTATTAAAGATAGCAAATTGCGCTTAATCTCACAAGAAAGAACTTACCTCAAACCCACAAGGGTGCCTTGCTTTTATAACCATGTAGACACCCCATTTTGACCAGCCTTAAGACTTGGGCGCTTTCTGCGATTACCCAATGATGACAATCAGAATGTGCTCCCCAGCAGTCCTCAACAAGAAAAATGGAATTTGAGCTTTAATCCCAACCTTTACACATTTTTGGCCAAACTATTTTAGACCATAAAACCCTCCTTTCAAAATATTTTTCCAAATGTTTCTACAATGTTCTGAGGCTCTCATTTCAATTAAAATATTACACTTTTCAGTCAACCGAGTAAGGACAAAGTGGAAATAAATGGAAGGAAGGCGAACTCTTTGAATAAATATTTAAAAACATCTTCTTTATAGGTTTGGATAGGTTTGGATTTGAAGGAAACAGGAGGGGATGGAAGAAAACTGGTTTAGGAAAAGAATGAGCATCAAATCATTAAGAAGGAAATGAACAGCCTTTACTAAATAAGGGATATCTCTTTGTACACTTGGAATTTAGATGTGAGGCTATCACCATTGAAAAGTAGACTTCTGGGGCTTCAATTTAGATCCAAGAACCACCTAAAACCAAGTCCGGATAAGGGAGATATGCCCATTTAAAATTGGGCTTAAGAGCAGATTTTGTTGACCTGGCTCGAGGGAAATGAATAGCCTTCACTAAATTAGGTATATCTCTTTGTACACTTGGAATTTAGATGTGAGGCCACCACAATTAGAAATTAGACTTATGGGCCTTCAATGTAGACCCAAGAACCACCTAGAACCAAGTCTGGATAAGGGAGATATGCCCATTTGAAGTTGGGCTTAAGATCAGATTTTGTTGACCTGGCCCGAGAGAAATGAACAGCCCTCACTAAATTAGGAATATCTCTTTGTACACTTGGAATTTAGATGTGATGCCACCACCATTGAAAATTAGACTTCTGGGGCTTCAATTTAGACCCAAGAACCACGTAAAACCAAGTCCGGATAAGGGAGATATGCCCATTGAAAGTTGGTCTTAAGAGCAGATTTTATTGACCTGGCCCGAGGAAAATGAACAGCCCTCACTAAATTAGGCATATCTCTTTGTACACTTAGAATTTAGATGTGAGGCCACAACCATTGAAAAGTAGACTTCGTGGGCTTCAATTTAGACCCAAGAACCACCTAAAACCAAGTCTATATAAGGGAGATATATCCGTTTGAAGTTGACCTTAATAGCAAATTTTGTTGACTCAACCCAAACCAGCAGCAGGCCCTTTTGTTTTGGTTTTGGCTCGGTAGGGACACCCCATTGAGCCATTTTATGATCCATTCAAGTGTACCCACTCATCCTCCATTATCTTCACTCACCCCCCATTGTCAAAAAGAAGTTTTGTTTGCATCCATAAAAGAGTATCCCATGCAACCTCCTTGGAAATTTGCCCTCCTATCACATTCTTGTCTCCCACCTTCTTTTAGACCTTCACTCTCCCTCATTGCCTATATAGAATGATTATATTGTAAGAGAGAGAGAGAGAGAGAGAGAGAGAGGACCACGAAATTGAAGAGAAAAGAGTGAGAAAAGGGTGAAAAAAGAGAGAAAATTTGAGTTTTTGAGCCAAAAATACTCCTATCTTCCATATACACTCCATACTTTTCATAACTACTGAAATTCCTCATTTCCATACACCAAAACCACTCCAAAAATTCCAATATAGCCAAAGATCAATTGCCTTGATCATAAGGAAGAGTGTTTAGTGATTGAAAGTGAGAAAAACTAGAAAGTTAGCTACTTTTCATACCATAAACTCCATAATTTCGAATTGAGGATTTGAGAACACACTTCCTACACTTGAGGGTGATCAAGAAGGAGTTTGTGAACTAACGAGTTCATCCTTTTCTTGGAAGGTAAATTTCACAAACTTTTCATTTTCTTGCATTTCTTACTTATTTTGCTCTTTTGCTTTGATTTCTTGTTATATATATATTGTTGTAATCTAATTGAAAGTGGTGAGTTGAGACTTCCATATATATTGTTTGTAGTTCTGTTTTTGTTGTGGAAATCTAAGAAAACAGAGTTTGGCTACCCAAAAATACACCATCACGCCCGCGACCTTCATGACCGTGCCCGCGACCTCTAGGCAAAATTGGGCAGCCTTCCGAGGTTGAGAAGATCAACCTTCGATGGTCTTTGAGGCACTTGGAGCTGCTGTTTTCTTATGGTTATTTTATTTTGAGTATTTGTGAGGATTTTTATTCTGTGTTATAATATTTATTCATCTCCTTTGGATTTGTAATATTTCAAGTGTTGTAGTAATTCTCCATCCCCACTTCTTATCTATCTCATTCTTTAATCGCTTTCCATAACTGTGCATATGTATATATCTTACATGCCATCTATGCTTTTATATACATAATTCATGCCTAGATAGGACTAAATTTGCATCTTTGTGCTTTAATTGATTATTACATGATTTTGTGCGCTATCTCATGTTCTTGAGATAATTCACTTGTCATATCTTAAAAGCCGAATCTTTAGTTGCATCCCATGAGTGAATTGAATTAAGGTTTTGTATATAAGATCATGCATGTTTTACTAACTTTATTTTATAACTTGTTCACGGGACGTCAAACATGTAAGTTTTTATGCTTTAGCATCCCGTTTATGTGTATTTTTCTTACTATGTTTAGCATTCTACCATGAGGCTATTTGCTTATGTGTTATAACTCTATGAATGTCAGTGGATGGAGGTTGTGTCGCTTAATTTGGAATGATGTTGATTTTCATGTTTGTAAACTCAATTTATTTGGGTTGTACATCTTCAAAATTCTTTCAAAACTACATAGAATCAAGTTGTTCCAAAGTGGGTGACATAGTCTATACATGTATACTTCACATAGTAATTTTTTTAGGATTTATTAAATAATCAGAATATGAACATATAAAGTAAATAAAATTCATATCATCGTCTAGTAAAGGCCGATCTTTTGATCGGGTGCGCGGGGGTGCTCAATTAATGACTTTCCCCTCTCATACCTAAGGTTCCGAACCGAGACAACTTTGGTTATAACGAACAGTGGCCTTGGCACGAGTCATGGGTTTCCTAATTTCCCAAAATATTAGGTGGCGACTCTGAGATCTGATGACGCAGTCCATTTCTGGCAAAATATTTTTTGCTTTAAAATGGATTTTCTAAAATTTTCCAAATGTGGACTCTCATCTATATTTCATATTGCACTTGTGAGACTAGATCAAAGAGATCTCGGGAGTCCAAACTGTTTAACGCACGCTGGTACCTCCCGAGCATGTTACAGTTTCTAGCAACTCTGCTGGGGATTTTATGAAACCTTGACTCAAACTCCATGATATGACTTTTGTTTTCAATTATATGTTTATTGCATTGCATGCACTGGTGCACTTAAAGTCCCTGTGTTGCCCAGATACTGGTGGGAACACAAACACACTTTTTATGACACTACACCCATCTCTACGTTACTTTGGAGGCCTTGTGTTATAACTTTTTGAGATCTGAAAGTTCTCAGACTTTGAAGAGAGCCTATATTGACTCTTCTGATTTCCTAAGATCTTCATTGGTTATGACCCAAAGGACTTTTTGGTAACGTCACCTTGACTTCAACCCCTAGAGTAGAGCCAACCTTGTGTATATAATGAGCTATAATACCTTCCAAAATCAGGACAGGATACTCTCCTATTTCTAGGATATATGATGCCGCTTGTTTGAATAGTAAAAGTCTAAATCATTTCAAAGCTAGGACAGGATAACCCTAGCCCCCAAAGGGGTGTTTGTTCTCTTTCCGATTATGTGTTATGTGCAATGTATCAGATCTGTACAGGGGTTCTCAAATTTGAATGAGTGGTTTAGGCATTTTAGTTTGTGAGGTTGAGTTTAGTTTTTCGGTGATGTATACAGTGGTCAGTTGTGTGAATTGGACCGAAGTGCTGCCAGAATTCTGATTGGAGGTCCTATTTTTTTTTTTAACAAATGGTTGTAGCACTATAGCTTCAGATTCTGGAAGACTCACACCGGTAGACTGTTTAAAGTACCCTTCCTTTGCCAACTGCATCATCCTCAATCACCTCTCTAGAATCAGTGATGGCTCAAATTCAAGAGAATATAGCAAACATATTTTTATCCCTCCAAAGAAGCATAGATGCCATCGCCAATACGGTTGCCACTCACAATGATGTTCTCGCTAAATTGCAACACCAATCTAGGATGTTCACTATCTAACCACCTCTGGTGACTCATCCCGATCCACCTCCACCTGCTAATGCCAACTCTTCAAAAATCAACACAGTCGTTATCACCACTACCACCATTGCCAACCCCTTTGGTAATACTGGCCCACAAACAGTCGAGTCAACCAGACCCCCAAATAAACCCTTTCATCCACTCTACATGTCCCCAACTTGTGCCATGGAAATCCTCGTAGAAAAAGGGCACCTCAAGCTCCTTGATTCCCGACCTCTCCCTGATATTCTACCAGCCAGACATGACCCCAATAAATACTGGGCCTTTCACCAACAACATGGTGTAGACGCGCCCGCGGAGGACCTCGATGCTACAGCTCGGACTCAATTTGTGTCACGGTTCTAAATCTGAACCAAAGAGTCCAAATCCGGCAAATCGTTTTGAGAAACAGATTTTTTTTGAAAAAGTAGTGCCAAACATGGACTGCTTTGCCAGATTACAGAGTCGCCACCTAAATATTTTATTTCGGGAAATTTAGGAAACCCTGACTCGGTGCCGAAGGCCACGTGTCCGTCATCACCAAAGTGGTCTTGGCTCGGGAGCTTGGGTACGATCGGGGAAGGTCAGCTATGAGCACCCCCTCTCGCCCGGTCCGAAGACCGGCCTCTACTAACCGTGATATCCAATTTTGAAAACGTTATGCGTTCTTATTCCAGTTATTAGCCTAGAATTACTATGTTATGCGCGCAGCAAACAAGTATAGACTAGATTGCCTAATTTGGAAATAAACATTGCATGTCCGTTTGTTTGGAAAACGTTTTGAAATTTGCTACTCGCAAGTAGGCTAAAACACGGATTTCAACGAGTTTTCCCAACTCAAGCAATCCAGCCTCCACCCACAGGCATTCAAACAGTTTATCTCACATAAGCACTTAGCCGCATGGTAAGCATACTGTCATGGCAACACTCACACGCATGTGGTATGCTAAAGCATGAAAATACTTACATCGTACTCCGTGCCAAAAACAATAAACTAGTTAGCAAACATGCATGGCCTAGCTCATGTTAGAATGACTAATGCATCACAAGCAAGGATGCAATTTAGAGTAGGCTCGGCTAACCCTAAACATGGCACGTGAAATGCAATCATTTGATGCACGTATTCAAGTTGGAATTTAGAATACAATGCAGTTTGTATGATATACCGAGCCCGGTGCATGTTTAGACAAATGCATGGATGCACGCATGCATAGCATAAGGTATGCTAAAATAAACGTGCCCTAATCTACCATCAAAGCAGATAAATAAAAGGGAGAAAGAAGTGGGGGTTGGACGACATACACACCACTCACCCACACTTATTACAAATTCGCCCTCGCTCGGAGGGACCAAAAGAATAATACAAATAATTAACTACGCAAGCTAATTAAATATTACAAATTAATCAAATTAACAAATTAATTAATCTAAGGAAAAAACAATAAACCGCCTCAGGGCGAGGGCTAAATGCACGCGCGCTCGGGACTTGCTCGGAATTGCACTGCCATGCTTAGATTGCCTCCGTTTTCCCTGCTCTACTCCTCTGAAAACTGCCAAAGTCTCAGGGATGCCTTTCTGAACACTGGGGATCATCACCGGCTGAATAGAACTTCCATCGGCAGTGAATTGAGCTCATCGGCACTGAATTCATCCACCGGCCATCTGTTGACTGCCGGCCGGCAATAAATTCCTGCAGAACCTGCAACTCACAGCAGCAGAGGGCGAAAACTTGCATGGCAATGTCATTCAAGCAATGTATGCACCAAACACATTCCTTATCATGTTTGTGAGTCAAAGGGGGATGTGCCTCGATTCTCGGGCCACCAATCACGCATTTCCATGCATGATGGCCCAAAGAACCAAATGTGCAACTTCTATGTCAAATGTATGCAAACCAAACAAACAAAAATCCCAATCCCTATCACCAAATCAAGGGACAAGGAATGCATGTTAAGTGCAATGCATCCTAGGCATGTTAGCTAATATGCAACATGATCATGGCAAGATACTTATGTAAGCATGCAAGCAAACATGAGGCAATGCAAGCCAAGCAAATGATGGTCTTAAACATGATCTAGGCAACCCCAAATAGGCCTAAAATCAGTGGCCAAAATGCCCCAAAAATGAAAGCCAACACACACACACACATGCATATGTTAAGACTTAACACTTAGGCACTAAGTAAGCAACCCTCAAGCACACTTGAAAGGGGATATCATGGACAACTATCATGTAATGTAAGCTCTTGAAATGCATGCTAGAATATGGTGCCAAACCAACCCAAATGAGACAAGCAATAACATGCAAACATAGTCCAAGTAGGCAAGGCAAGTCATGAAAGCTTGAACCACACTTAGTACAACCACACATGGCAATACCTAAGCAACTAAAAATAGAGTTTTAACACATAAAACTAAGCCCAAAAAGGTCACCTAGATGGCATCTAAATGTCATGAATCCAAGTGCATGCATGATGGCCAAAATAAAGGGCATACAACACATGCTTTCAAAGCATTAAAGAGGCAACTTAGGCAAGCATATGAGCATGCCAAAGGGACTGAAATTACATGCTAGATGGTTCCAAACCATCAAAATGAGGTAAGCAACACATGCTACACATGCATGCTCAAAGGCTAGCAAGCCTAAAATGCAAAGGGGCTATATAATGCATGCCAAGATCCACCCAAATGACTATGGACAGAGCTAAAACATGTCAAAATAAGCACAAAACATTCACAAGTCTAAGCCTAAAGCATGCTCAAATTAGGGCTAACAAGCTAAGGCATGTTAAGGCAATACAAGGCATTACATGGCAACTATGCTAAGCATGCATAAGGGACCAAAACCAACACATAGCAATGTTAAATCATGATATCCTAAGCATGAATAACAGTCCATACATGCTCAACACACACTTAAGCACAATGCTCTCTCAAGAGGCAAAACTTGCCCTTTTCAAGGACATCAAGGAGAGGGGGTGCCCCCCTCCTTCTTAGGACTTTATGGCATCATCTTCACCACTGAAATCCCTCAAGATTTCAGTGGTGAAGAGACCCAAACACCAAAATCCCGGATCTCACACAAAATGGCCTAAAACAAGGGCCTCTCAAGGCCTAAGGGTGGCCAAACTTCCCCAAAGCACAAAGCACTCTTAATAAACTATCAAGAGGACTAAAAAACAGAACTTTTTTGTATTAAACACTAAGCACAAAAACAGTTCAAAGATAGACAAAAATGGAGTGCAAGAATGGGAAATATAAAGCAAGTTTCTCACCCTTGTTGACCTTCTTCACAAATGTTGACTTTGTTGCTTCCTTAAGCTCCAAACCGGCCAAGAACAGCAAGAACAACCTCTTGGGACCTCAGTAACCAAGGGAAGGTGAAATACTACGTGCTTGTGTGCAATAATGAGACACAAACACACACAAGGGCAAGAGAAGAAGAGGTATAGATATAGGTTAGATACACCAAAGCAAACCCTAAAAAACCAGAGCTCTTCCTTCTCCTCTCCAATTTTTCTAACCCTAAAGCAAGGGAGACAAGGCCTCCTCTTATAGAGGAGGCAATCTTGTAAGCTTAGTCACTAAGCTAAACAAGAGAGGCATCCCTCCATACACGTGTATGGAGGAGAAACCAATGCCATACAGCTGCCTCTAAATATCTAAAAAAACAGCTGCACAGTAGTCGGCAGGGCAAAATTGTCATTTTGACAAAATTGACTGCCGACCGGCACAAAAGAGTGCCGACCGGCACAATATAGTGCCGATGGCAACAACAACCAGCCGGTGGCCTCTAGCCACTGCCGGTGGTGTGTGGGGATACCTCAAAAGGCATTTCCTGCCCCTCCAAGGCAAAGCACAAGTGTTTGGTACAAAACCAGACACAAAACGGTCAAGTTCGGAGGTCCTGAGGCAAGGCGCGTGGCCGAGAACTCCGGGAACTCCAAACGAACACGAACATGGACAATCACCGAGTGTTCAAGCGGTGACGTCCAGGTCTTGAGGACGGTCAAAAATGGGGTGTCTACACATGGTCATGAGACTGATCGCTGTTTTCGCTTATGCCATGAGATTCAAGATCTCATCAACAGTAAAGCCATAGCTCCGCCTCAAGCCCAAAGACCCAAGGTCATTACCCCACCCAAAGAACCCACAAAATCTACCGATGATGGGTCAATAAACTTGGGAGATAATGCAACTAGCTCTGTGATCGGGGAATGAACCACCTGCTGATTGCACACATTTCGTTCCAGTCGTGGTGGACACTGTTTAGCAATTTGAGAATGATTTCATTTTACTTTCTGAATTAAGTGTTGAGTCGAAGTTTGATTCCACCAAGTTTGTAGAGTTGGGATCAGGCTAGTCATTCTAGTGAGTCAGAGTCTGTTGATTTTGGGAGTGCTAACCTAGACATTTCTATCCTGTCTAGGTCTTCTTTATCATTTTCTTTTGAGTCTGTTATCATCGCTGAGTTGTAATTTCTTTTCAATAAAAGTACCATAGATTCTGCCTACTTCTTTGTGCTTTTAATTCATTGCATTGACCAAAAATTACAAAAAAAAATTCCAAAACTTTGATAAAAATGAAGAGGAAGAAATTCCTCGGGATTTGTAAATTTTGATCAACTGAGAGGAAGAGAGGTGTGCTAAGCCCTTGATGAATGAGATCATTTCTATTAATGTGGGTACTGAGAAAGATCCTAGCTTGGTCCAGATTGGTTCTATATTGTCTTCATAAGAGCACGAGCGATTAGTCACTTTGTGAAAAGATTTCAAAAAATGTTTTTGCACGGTCTTATGAAGACATACTTGGAATTGATCTTGAGATTGTACAGCATAAGATCCCTCTCGACTTGAGGTCCTGCCTCCTTAGCTTTCAAACCTTGATTCAGAATGTTCAGTAGTCCACCAAAGTATAAGACTTGCATAGCCGGAATGGAGATAGCCCTTGAACTAGGGGCAATAAGGTCAGATGTAATTCAAATTGGAAGCAACCGTTGAATTAGGGGCAATAAGGTCAAATGTGACAAAGATTCAAATTGGATCATTTCTCAAGCTAATGAAGACTAGAAAAGAAGTCCAATCCTAGAATATGAGAGAATAAGTTTTATTATTGAAAGACAATCAAGTTCCTATCCACTACACTAAGGGCAAATTCAGACCCAATTAGCCTAGTCCCTACATCATCGTGCCCATTTGGTCAAGTGTAGCAGTCATTCTTATAGATTTAGATGGCTTAGAGATCTCACAACCAATCAACATGGACAAGCTAAAACGAAAGTACCACCCTTGAGAGGCTCGCTGGGCTGAAAACTCAGAAAGGCGACCCAGGCAAAAGTTAAAGCAAAAAAAAAAATAGAAAATGAAAAAAAAATGAATGAAATAAATAGAAAATAAAAAAAAAATGACAAAAAAATGCAAAAAAATAAAAAAATAAAAAAAATGAAAAAGCTCGCCAGGTTGAAAACCTAGAAGGACGACTTTGGAAAAAGTTAGAGCACAAAAGGAGAGTGTTAATACCCGAGTGAACCTTAGCCAGAACTACGTAAGACCTGATTCCGATCTTTGGGATACCTAGGCAGCTTCATCCTGAAGTTCGGCCATAGCCATTTTTAACTCACTTTTCCTATCCATATTGTCTGATGTACGTTTAGTCGACTTGGTTGCCTTATCCGCATTTGCATGGCTCATCTCCGTTCCACTCGATTCAGTTTATTTTGATTCAACTTGGCTTCGTTTGGTTCGGTTCGGCCCAATTCTGCTCTGCTTCATTTGGTTCGGATCATATCGGTTCAGTTCGGTTCGATTATCACTATTGCTACAACAAAACCAATTCAGGATTATCTGGCATGGGACTATGCACCCTAATGGTTGATTCTATGTTGGTCGGGTAGTGGCCATTTGCAAAAATAGGTTTGGATTATTTTGAATAAAGCTGACAAATTTTTCTCAAAAATTATTCCATTTTCGCAAAACCAGACCATTCTTTGGACTTAAAAAAGGGAAAAAATTTCAATGCTCACAGCTTGACTTACATGATTCAAAACAGAAAATGAAATAAGTATGCTAATCTAACTCTCGTGTTGATCAAAACACTTTTACAAAAAAAAAAAAAAAAAAAAAAAAGAAGGAAAAAAAAAATCAAGAGAAAAAAGTCAAGGCAATGAACTAGGGGCATAGTCGAGTCAGAGATTTTGTCTTCTCCCTGCTCGAGTCAACTATTCACCACCGGAAGTTACTATTCATCTAGCGGGGTTCGATTCCAAGCGTGTTGTTTCATCTTTCAGCTAGCACGACAACTCTTTGGCCAGTTCATCGGTTCGTCATCCAACTTTTTGGTCGGCCCACCAGTTTCAATTTCTGCCCATCATGACAAGCTACAGAATCACTTAGGCTCAATAGTTGTGTTTGAGAGTCACGTTTTTAAGTTCCTTTCATACCAGTCAGTGTATATAAATGTGTTTGGATCGTTTTGCTTTGTTTTTCTTTCATTAAGTCATTCTTTGATTCTGGTCAGTATGGAATCAGTGTCCAATTCAGTGTTCAAAATTCAATCATTCTCAAATTCAATCAAACAAATTATTTTCAAGCTCAAAGAGATGTGCCAGTCACGCCATTGATGTGCAAAAACGAAATGTATTTTATTGAAGTCAGGGGATGAACTCTCTAATTACAGAGACCAAAAAAAAAAAAGAAAGAGAGTTAAAGCTATAGGTGCCCACTCTAAAAATAAATGAATAAAATTTATAAAAAAAAAAAAAGGTGAGAGTAGGATTTTCTCAGTTTTCTGGCAGCAACCCAGCGGCGAAGATTACAACCGGCTTCATTTGCACGCAGCTTCATTGCCTGACTTTACCATCAACTGCCTCGCTTCATCTTTACTCCTTCGAAGCTCTTGAAGACTCTGCCTCGACCTTGGCAGAGCTTCTGAAGGAGATTATTCCTCGCCGGCCATCAAATTGGTTGTGCGAAGGAACTCCGAATCGGGCCGCGGAGGTGGCCTGTCGTTTCAGTTCTTTGTTCTACTTTTTCAGTGTACTGATTTCTACCCGAGAGTCCTTGTATATACATTGGAGCAAGGAGAGTTGTGCAGTTAACTGATGTACATCAAACATCCTGTTCTGTAGTTAATGGGACAAGTTGGAGACCACAATCACGATCTCCACACATGACCTCAGTGTATATGAGTTCGCTTCGATGTCAGACTGGGTCCCCATTTTTTGCTCAACTGACATCGCTGGAAAGCTAAAAACAAGGGAATGAGGAGGAGCTCGCGGTTGAGGTTCAGGAGGGTCAAAATCGGTCATCTCTATCGTGGACTCATTCAGTGCACTGATTTCTACTCAAGAGTCCCTGTACATACGTTGAAGCAGAGAGAGTTGTGCAGTTAACTGATGTACATCAAACGTCCTATTCTGCAGTCGACGGGACAAGTTGGAGACCGCAGTCACGGTCTCCACACATGACCTCAGCGTATATGAGTTTGCTTCGATGTCAGACTGTGCTGCCATTATTTGCTCAACTGACATCGCTGGAAAGCTAAAAATAGGGAAAGGAGAAGGAGCCCGCGGTTGAGGTTCAGGGGAGTCAGAATCGGTTATCTCTATCATGGACTCGTTCAGGTCTAGAAAAAGAGTAAGAGAACCATGTGAAGAGGCCATGGCAGAGGAGAGTAATGCAAAAGAAAGAGGTTGTAGAGTGGTGGCAGAAAAAGTTTGTAGGATTTTGCTCTGCCTCTCTCTCGCAAGCCTCAACTTAAGAAGAGAGCAAAAAAGAAAAATAAGAAGACAAAGAGAAGAAACATTGGGATAAGGCGTTGAAGAATCAGGGTAGCCTATCGGTCAGGCGCCGCGATTGTTAAAATCGCGCGCCAAACACGATGCTCGAAGAAGATGAAGGAAGAGAGAGTGAGACAAAAACAAGGGAAGCGGGAAAGATATAGATATATATATATATGTACTGTGCCTGTATGCATATATCTTGTATATATATTTTGTCAAAAGAATTGGTTTGGCTAAGCGGTTAGGGATTGGTCAAATGAACCCGAAGTTAGGGGTTCGAACCCTCATAGCAGCAGAGTTGTTTTTTTTTTTTTTTGTTTTTTTTTTTTGTGTGGTGACACTAGTGTGACGCACTGCTAACGTCAAAAAATGAAATATCCTCGATAGTAACAGAATATTCCTTGAATGTGTATATTGTTTATATATATATGTGTTTATGTCTTCGTATATGTATATAATTTGCCTGTGTATGCCTGTATATGTATTTGTATTATGTATATGGTATGTATACGTATATGGTATTTGGTATTTATACAAAAAAAAAAAAAGGAAATTTTTAAACAAAAAAAAAATCATTCTACTGTACCTTCTTCCACTCACGTGAGACATGTTTGGACTTCAAATTTATCTTTTCTTTTTTGTTGTGAAACATGTTAGGATTAGATGTTTTCCCGGTTAAAACCTTCCCCCTTTCTGTATGAGATACGGTTAGGTACGCCTGTTGGTTACACCACATTTGTTCCTTTTACGTGAAACGTGTTAGGATTTGATGTTTACCTCGTTAAAACCTTCCCCCTCTCCGTATGAGGTACGATTAGGTACGCCCGTTGGTTACACCACCTTTCACCGTTCAGGTGAGACGTGTTAGGATTTGAAGTTTATCTGGTTAAAACCTTCCCCCTCTCCGTATGAGATACGATTAGGAACGTTGTTGGTTACACCACCTTTTCACCTTTCACGTGAAATATGTTAGGATTTGATGTTTACCTGGTTAAAACCTTCCCCCTTTCCGTATGAAATACGGTTAGGTACACCTATTGGTTACACCATCTTTGTTCCTTTCACGTGAAACGTGTTAGGATTTGATGTTTACCCAGTTAAAACCTTCCCCCTCTCCGTATGAGATACGGTTAGGTACGCCTATTGGTTACACTACCTTCGCTCCTTTCACATGAAATGTGTTAGGATGTGACGTTTACCCGGTTAAAATCTTTCCCCTCCCATAGGAAATACGGTTAGGTACGTCTGTTGGTTATACCACATTTTCTCCTCTCGCGTGAGACGCATTTGGATTTGTTCACTATTTCTCCTCTCGCGTCAGACGCGTTTGGATTTGTTCACTATTTCTCCTCTCGCGTCAAACGCGTTTGGATTCGTTCACTATTTCTCCTCTCGCGTGAGACGCATTTAGATCTCAAGTTCACCTTTCTCCTCTCGTGTGAGATGCGTTTGGATTTGTTCACCATTTCCTCCTTTCGCATGAGACACGTTAGGTTGTTGACTCACTTGGTTAAAAACATTAGGTACGCCTGGTGTTCACACCATCTTTTCTCCTTTCGCGTGAGAAGCATTAGGTTGTTGATTTATTTGGTTAAAAACAGTAGGTACGCCTGGTGTTCACACCATCTTTTCTCCTTTCACGTAAGACGCGTTAGGTTGTTGATTTACTCAGTTAAAAACATTAGGTACGCCCTGGTGTTCACACCATCTTTTCTCTTTTCGTGTGAGACACGTTAGGCTGTTAATTTACTCGGTTAAAAACATTAGGTGCACCTGATGTTCACACCATCTTTCCTCGTTTCACATGAGACACGTTAAGTTGTTGATTTACTCGATTAAAAACATTAGGTGCGCCTGGTGTTCAACCATCTTTCCTCCTTTCGTGTGAGACGCGTTAGGTTGTTGATTTACTCGGTTAAAAACATCAGGTGCGCCTGGTGTTCAACCATCTTTCCTCCTTTCGTGTGAGACGCGTTAGGTTGTTGATTTACTCGGTTAAAAACATCAGGTGCGCCTGGTGTTCACACCATCTTTCCTCCCTTCGCGTGAGACGTGTTTGGATTTTAAGTTCATCATTTGTGTTGTGGCACATCTGTATGCGATGCACCCCTCTTTCATTTGTGCAGTTTGCACATTTGTATGCGATGCACCCCCTTCTTTCATTTATGCGATATGCACATTTGTATGCGATGCACCACCTTCTTTCATTTGTGTGGTATGCACATTTGTATGCGATGCACCCTATTTTATTTCATATCATTTGCATGAGGCTTGCCTCACTATGCATTGCATCTTGCATTGTACACATCATGCGTTTCCAAAACAAAAGAAGAAAAAAAAAATCGACTTTCACTTGTATTAGCATATCATTTGCATAATTACATGTTGCATCACTTGGCTACAATCTATTCACATCACTATTTGACACAGTTTATGCTGGCTCCCACTTTTTGGGTTGTAAAAACCGCTCGTTTGTACTGGCTCTTTTTCAGGATGACAAAACTATCCCTTTTCTCGGGTTGGCAGTCCAAACCATTATTGTTTAATACCTCCTTTTTCTTGGGTTATTAGTTATGACTATCACTTGGTTAATACCTTCCTCATTTTGGAACCATTCATTAGTTACATTTCGTTCTCTTACGTGGATGTATTCGGGTTATATCCCTTGTTATGCTTCATATTACTTGTTGTATTGCATTAGTCATGCACTTTTTCAAAAAAGACAAAAAAAAAAAAAAAAAAAAAAAAGAGAGAGAGAGAGAGTTCAATTTTCAATTGCATATCATTTGCATTCTGCCCCTAAACTACACAGGTTTGATTCCTTGCAAAGGGATACGTAGGCAACCTTCTGGTTCAATCACTTGCATTGCATCTTGTTTGTTTGCCCAAGTCTTATGGCCTTGTCAAAAGGGTCATCTTCGGGCTTTGACATTCACTCACGTCATCAAATGACTTTGAGCTCTGTCAAAAAAGGGCAACTGTAGACACCCCATTTTGGCCAGCCCTAAGACTTGGGCGCTTTCTGTTGATTATCCGATGATGACAATCAGAATGTGTTTCCTATCAGTCCTCAACAAGAAAAATAGAATTTGAGCTTTAATTCCAACCTTCACACATTTTTGGCCAAACTATTTTAGACCTTAAAACCCTCTTTTCAAAATATTTTTCCAAATGTTTCAACGATGTTCTGAGGCTCCCATTTCAATTAAAATATTACACTTTTCAGTAAACCAAGTAAGGACAAAATGGAAATAAATGGAAGGGAGGTGAACTCTTTGAAAAAATATTTAAAAACATCTTCTTTATAGGTTTGGATAGGTTTGGATTTGAAGGAAATAGGAGGGGATGTAAGTAATCTGGTTTAGGAAAAGAATAAGCATCAAATCATTAAGAAGGAAATGAACAGCCTTTACTAAATTAGGCATATCTCTTTGTACACTTGGAATTTAGATGTGAGACTATCACCATTGGAAAGTAGACTTCTAGGGCTTCAATTTAGATCCAAGAACAACCTAAAACCAAGTCCGGATAGGGAGATATGCCCATTTGAAATTGGGCTTAAGAGCAGATTTTGTTGACCTAGCCCGAGGGAAATGAACAGCCTTCACTAAATTAGATATATCTCTTTGTACACTTGGAATTTAGATGTGAGGCTACCACCATTGAAAATTAGACTTCTTGGGCTTCAATTTAGGCCCAAGAACCACCTAAAACCAAGTCCATATAAGGGAGATATACCCGTTTGAAGTTGGGCTTAATAGAAGATTTTGTTGGCTTGGCCCAAAACAGCAGCAGGCCCCTTTTTTTTTGGTTTTGGCTCGGTAGGGAACCACATTGAGCCATTTTCTGATCCATTCAAGTGTACCCACTCATCTTCTATTATCTCCACTCATCCTCCATTGTCAAAAAGAAGTTTTGTTTGCATCTATAAAGGAGTATCCCATGCAACCACCTTGAAATTTTACCCTCCTATCACATTCTTGTCTCCTACCTTCTTTTTGACCTTCACTCTCCCTCATTGCCTATATAGAATGATCATATTGTGAGAGAGAGAGAGAGAGAGGACCACGAAATTGAAGAGAAAAGAGTGAAAAAAGATAGAGAAATTGAGTTTTTGAGCCAAAAATACTCATATCTTCCATATACACCCCATACCTTCCATAGCTACTGAAATTCCTCATTTCCATACACCAAAACAACTCCGAAAATTCTGATATAGCCAAAGATCAATTGTTTTGATCATAAGGAAGAGTGTTTAGTGATTAAAAGTTTAAAAAAAAACTAGAGAGTTAGCTACTTTTCATACCATAAACTCCATAATTTCGAATTGAGGATTTAAGAACACACTTCCTACACTTGAGGGTGATCAAGAGGGAGTTTGTGAACTAACGAGTTCATCCTTTTCTTGGAAGGCAAATTTCACAAACTTTTCATTTTCTTGTATTGCTTACTTATTTTGCTCTTTTGCTTTGATTTCTTTACTCTTTTGCTTTGATTTCTTTACTCTTTTGTTTTGATTTTTTGTTATATTATACATTGTTGTAATCTAATTGAAAGTGGTGAGTTGAGACTCCCATATATATTGTTCTTAGTTCTATTTTTGTGGTGAAAATCTAAGAAAGCAGAGTTTGGTCGAGCCTACTGGGCTACCCAACCCGTTAGTTGGTCAAGTAGCCACCTAAAAGTACACCATCGTGCCCACGACCTCTTGGAAAAACCGGGCAGCCTTCCGACATTGAGAAGAACAACCTCCGACGGTCTTTGAGGCACTTGAAGCTGCTGTTTTCTTATGTTTATTTTATTTTGAATGTTTGTGAGGATTTTTATACTGTGTTGTAATATTTATTCATCTCTTTTGGATTTGTAATATTTCAAGTGTTGTAATAATTCCCCATCCTCACTTCTTATCTATTCCATTCTTTAATCGTTTTCCATAACTGTGCATATGTATATATCTTACATGCCATCCATGCTTGTATATACATGATTCATGCCTAGATCCGGCTAAATTTGCATCTTTGTGCTTTAATTGATTATTACATAATTTTGTGCGTTACCTCATGTTCTTGAAATGATTCACTTATCATATCTTAGAAGCTGAATCTTTAGCTGTATCTCATGAGTGAATTGCATTAAGATTTTGTATATAAGATCATGCATGTTTTACTAACTTTATTTTATAGCTTGTTCGCGGGACGTCAAACATGTAAGTTTTTATGCTTTAGCATCCCGTTTGTGTGTGTTTTTCTTACTATATTTAGCATTCTACCATGAGGCTATTTGCTTATGTGTTATAACTCTATGAATGTCAGTGGATGAAGGTTGTGTCGCTTAATTTGGAATGATGTTGATTTTCAAGTTTGTAAACTCAATTTATTTGGGTTGTACATATTCAAAATTCTTTCAAAACTACATGAAATCAAGTTGTTCCAAAGTGGGTGACATAGTCTGTACTTGTATACTTCACATAGTAATTTTTTTAGGATTTATTAAATAATCAGAATATGAACATATAAAGTAAATAAAATTCATATCATGGTTTAGTAAAGGCCGATCTTTTGATCGAATGAGTGGGGGTGCTCAATTAATGACCTTCCCCTCCATACCTAAGGTTCTGAACCGAGACAACTTTGGTTATGACGAACAGTAGCCTTAGTACGAGTCATGGGTTTCCTAATTTTTCAAAATATTAGGTGGTGACTCTGAGATCTGATGACGTAGTTCATTTCTGGCAAAATATTTTTTGCAATAAAATGGATTTTATAAAATTTGCCAAATGTGGACTCTTGTCTATATTTCATATTGCACTTATGAGACTAGATCAAAGAGATCTCGGGAGTACGAACTGTTTAACGCGCGCGGGTACCTCCCGGGCATGTTACAAACCAGCAGTGACCTGATCTCATTAGAAGCCTCACTTCAATGGACTCAAGCTCAATGTTCATCCTGGACCTTCATCTAGATAGAGATAAACTCCTCTTGAGCCTTATCTTTATCCATACTGAGATCATCCCCTGTTCTAGGACTCTTGTCCCTTATTCGCTCATCTCAAATTAAGGTATCTCCGCAGATAACCTCGCCCTAGCCGAGATCACCTTGGCGCAAGACCAAGCCACATGGCACCTCGGCTGACACTTCGGCGTCACCTTAGCCACGTGCTGTCATTCATGAAATACGTCCCCACAGTTGGTTTTTGTTATAATTTGAATTTGAATGTGACTCAATTTCATGCATGGGCCACATGTACTACTCTAGCTTTTATGGTCCAAGTTAGGGATATCAAAGTTAGTGTGCCCCCGTTTTAACCTTTCTGAAAAGTTACGGAGGAATCTATAAATTTCACCTCCCTCACTTCAATTTGGATAGAGAATTCGTCATTTCTTCTTCATCTTTGCATTTATTCTTCATATTTTCCTGAGTCTAATTTTTCTATAAAGAGAGTGCATGCACAGCGAAATTCGCTAGGCTTGTAATTGTAGTGCTGCTAGTGCAAAACATTGATCGTTGTATCCTGGGAAATAGACGTCCATTGAATCCTAAGCACCGATGGGAGGACGAATCTGTCTTAAAGAAAGAGTGTCACACACTCGACTCGATCAGGTTTTATCTATTTATGTACTGTAAGTTTTGTTGCATTATTATGTCGATTTATTTCAGTTTTGATTTTGCCCAAAACGCTGTTTATATATTTTTAAATTATATTTTTCATATAGTTTAGTATTATTTTTCAAACACTTACTACTCAATTTGACTTAATAAAATTAAATTATATACATTATAAAAATTTAAATTATCAAAATTTAACTGTTTAGAAACTTGTTCAAAATATATTCATCTGGTAAACAAAGTTATCTAATATAACGAAATAAATATCTTTGTCAGTAAAAGTTGACCAATTGGCTATCTTAAGTCCAATAGTTTGACAACCACTTTATTGTCCGTTTCTGATATTTATAATTTATTTTTAATTTTTATAATCATTTTAATAATTGATAGCAAAAAAATAAATTAAATAATAAATTACTGCACAGTACAACAAGACTTTCGAATGTTTGTTTTTATCAGGACTTTGAACGTGGTCATCATCGCAAGGTTGTTCTCTCCACCAAACCATTAAAACTTTGAACAAATTTTTTTTTTAGTTGATTTGATGGTCGTGCAAGAAAAAATAAAATAATTATGAGTTGAATATAATATTTTATCATGTTGACTATTTTACTATATTTTGTCTTTATTGACTGTTTTAGTAAAAAAACTAAAAAAATAGAAAAAAATATGAGATAAAAAAAATAAAAAAAATAAAAAAAAGTGATTGAAAGTAGTTTTAAGATAAAACTTCTTTTAGTTGTATTTTTATTCACTCTATTGTCTCCGTAAATTATGAGAGTTTAGATGCAAATTTAACTCAAGTAATGCCTGTACAGAGGAGTTTGTGCTGATATTCCATATCTTGACTTGAGCAGTCCTTGTTTGCCACTTCGCTGACTAAGTATGGGGATCGAAGCCAAGAAAAAAGTCAAAGTTGATTAACCACTCGAGCATTTTTTTGTGCGTTTAAGCGGTAAAATGATTTATCTAGTATCTCTGTCCACGTTCTGAACTTCTGTGAAACAAGTTTTACCGCTCAAGCGGTGGATGTTGCGCTCGAGCGGTTGGCCTATACGTGAGCACTGCCTTTAGTCACACTACTCGAACGGTCTTTGCAGCTCTATTTAGTATAAAGTGTGTTATTTGTGATTTTTAGGGTTTAACTCGTCTAAATTTCCAGAGAGGAGTAAAATACAAAATATTCTATATTAGAAGATGTTCATATATGAGTTTCCTTGATGTATAGATGGTGATCGATTGATCAACGAATTATATACTGACAAGCATCAAGGGTTGTTTTTGTTATTTGATTCACAAAAAAGAATAGTGTTCATTGGTGGATTCCGAAAAACATGGATCTAAAGCTTTAGGAGATTTTGGAGTGGCTCATTATCGTTGATTCGACATCGGTGTTGTGGATTCAATGTTGGACAAAGTAATTTCGAGGTGAAGACGGTAGTGGAAGAGGCACATCTAGTTTGGTTTAATTCGGACATGGATTCGATAGGAAATTGAGGATTCTTGTGTGTAATTCCTTTTTGTCTTCTTAGTAGATTGTGTTATTCCAGGTAAGCAACCCAAGAGGGGAGAATTGGGTTTGTGGGGATATGGTTTGGAAATACTCTTTTGAACCCAATGGGACGCTCGAGATCTTCTGCTAGTCACCTGAAAAGGAATGAACACTCCGGTCAGTGGTGTCGGAATTAGCACTCCGACAGATAAGTCAGTATATATCACACGTTTGCCTCTATCTTAAGTTTCTTGGGGTTATTGCTCGTACCTTTATTTTGGCTGTTCTTCCTTTATATATACTTGTTCTGTGGGCCTCAGGGTCTGGCCCACTTTCAATCCACCCTGTAAATGTTCACTCGGCTTCTTCCGTCATAAATCAATTCCCATTCGGCTCCTTGCTTTAACTGGTTCTACGGCCGACTAGGATGTTCGGCTTCCGAATGATGCAAAATGGGGCCGAATGAGATGTTCACATAATAAGCTTCCAAATATGTACTTGGCCTCTCTGCAATCGTCAAAATCCGGCTCCCACAATTTTCCCCCAAACACCCCACTAGCAACAGTTTAGTTGGCGTGTTTGGTTTCAAATTTGAAAGGTCAAAAATATAAATTCGGCGGCTACCCTCATTCCGACGTAAATGTCAGAATGCACACGCTTTTTGGTCATCATTATACTTTCTCGCCCCTTCGTGCATTTCCCTCATTTATTGTGATTTGAAACTTTATTGTCTCTTCGAATGCATGCTTTTTGAATACTCGAAGCTCCTGGGCTGCCAGTCGATATACATCTTCCATTTCGCGTCTTGTGCAACTTCTTTCCATCTGTCGTTGTCTCCTTTGCTTCTTGTAAGTTCTCTTCCCCTTCTTTTCAAATCCCATTTCCTTGCTTATTTTTTGTTTAGCACTCTCCTTAAGGTTGCTAGTATGGCCAAACATTTAAAAGATCTACTTTCTGCGGATCGTATTTCTGGGTTTCGACACCGTTTTTCCATCCCCGACGATGTCCATCGGTCACTCGTGACAGACAACACTCTTGACATGGAGAGGGACGATGAAAGTACAATCATCTTTCCTCTCCTACCTATCGCTGAGGGCGGAGTCCGTTTTCTCCTTCACCCATTTCTTAGGGCCGTCCTCCGCCATTGGGGTCTGATTCCTTCGCAACCCAACGTAAACTTTTTCTGCATCATAATGGGTACCGTAGAGTTGAACCAGCGTCTTAGGATCAACCCTGGCATACCTGCCATTCGGCATTGTTATGCTCTGGCCAAATCTTCTGGCCGGCTAGGGCGCTACTTTCTCAGGGCCAAGGACACTGACCATCAGTTAGTAACTATGCTTGCCAGCTCTGGCAAGCGAGTTGACGATGTCATGGTCGTTATCCGAGGTAACTGGGAATTCGGCGAAGGTGAGGATCGCCTAGACCCTATACCTAGACGGAGAGGTGAGCCAGGTTGCTGTGTAGCTCTTTACACTAATCTACTTTATATTTACTCAACCTTCTCTCAATGTGCTAATTTTTTATTTGTGCAAGCAACAATTTGAAAAAAGTTCTGGTTTCGACTGACGATGCAGTTCTTGCCGAAATTAAAACTGCACTTCAGTTTTTCGACCGTCCAAATATTCAGAAGCAAGGGAGGGCTGCCCATATACTTTTGAGGTACGAGCCAACTTACATAACATTTTCGATCGCGGAAAACATTCCGATTCCACGCGGCGAACAACATCTCACGGCCCTCATCTTCCCCCGCTTCAAAAGCCTTAGGCAAATCGGTTTTGAAACTTCTGATTTGGAGCAGGCCGCAGAGCCAGTAGCCGAGGAGGTCGCCGAACAACCGAGCCAATCTGCCTTGGAAGCCGAAGTCGACGAGGACCTTCACTCGGCGTTCGAAACAGCCGGCCTTAATCAACCCGACCCTTCTTCCACTTCAGGTTGGAGGGAAATCTCCTTTGAATATATCTTTACTGATTTGGGAGATCTCCCTGGCTCCTATCCTAAGAACATGGCTGGGGAAACGCTCACGCAATTGGCACGAAAGAAAAACGCCGAACGTATGGCCGTCCGGCGGAGAACCGAGACCATCCGTTCTAAACTTGCGTCGACTGAATGTTTTGAGCCTATTATTATAGAGGAAACAGCTCAAATTGGGGTGGCCGAGACAGTGCAGGAAGTCGAACGGCTGAACCCAAAAGATCGGAAGGGGGAGAAATGTCCCGCCGAGAGCAAGGCCGGCTCTGGGGAAAACCCTACTAATAAACAGCCGTGCTTAGAGGAGTCGGATGTGGTTGCGCCTTTTGTTGTTCAACCAAAGATTAAAAAAAATGCCGATCTCCTCTGAAGCGTCGGCCTTGAAAGATCTAGTCGTGGCGTTAAGCTTGGCTTCCTCGGTCTCGTTGCCGACTGACAAGGCAACCTTTCGAGGGGAGCCGGACTTGGTGACAATAGCATTAGCCGCTTAGTCGGCCTTTTTGGTATGTGACTTGATCCTAACTTTCGCTTTCTTCCTATATTGTTTTGATTTTGTTTTGGTTTTAACTCCCTGTTTTGTAGACGGTCGGAAGGATAGCCGAAATAGGTCGCCGCCAGCATGACGCCATTGAAAGAATTGGCCGTTTGAAATTGGAAGTTGAGGTGAGAGGAACAGGGCCGAGTTCGAGGCGGCGAGAGTGACAATGGAAAATGCAAGGGCCGAAGCCGAGGCAGAAAGGGCACGAAGTTCTGACCAGCTCAAATTGGCCGCCGAGGAGAGGGCAAACGCGAGCGAAGATTCACTCAAGTTAGCCAAGGAGGTGATTGCCAAGCTGGAGGCCAAATTGGAAGAGTCGAAGAAGGCGAAGGAAATAGCCGACTTCGAGGCTTCCAAAGCGTTCGAGGCTGGGAAAGGCGCCGCCCTTGAAAATTATGTAGAAGAAGTCCTCAAATTTGAGAATCGGGGATTCAAACACAGCTGGCTCAAAGCCCTTGCTGCCGCTGATGTGACATTGGCCATGCCGATTCCATACGAGCAAGTGGACGTTGAACCGCTTGAGTCTGACCCCGAAGATTGATTTGGGCGACGCTTTAGTTTTGTTAGGAATTTTCAATGTATGTTCTTGCAAACATGTTTTGTTTTTTAGTAAACTTCTATTTACTTAGGGTAATCTTCATGTATAAAATGATGACTATCTGTATTCACTTTATGAATGAAAATTTCCCTTGTTTTGTATTATTGTCTGTACTCAATTGTTGTTATCAATGAAGATTTTTGCTTTTTACTATTTTGGGTAAGACTACTGCTGTCTGTTGCGCAATAGATAAACATTCCATTAAAAAGATGAATAAATTAAATATTGCTAAAAAGATAACGGCGTATTCTCGCGGTTAGGCTTTCAAATTACTCGAATAAACTCATGAGCATACCCTTGCATATGAATGGAGGCACAAGATCATTTCAGCGCAAGGCCATGGGATTTGGCCGATTCGATTGGCCAGTCTTTAGCCGTTAATATTAACGAATCTACCCTTGCCTCAGTTATGAACTGAAATGCCGAATGTAGACGATTCGAGAGATGACTAAGGCACGTGATCCTTTCGGTGTAAGGCCATGGGATTTGGCCGATTTGATTGGCCAGCCTTTAGCCGTTAATATTAACGAATCTTCCCTTGCCCCAGTTATGAACTGAAACGCCAAATGTAGACGGTTCGTGAGATGACTAAGGCACGTGATCCTTTCGGCGCAAGGCCATGGGATTTAGCCGATTCGATTGGCCAGCCTTTAGCCGTTAAGATTAACGAATCTTCCCTTGCCCCAGTTCGGTGGCCTATGGAGTGCACGCATTGATGAGGTCGCCTCGGGAGTGCGGTGCACTCTTGAGTGGTTAAAAAGGGAGTGGGAGATTCCAATTTGTGTGCCAAAAAGCAACTCAACTCTGTCCGTCAGACGTGGCCAAAAAAGTGTGAATGTCAACTAGACTATTCTTTAACAGTAAGGGAGAGGGTAGGATGCTGGATGAGCTGGACTCAGCAATGAATTGAGGTGGCGAACCTCCCCGTACGGGAGGTAGGGCATCTGCAGCACGTGACAGGCACCACTCTCCGCGTCGACGAAGCAGGTCACCGAGGAAGGAGAAACGCCAATGGGGGAGCTCCCCTCGTTGGCGAAGTGAGGCCAGTGAACCACCACGCCCATTGAGCTTTTCAATTTTCGTCGGGAACAAACTGATGACAGAGGCAGATTCCATCATTCGCGATCCGAACGTGGCAGTCGAATTTGCACGGCAGATTTTTCCGCCAGAAGTCCAGCAGTCGATGGTTGGTCGACCTGACTTCGAGGTGTTTCAAGAGGGCATTCATGGAGCGGTGAAAGGGCTGTACACCGCCTATGAAATTGGCATGCGCCTTCGTGCTATGCGACGTGAAATAAAGAAGAATGATGAACGCATTCGAAATTTGGAAGCTCGCGCGGAAACGGCTGAGCGTGAGTTAAGGAAGGTCAAAGTCGCTCAGACACAACCAGCCAGACAAGCTAACCCGATTGTAGAAAGGTGACCCAACGGCTTATCAGTCATGTGATTGCCGATTGAGATACGGCAAGTATGTTCGCAATAGTGAATGCGAAGGCCACGGCCTATGAACGAGGCTTCCACGACGGCCGAAGAGTTGGGATCGACAAGACGAAGGAAAAGCTCGCCGAGGAAGTTTGCGGTGCGAGAATCAGGGATTCAAGCACGGGTGGATCAAGGCCCTCAATGCCGCAGAGGCTCTTCGGGTAGCAGGCATTGACTCGGCGTCACCGTTATACCAGCGCAACGACTTTCCTTTTGCGGCTTACGAAGCCGAAAAGAGCGACGACGAAGGCGACACCGAATAAAAATGAGTCTATTGCAACGCGTTTAACGCAAGTTGAATATAAATTATGTAATCTCGATCAATTTAATAAAACATATCGTTTTAAGTGCTCGAATGTCGTTTCTTCTATTTTCCATTTTTCGTCTATTTCGTCTATGCTCGTTAATGAATAATAATACAAATGGAAGAAACACCGAGTTCCGAGGCGTCTTGCTCTGGGGCTCCGAATTCGGAAGGGGCCCCGAATTCGAAGGCTTTTTACATGGCCAATCGTGGCATCCACGAAGGGCACTCCAAATCCGGAGGTTTAATCAGCCCAAAAATGTCATGCACTGACAGGGCTCCGAATTCTGAAACTTTTTTGTTTGGCCAATCGTGATATCCACGAAGGGCGCTCCAAATCTAGAGGCTTAAATCGGCGCAAACATGACTTGCACGGATGGCGCTCCGAATTCGAAGACTTATTTGTTTGGCCAATCATGATATCCACGAAGGGCGCTCCGAATTCACAGGCTTTAATCGGCCCAAACATGACTTGCATGGATGGGGCTCCGAATTCGGAGACTTTTTTGTTTGGCCAATCGTGATATCCACGAAGGGCGCTCCGAATCCGCAGGCTTAAATCGGCCCAAACATGACTTGCACGGATGGGGCTCCGAATTCGGAGACTTATTTGTTTGGCCAATCGTGATATCCACGAAGGGCGCTCCGAATTCGCAGGCTTTAATCGGCCCAAACATGACTTGCACGAATGGGGCTCTAAATTTGGAGACTTTTTGTTTGGCCAATCGTGATATCCACGAAGGGCACTCTGAATCCGGAGGCTTTAATCGGCCCAAACATGACTTGCACGGATGGGGCTCCGAATTCGGAGACTTATTTGTTTAGCCAATCATGATATCCACGAAGGGCACTCCGAATCCGGAGGCTTTAATCGGCACCAAACATGACTTGCACGGATGGGGCTCCGAATCCGGAGACTTATTTGTTTGGCCAATCGTGATATCCACGAAGGGCGCTCCGAATTCGGAGGCTTTAATCGGCCCAAACATGACTTGCACGGATGGGGCTCCGAATCCGAAGACTTTTTTTGTTTCGAACTACAATTCCATATAGTGAGATAAGTAATATTGCATTATGAAAGTGAAAGTTGTACACGAAGAATACACAAAACAAGTCATGACCCACATGCCAGGTTAGTGATAAAATTTACGCAAATGCGTGGAATTCCAAGGACGTGGCAAACTCCTCCCAGACATGTCTTTGAGCCAATATGCCCCTGTACCTGCAATTGAATCGATCTGATAGGGGCCATCCCAATTGGGACCCAGTTTTCCGTCAGCCGACTTCTTGGCAGCCGGAAGTACTTTCTTGAGGACCAATTCTCTTGGTGCATAGCGGCGTAGTTGTACACGTTGATTATATGACTTAGCAAGCTGTTGTTGGTACCGTGCCATGGACGCAAGGGCACGGTCTCATCGTTCTTCAATCAAAGTCAAGTCCAAAGCCAACATCATGTCATGTCGGCCCATATCAAAAACTTTTGATTTCAAGGTTGGGAGGCCGATCTCCAGGGAAATGATTGCCTGGGTTCCGAAGCATAAAGCAAATGGCGTTTCCCCAATGGATCGCCTCGGCGTAGTGCGATGAGCCCACAACACACTCGGCAATTCCTCGACCCATTTGCCTTTAGCTTTCTCCAGCCTCTTCTTGATACCGTCTAAGATGGATTTGTTAGAAGCTTCGGCTTGACCATTGCTTTGTGGGTAAGCCGGCGTGGAGAAATAAGGCCGGATACCATGCTTGCTGCACAGCTCCTAGTAGACGCCACAATCGATCTGGGTGCCGTTGTCTGAAATAAGTGCTCTTGGAATGCCGAATCGTGTTATGATATTTCTCCATACAAAGCGCTTAACATCAATATCTCGAATGTGCGTTAGTGCCTCCGCTTCGACCCATTTTGTGAAGTAATCTGTCGCGACAATCAAGTATCACTTGTTCCCTGGGGCAGGCGGCAATGGTCCGACGATATCAATTCCCCATTGGGCGAACGGCCAGGGACTGGTGATAGAGCTCAATTCTTCAGTAGGCAAATGGGTTAAAAGGCTCGCATTTCTTGACGTAGTTCTCGGCATCAGCTCTCATTGTCAGCCAATAATACCCTTGTGTCACAGCTCGATAAGCCAAAGAGCGCCCACCAGAATGGGCACCACAACTACCCTCGTGTATTTCAGTCAGGAGTTCTTCGACCTTATTCGGATGAATGCATTCTAGGTACGGGCCAGAAAGGGATTTTTTGTAAAGTTTTCCTTGCAAATCCAAATAGTATCGCAGGGCTTTATTTCGTAGCTTGTGCGCTTCTTTCTTATCCGACGGGAGCTGTTCGGAAGATAGGAATGCAGCAATGGAGTCCATCCAACTCGGACCTGACTCAATGACATTGATCTAGACTTCCTCTGAAGGGCCAATGCTCGGCTTAGGGATGAAACCCACTTCAATTGTCCGTTTAATCTCTGAGTTAATAGTGGAGGCTAGGCAAGCGAGGGCGTCTGCATGTGTGTTCTGATCACGAGTTATTTGGTTCAATTCATGATGGTCAAATTTTGCCAGCAAGGAATTTGCCGTTTTCATGTAAGTGGCCATACGGTCATTTTTGGCCGCGTACTCCCCCTTCAGCTGATTGATCACCAGTTTTGAATCGCAAAATATAAGCAGCCGCCGAGCACCCAGGAGATGTGCATTCTGCAGGCCGGTTAGTAGTGCTTCGTATTCGGCCTCATTGTTCGATGCATCAAAGCCGAGTTTGACAGCCTGCTCGATTATTGCCCCGTCGGGAGCCATGATCACTACGCCTGCCCCACTGCCGCGTTGATTGGATGAACCATCACAGTACAACTACCAAATGTCCCCAACATAGATTCTCCAGTTCGGCTTCGGTTGAGTTTGATCAAATCTGAAGTCGGCAAGACCCCCAGTGAATTCGGCCACGAAGTCGGCAAGCACTTGCCCCTTGATTGAGGTTCTAGGAAGAAACTTAATATTGTACTGGCCGAGTTCAAGAGCCCACTTTGAAACGCGCCCTGATGCTTCTACACTGAGGAGTACCGACCGAAGGGGGAAGTTTGTCAGTACCCCGATAGTATGCCCCTGAAAGTAATGCATCAGTTTTCTTGCTGCCATGACGAGGGCTAGGATGAGTTTTTCCAACGGAAGGTAACGTGTTTCAGCGTCGACCATTGCCTTGCTCACATAATAGATTGGTCACTGCTCCCCAAGCTCTTCCTTTAACAGTACGACACTAACGGCCCAATCAGAAACTGCCAGATATAAAATGAGCGGGTCACCTACCGAAGGTGTTGTCAATAGTGGGACTGATCGGAGGTAAGTCTTCAAACTGTTGAAAGCGGCTTCGCACTCAGAGGTCCATTCAAATGCTTTACCTTGCCGTAGGGTATGAAAGAATTGTCGGCAGCGATCTGTGGAACAACTGATGAACCTGTTGAGTACGGCGGCCATCCCCATCAGCTTTTGAACCTCCTTGACCGATCGAGGGGAGCCGAGTTCAAGGATTGCTGTGATTTGCTTTGGGTTGGCTTCGATTCCTCAATGGTTGACAATGTAGCCAAGGAATTTGCCGGATCCGATCCCAAATGTGCATTTGGAAGCGTTCAGCTTCATTTTGTACTTGCGTAAAATGCCGAATGTCTCTTCCAGATCGGCTAGATGAGTTTGCTCCTCCTTGGACTTGACCACCATGTCGTCAATGTATACTTCCATAGTACGGCTGAGTTGCTCCTTGAACATGGCCGTGGCTAGTCTTTGGTAAGTTGTCCCCGTATTCTTCAGTCCAAAAGGCATAACCTTATAACAATAGGTTCCTCTTGGGGTGAGGAATGCAGTTTTGTCTTGGTCCTCCGGATGCATGGCAATTTGATGGTAGCCTCTGTAGGCATCGAGGAAGCTCATACGTTGATGACGTGCCGTGGCGTCTACGAGTTGGTCTATTCTGAGGAGGGGAAAACAATCCTTGGGGCAAGCTTTGTTTAAGTCCGTGAAATCCACGCAGACACGCCATGTCCCATTTTTCTTCTTCACAACCATAGTATTCGACAGCCATGTAGGATAGGTCACTTCTCGGATTGCTCCGGAATCAAGCAACCGATCAACTTCTTCAACAACGGCGGCAGTGTGTTCTGCAGCTGACCGCCGGCTTTTCTGAACAATCGGCTTACATTTCGGGTCAATATTTAAACGGTGCTGAGAAATAGATAGATCTACCCCTGGCATCTCATACGGTGACCATGCAAATACATCAAGGTTGCCGAGTAAAAAGGTAATTAGCTGCTGCCTGTCGGCTTGATTCAGGAAGGCGCCGACCATGGAGAACCTGTCAGGATTTCCGTCAATTTCAACTCGATCCAATGCTTCCGTGGCTTTTTCATGTGGGAGTCGTCCAACTTCATCGAGGCTCTCTCGATCCGGCACCTCAATAGAATTTACTTCCAATTCTCATCGTGTCTTGGCGGCAAGAAAATAACATGCTTGTGTCGATTTCTGGGAACCGCGGATTTGTTCAATGCCGCGTTCAGTTGAGAAGCGGAGCAATTGATGATAGGTACTAGGCACGGCCTGCATGGTATGCAGCCAAGTTCGTCCCATGATGAGATTATACGGCGAAGGCAGCTTGATGACCAAGAACTCCACATCCACTGTTCGTGGACCAGCTCGAACTAGCAGTGTGATTTTGCCCAACAGGTATTCTGGATTAGCGTTGAAGCCGAATAACGGATAAGGAGCCAGAGACAGGTCCGACTCGATGAACCCGAGTTTGATGAAGATCTTGTAATACATAACTTCCGAAGTACTCCCCTGGTCTATGAGAACACGTTCAACGGTGAATCGGTTTACGTGTAGTTCGATGACCAATGGATCAATGTGGGGGAGTGTTACGCCAATCAAATCTGAATCATCGAAGGTAATACTCGGAGCTTCATGGGGCCGTTTTGCTGGTGTGATTTGCTTTTGGGGGTCAGGATGCGATTGAATTGTATGTACCGCGGATGACGACGGCAGGCTGTATATCATATGGATTACGCCGAGTGGGGGTGAATCCTACCGTAAAGCTACTGTTTTGGCCGAGTTGTCTTTTCAGATGTACTGCTTAAGCCGACCATCTTGTACCAATTCCTCAAGGTGATCCTTCAATGCGTAACAGCTCTCGGTATCATGGTCGTGGTCCTTGTGATACTCGCACCGCCTATCCCATCTCTTCGTGTTGGGAGGTCCCACCATTTTGGATGGCCATTTGAAGAACGGAAAGTGTTAAACTTTAGACATAACCGTGCTGATCGGCTCTGACAACTCTGTATATTTCTTGTCCGCGCGCCTTGTGCGCCTACTATCTACTTGAAGTTGTTCACTTGCTCGGTGGGAACATTCATTGTTTGATCGGCGCGGATCCCGTCTCTTGTCTCGTTTAGTCCGATTCCATGGTTCAGGGTTCCATGTTGGTACAGAATTTATCGGCTAAACAATTTCAGATGGGGCCGTCTTGTTGGCCTTGTTTCTGGCTTTAATCCGCAAAGCGTCATCTTCCACTTTGCAGTACTACTCGACTTTCTTCATCAACAACCAGACCGTTTTGGCGGGCCTTCTAGTCAAGGAACTGCGGAGGGCTTTATTAGGATGCAACCCCATTTTAAAGGCGGTGATGGCCATGGAGTCGTTGCAGGCATCATCTACAAGATTAAAGCATTCCCAATAGCGCGCCGAATATCTTCGTAAGGTTTACGCTGGTTAGATCTGCATTGCCCAGAGAGAGTCGGCTTGCTTCGACTAGACCTTATTGGTGATGAATCTTGCCCTGAAGGATTTCTGTAAATGATGGAAGCTCTTAATCGACGCCGGTTCCAACTCGTAATACCATCTAACGGCCAATGGTCCCAAACTGCTCAGAAATATTCGGCACATGAGAGCCTCGTCGTCTGCATGCAGCGTCATGGCTTGCTTATAATGACGGATGTGGTCAGTGGGATCTGATTTTCCATCATATAGGGTAAACGATGGAGCTTTGAACTTTTTGGGTAGTACTGCCTTTGCAATCCGTCGCACAAAGAGATCATGTTGGTCCTCTTCATCTGAACCATGTCGTCTTCGCTTATTCCGTGCATGCGGACTCTCTTCAGAGGAACTGGAGGTTGCGACTCGTCCCTTCTTTTTAGGTTCTGGGGATAATGAGTCAGAATCACTGTCACTATCTTGTCTCCGAACTCGAGGTCGTCGACCATCCTCTCTCAGAGGTTGTGCCGAACCTTGGCGTGCGGCTTGTTGGGACTTTGCCACTTCCAAGGCCAGATCCTGACGAAGGCGCTCGTTCTCAGCGATCATGTTTTCCAACCTCTGTTCGTTTTGCTTCGCCTGATCCATAATCGCTTGCATTGTGTCATCAACTGAGTCAAAGTTCAAGGCTCTTCTTGTAGTGATGTTTTCTGGTCCCAGCATGGTGCTTGGAGTTGTATCGACTGGTGGCGTAAGGTTGTCAGCGACTACCGAAGGATCTTCCGTCACGTCCGCCATGGATGTAGTTGAGTATTCCCACAGACGGTGCCAATTGTAGGGATATGGTTTTGAAATACTCTTTTGAATCCAATAGGACGCTCGAGATCTTTTGCTAGTCACCTGAAAATGAATGAACACTCCGGTCGGTGGTGCGGGAATTAGCACTTCGACGGATAAGTCAGTATATATCACACGTTTGCTTCTATCTTAAGTTTCTTGGGGTTATTACTCGTACCTCTATTTTGGCTGTTCTTCCTTTATATATACTTGCTTTGTGGGCCTCAGGGTCTGGCCCACTTTCAATCCACCCTGTCAATGTTCACTCGGCTTCTTCCGTCATAAATCAATTCCCATTCGGCTCCTTGCTTTAACTGGTTCTACGGCCGACTAGGATGTTCGGCTTTCGATGCAAGATGGGGCCGAATGAGATGTTCACATAATAAGCTTCCTAATATGTACTTGGCCTCTCTGCAATCGTCAAAATCCGGCTCCCACAGGGTTATTAAAAATAATTTCACAATATTAAATATAATAATCAAAATATTCAAATTTTAATAAATAAAAAATAGAGCAATAATAATCAATATAAAAGTGAAGGAAATAGGGACAGAAAATCAAATACAATGATTTAAAGTGGTTCGGCACGTCGGGCTTATGTCTACTCCCCATGTATCCTCCTCAAGGATTTCTCCACTATTCTTCAAATAGTAATACACCATTAATTTCATGGGTGCTAGTGAACATTTACAACAAGTGACCAAACTCGATCACTCCGACTAGTTTAGAATCTAGTGCCTAGTCACACCTAATCCAAGTGATTTTTTTTTCGAAAAATCACTCACAAATATTTTCTTTTTTACAAGAATAATAAGAGTAAGGAATATAAAACCCTTTTACAATTTTACTTAAACTCTCAACAAATTTTCTCACATAAAATATAACTCAATGAAGTACAATACAATATTTAGAAATAATTCAATATCACAAATTTTTTTCGTCTTCATTTCATATTTTTTGTAACGACCCGGGCATGTATTTGATGAAATAATCATCTCATTGCATTGTTAAGTGCTAATTGATTATGTGTTTGATGAGAAATTGCATGAGAATTAAAAGGATTTGAATGTATATTTGTGGATTATAAAAACCTGTTGAAATTACAACTTTAAACTGAAAATTGAAGGTCTTAGAGGCACCAGAAATCAAAACTGAGTACATATTTGTGATCATCATGGTTTTTAGGACTTAATGAGAAGTTTGGTAAAAATTTGATTCGGAATGAATTAATTGGATTTAATTAGATATTATATATATATAGGAGTTTAACTTAGACAACTTAGACTTAATAAAAGAAGAGAATCACAGAGAGAGAGAGAGAGAGAGAGAGAGAGAGAGAGAGAGAGTTAGTTCTAGAGACCCTAGAGAACTCAAAAAGAAGAAGAAGGAAAAAGAAAAAGGAAAGGGATTTGAGCAAATCTTTATCAATACAACCATCTAAGGTAAGAATCCTCCTCTAATTTCATGAATCTAAGTTGTATTACCATGAAATCATAACATCTTGGTTGAATTTAGAAGTTGTGTGGTGTAAGTTGATGTTTAGAACCCTAAAGAGAAAAATTGGAAGAAATAGCTTGAGATTTTGACACATGGCAATACTCTTGTTCAATCACTTACTTCTTACATGAGTTTTGAAATTTGAGGAGGAAATCTCCATGGATTTTGAACTTGGAACTCACCACATGCAAAGTTCTTGGTTTTCTTCTTAAATTCAAGATTGTGATCTTGTGAATGGCAAAATGAGTTTTGGTTTAAAGTTATGATTTTGTTTGAAGTTAGAGATGGGAAATTCAAGGTATTTTTAAGAGTTTCGGGCCTTGATTTCCATAAAATTGAAGTTAGTTTTTGCTAAGAGGGAGTTCCAAATTGAATGTAACGCCCTCAAAATAAAGACTTAATCCAACCATTCAATAAATCTATAAAACATAATAGAAATATCATCTTTTCATTCATCAGAGTTTGTATTACGATAGATATTACATGCTAGTAACAAAATGGATGCCCTAAGGGCTTACAACTTTCCAAGTCATCACTTGGTTACAACAAAAGGAGCCCTAGCTCTATACATAGAAAGCCCTAGGCTTGAATATACATTTAACATCAAAATGAATAATGGAGCACATCCCCTTTCTCCTCCTAACAAGGATACATGTGCAATGTATTTAAACACGTTGCCACATACAATGACCAATTAAATCACATATTCAATGCGTTAATCCAACCGTCATATTCAATGACATAATCCAATTGATTAGTTTCAATTTACCTAATCATCATGCAGTTTCTACAACAATCATGGCTATCCTCCACCGATAGCCCAAAACAGTTATTTCTAAACAAATAAATAAATCTATCAAACAGATAATTTATTGACTTTTCCATAGGTGAGTGATTTATCAATCCAACTACACCGTTTGATCACATATTTCCCCAATTTCATTATTCCCAAGCCAATTTCATATTTCCACATTGATTTCATTACTTAAACAAATAATTTATATAATGCAAATTAGGGCATTCTCCCCATTTTCTCAAATGTTGCCCCCAAGGCCAAATTTCACCCATATTGCACAAACAATCACATTTTCAAGACCTCACACACACATATGGAACCCAACAATAGGAACCTCTCTTTTATAATTTCAACTCGAACCCTAACTTCACCCAAAATTCCAAAATCACACCATTTATGTTAAAACCCATATAGGAGAGTAGAATATCCTTACCTCAAGAAGAGAAGACGAGCCAAGCAAGAGATGAGCTCCAAAGATGACGAAATTGACTTCTACTTGGATGAAAATGGAGATCTTAAAGGGCTCAATCTTTTTATCAAAGGAAGGAGGGTGAGGAGATCACTAGATTTAGGTCAAAATGTAGAGAAAGAGAGAGTATTTTAGAGAGAGAAGCTCTCAACTTAGGGTTTTGGAAAGTTTTAGAGAGAGAAAGGACAGAAAAAGTGATTTAAAAAGTCACTTTCACGATCTAATATACGTACAGTCCGCTCGAGCGGAGAGTTTGACGCTCGAGCGTCAGACACATAAATTTGACCCACTCGAGCGCGATAAAGGCAGCTCGAGCACCAAGACACAACAGCAAGGCACTACCCGCTCAAGCGCAATGATACCCGCTCAAGCGTAGAATACACTCGTCCAGTGACAGACTTCAGACAGTCGCTCGAGGTCCAAAGGGGCCGCTCGAGTATAAGAAACGTCGCTCGAGCGTGAAAAACACTTATGCAGTATTTTTGCAAACGCACAAAGTACTGAAAGATTGCAAACCCCGCTCGAGCGCAAGAAGACCCTCTCGAACGGAAGACCAAAATTCTAGGCAGCAAGGTTCTAGACCAATTAACAACCAACATGTTCTAAATACGCCGAAGACATTCCAAAATTTAAATTCAAAGAGTAAAAGGAGGAAAAGACATAAATAACAACATTAAACCACAAGACTCGAGTTCAGAATACCATAAGAGCCGGGTTAAAATCCGGGATCGCTATAACCTCCCCCCCATAAAGAATTTCGCCCCCGAAATTACAAATTAAGTTCAAAATCAATGTTTTTGTCATTCCCAACCATGTTATTCTTACAAATCCAATACCATGACCCATCCTCCAGTCATTCATTTTCACTGACTCGATACACGAGCTCCATACTGAAACGAAATTCACAATTTCCAAAACATTAATAATGTTTAATAAAAATTCAAATTTTCAAGAAGTGTACATGGCATATACAATGCTTCCAAAGTAACACAATACACGTGATATTCTATATTCCCAAACATATGCAATGTTTACAATAAACTCATGTTTCCAAGATGACCAAAACATATACAATGTTCTCATAATTTAAACATATACAATGTTCATACTTTTCTTTAACAACAATTATAATCTGAATACAAAGTTATACATTAGCAAACAAGTCCGGATACTTCTCTCGGAGTTCCATTTCACGTTTCCATGTCGCTTCCTCAACTCCGTGATGTTTCCACAACACCTTGACCAAGGAAATCGTCTTGCCTCGCAAGACTTGGTCCCGTCTATCCAAGACCCTCACCGGTCTCTCCTCATACGAAACATCCTCATCTACCTCTAAGTCGGTCCAATCCAACACATGCGATAGATCCGGCTCATACTTCCAAAGCATACTAACATGAAACACATCATGTACTCTGAACAGTTGCGACGGCAACGCCAAACGGTAGGCAACCTCCCCAACCCTCTCAAGGATCTCAAAAGGGCCAATAAACCGAGGGGACAACTTCCCACTCTTCCCAAACCTTATCAAACCCCGTCTAGGTGATATTTTCAAAAAGACGTGATCCCCAGCTCAAATGACAATGGCCTCCTCCAATGGTCGGCATAACTCTTTTGGCGACTCTGGGCTGTAACCAACCTCTTACGAATAAGCGTCACTTTCTCCGTCGTTTCCCGCACCAACTCCGAGCCCAACAAAGGTGCATCACCCACCTCAACCTAACACACTGGAGATCTACACAGCCGGCCATACAAGGCCTCAAACGATGCCATACCAATACTCGATTGGAAACTGTTATTGTAGGCAAACTCCACTAATGGTAGGTGTCTCTCCCACGACCCCTTAAAGTCAAGGACACAGCCTCTAAGCATATCCTCAAGGATCTGAATAGTGCGCTCGGACTGCCCGTCAGTCTGAGGATGGTAAGCCGTGCTAAAAGTCAATCTAGTGCCCAAGGCACTCTGCAAACTGTACCACAACCGGGCAGTAAAACGCGGATCCCTATCTGAGACAATTGACACTGGGACCCCGTGCAACCTCACTATGTCCCGAATATACAAGTCGGCAAGGTGATATACCGAATCTCTCACGCGCATAAGAATAAAGTGCGCCGACTTAGTCAACCGGTCAACCACCACCCAAATGGCATCATTATCCCGTTGAGTCTTTGGAAGACCCACCACAAAATCCATCGTGACATGCTCCCATTTCCACTCGGCTATAGGCAAGGGTTGTAACAGACCCGCTGGCCTCTGATGCTCGGCCTTCACTTGCTGACAAGTAAGGCACTTTGACACAAACACCGCCACATCTTTCTTCATACCTCTCCACCAAAACTGGCGACTTAGATCGTGATACATCTTTGTGCCTCCCGGATGCACCGCAAGGCGTGAATGGTGAAACTCTCGGAGTACTTCCTCTCGGCAAGACTCCGGCACAAACAAGCAGTCTCGGTACCTCACACTCAGGTCAGAATACACAGTCAAACCCTTCTCTACCTTCCCATTGGAGATCTTCTCCTGGAGGGATTCTACCTTAAAGTCACCCTTCTGCACTTCCAACACTCGGTTCACAAGTGTAGGTTGTGCAACTACAGAGAACAAGACTGCAGATTCAACAGACTCGCCTAGATGCAAGTCAAACTCACCAAGGGTACCCAACATCTCCCATTCCCGGATAGCAATACAAGCTACATCACTAATGGACTTCCTACTTAGGGCATCGGCCACAACATTGGCCTTCCCCGGATGATAGTGCAACTCGAAATCATAATCTTCAATGAACTCCATCCACCTTCTCTGCGTCAAATTCAAGTCTTTCTGTGTAAACAGATACTTCAGACTCTTATGATCTGAGAACACCTCGAATTTCTCACCATAAAGATAGTGCCTTCAAATCTTCAAGGCAAATTTCACAACTGCTAACTCTAGGTCGTGAGTAGGGTAATTCCTCTCCTGTGTTTTCAACTGACGTGAGCCATAGGCTACTACTTTCCCCTCTTGCATCAATACACAGCCCAAACCTTCTCGTGAGGCATCACAATACACTGCATAGCCCAAACCCCTCTCCGAAATAATCAAGACTGGAGCGGTGGTAAGTCTAACCTTGAGCTCTTGAAACGACCTTTCACAAGTCTCACTCCACACGAATTTGACCCATTTCCGTGTCAATCTAGTCAAAGGCGAAGCTAGCCTGGAGAAATCCTTCCCAAACCGACGGTAATACCCAGCCAACCCCAAGAAACTACGGATCTCGAAAACATTCTTAGGTTGTGCCCAATCCTGCACTGCCTCTATCTTGGATGAATCTACGGTCACCCATTCCCCGGATACCACATGGCCTAAGAACTTAACCTTTCTTAGCCAGCACTCACACTTCCCAAACTTAGCATACAGCTTATGGGCTCTAAGCAACTCAAGCACCACTCGCAAGTGTTCCTTGTGCTCCCCCTCAGAAGGTGATTGAATAAATCAGAATGTCGTCCACAAAGATGACCACGAAATGATCTAAGAATTCTCGGAAGATCCGGTTCATTAAATCCATGAACACAGCAAGTGCATTGGTAAGCCCAAAAGGCATCACCAGAAACTCGTAATGGCCATACCGCGTACGGAATGCCATCTTCGGGATATCCTCCTCCCTGACCCTCAACTGATGGTAACCCGATCTCAAGTCTATCGTAGAGAAACAACGAGATCACTTCAACTGATCGAACAGATCATCTATATGAGGCATAAGGTACTTGTTCTTAACTGTAACCCGATTCAATTTTCGATAATCAATGCAAAGTCTCAAAGCCCCATCTTTCTTTTTAGCAAAGAAGGCTGGTGCTCCCCAAGGCGAAGTACTAAGGCGAATAAAACCCTTGTCTAGTAACTCTTGGAGCTGAATCTTTAACTCACTCAACTCGGCTGGGGAAAACGGTACGGTGCCATGGAAATTGGTATCGTGCCAGGTACTAAGTCAATAGAGAACTCGATCTCTTGATGGGATGGCAAACTAATAAGATCCTCGGAAAAGACATCTGAGTACTCACAAACCACTCTTAGCAACTCAGTCCGGGTCTCATCACACTCACTACTCATAAAGCTAGCGAGAAGACAACTAAGCTCACTCCGTTCGCGCGGATCATACATCGGTGGTAAGACTCTACCAACCCGATCCCCCAAGAAATGAAAACATTTGCCACTCAAGGTATATACAGTAACCCTCTGGCGGTAACAATCCATAACAGCCCAGTATGACGATAACTAGTCTATACCCAAAATCACATCAAACCCAGACATATCCATCAACACAAAAGAAAAGGGAAGCCGACGATCGGCGACCTCTATATCACAACCCCGACACCCCTATTTCAAAACCATCTCACCCCCAATAGGTGATACAACACAAATAGGGGATGCTAACTGCGCCAACTCCAATCCCAAAACAGATGCAAAAGCAGAAGATATAAATGAATGGGATGCACCCGTATCAATTAACACATTAGCAACCGAGTTGCAAAGCAAAAAGGTACCTCTCACAACAGATGGAGCCGGTACAAGATCTGGCGCTGTAACAGCATACACGCGCCCTGAAGGTCTCTGATCTACCTGCTCACCTCTCAGAGCATAAGACTGCTACACAGACTGAGCCGAAGAGGCTCCCTGATTGGCCCTCGAGGCCTGAACTGACTGTGCTGGCTAGTAACTCTGTGTCTGCCTCAAACCAGACGCACCAGATGTGCCACTCGACTGCAGGCAAAACCTCTTCAAGTGCCCCGCCTGCCCACACTGATAACAAGTGAGCGGCTGGCCTCTGCCCTGACTCTGGCCCTAAGAACGAGCCGAAGATGAAGCTGCTCGCTGCCCTTCTCCCCTATGCGGGCAAGCTAGAGACTTGTGGCCCATCTGACCACATTTGTAACAGGTGATGTCTACCTGACCGCCTCTCCCAGAACCCGAACTCAGTACTGGAAAGGTAGATCTCGAATGCACTCCCTAGGATTGCTGAAAGTTAGAACCCATCTGCCTCTTACCGTCCCCCTGGCCATCCTGACTCCTTCTGGAGCCCCTCATCCTCTCCTCCTCCTCATGTATAATGGTCTCAAGATAGGCGGCAGCCTCCACAAGGTGCCCATAGTCCCTAATCATGGACCCAACAACTCGAAACATGAGTCCGGTCCTCAACCTCTTCTCGAACTCCAGACAACGGCGTTCCTCAGTCGCCGCCAACTCAGGTGCAAACCTAGATAGGCTAGTAAAGATGGCTTCAAACTCTGCCACTGGGGTGTTCAGCTGCACCAACTTGGAGAATTGATCTCTCAACTTCTCCCTCACTATTGCAGGTAAGTACTTGTCCTGGAAAGCTTCAACAAAGGCCTCCCAAGTCCCTCCAATGCACCCCCCTGCATACTTCCACCATTGACCCGCATCTCCCTTTAGTTGGAAAGACGCCAAGGTCACTTGCAAGCCGCCGTCTTCGATGCCAAGCATCTCAAATGTCTTCGTCATCTGTTCAAGCTACTCATCCACCTTCAATGGCTCCTTAGGATCACCCAAAAATTCATCCGGATTCGACCGGAAGAACTCCCCCTTTAGAAAAGACGGCCCTGCCTCAGCTACCTAGGCCTGGACTTGATTCTCAGCCCTGAGAATGTCCATAGATTCCCTCAATGCTCCGGCCATTTCACGAGTAAGGCACCCATGGCCTGCTGACCTACTGGCTTGGCCACGTTGGCCTGGCCAACTCTCTCCTTCTGCACCGGAATCTCATCCGGTATAGGCATCTCCTGCCTCCTAGGCCTACCACGCCTACCACCACGACCTTGTCCTGACATCCTAATAAAGGTAACAAAAGGATTAGCACATTTACAAATGTGCCGAAGCTATCTCACTCGCATCCTAATACGATGGACAACTGTAATTCACTCCACATAAGCACATAATCACATAAACACATACAAATTTCATTTCCGGATAATGACCGTCCCATGGCGTTGCTAGAGTTCCAGTTAGAAACGACAGTGATCAAATGCCTTTCTAACAGGACTCCTAGAAACCCATGGACCCGATCAACATCCTAGAAACTAAATCCCATACCCATATAGTCACATAAACATATTATCATATAAGCACATAACATTACACTTAAGTCTCTAACAAGCGAGACAAACCCATTGTGGTACTAACCACTTCCCACGTACCCAAAGTATTATAACTCAGTACGCTCTAATACCAAGTTGTAACGCCCTCAAAATAAAGACTTAATCTAACCATTCAATAAATCCATAAAACATAATAGAAATATCATCTTTTCATTCATCAGAGTTTGTATTACGATGCCCTACGGGCTTATAGCTTTTCAAGTCATCACTTGGCTACAACAAAATGAGCCCTAGCTCTATACATAGAAAGCCCTAGGATTGAATATACATTTACCATCAAAACGAATAACAAGAGGGAGTCTTCAACTCCAAAACCTCCCAAGCTAAGATCTTGGAGGTGGCATTTCACCTGTACCTAAAATGGTGTCCCAAGTAGGGTGAACCAAAGCCCAAGAGAGACATGCTAAACAACATATGAGAATTAACTAAAACATTAGCATTCGATAAATGTTTAACACTTGAAAACCAAGTTACACTCTTTCCATAACCAATCAACATTGACATCCTTATTTCTATTCACTTCCATTTATTTATCCAAATCAATTCATTAACATGGTTCATTTTTATCCAAACAATTCAAAATGAGACAACATCTCATATCATCAACATCATTCAGATGTATATAAAATTTCGGGACTTTCACCCTGGACACTCCGGCCAACTTAATTATCAATGGAGTACATCTCCTAGCTCTTCCCAAACAATGGAGTACATCCCCTTTCTCCTCCCAACAAGGATACATGTGCAATGTATTTAAACACGTTGTCACATACAATGACCAATTAAATCACATATTCAATGCGTTAATCCAACTGTCATATTCAATGACATAATCCAATTGATTAGTTTCAATTTACCTAATCATCATGCAGTTTCTACAACAATCATGGCTATCCTCCACCGATAGCCCAAAATAGTTGTTTCTAAATAGATAAATAAATCTATCAAACAGATAATTTATTAACTTTTCCATAGATGAGTGATTTATCAATCCAACTACACCGTTTGATCACATATTTCCCCAATTTCATTATTCCCAAGCCAATTTCATATTTCCACATTGATTTCATTACTTAAACAAATAATTCATATAATGCAAATTAGGGCATTCTCCCCCTTTTCTCAAATGTTGCCCCCAAGGCCAAATTTCACCCATATTGCACAAACAATCACATTTTCAAGACCTCACACACACATATGGAACCCAACAATAGGAACCTCTCTTTTATAATTTCAACTCGAACCCTAACTTCACCCAAAATTTCAAAATCACACCATTTATATGAAATGACCAACATCTATGTTAAAACCCATATGGGAGAGTAGAATATCCCTACCTCAAAAAGAGAAGACGAGTCAAGCAAGAGATGAGCTCCAAAGATGACCAAATCGACTTCTACTCGGATGAAAATGGAGATCTTAAAGAGCTCAATCTTTTTATCAAATGAAGGAGGGTAAGGAGATCACTAGATCTAGGTCAAAATGTAGAGAAAGAGAGAGTATTTAGAGAGAGAAGCTCTCAACTTAGGGTTTTGGAAAGTTTTAGAGAGAGAAAGGACAGAAAAAGTGATTTAAAAAGTCACTTTCACGATCTAATATACGTACAGTCCGCTCCAGCGAAGAGTTTGACGCTCGAGCGTCAGACACATAAATTTGACCCGCTCGAGCGCTAAGACACAACAGCAAGGCACTACCTGCTCAAGCGCAATGATATCCGCTCGAGCGTAGAATACACTCATCCAGTATTTTATAGACTTCAGACAGTTGCTCGAGCGCCAGAGGGGCCGCTCGAGCACCAGAGGGGCCACTCGAGCGTAAGAAACGCCGCTCGAGCGTGAAAAACACTTATGCAGTATTTTTGCAGACACACAAAGTACTGAAAGATTGCAAACCCCGCTCGAGCGCACGACCAAAATTCTAGGCAACAAGGTTCTAGATCAATTAGCAACCAACCTATTCTAAACACACCCAAGACATTCCAAAATTCAAATTCAAATTCAAAGAGTAAGAGGAGGAAAAGACATAAATAACAACATTAAACCACAAGACCCGAGTTCAGAATACCATAAGAGCTGGGTTAAAATCCGGGATCGCTATATTAGAACAGAATTTTCGACTTGTATTGTACCTAGACTGCTCATGCGGCCTAGGCCACTGCACGAATGGCCAACCTTTCTTAGCACCAAATTGTATTCTGCTTTGGCGTCGCTAGAGTGGCCAGGACCACTGCACGAGCAACCAGGCCACCGCACGAGCGGCCAACAGAGCAGGCTTGGTTTTATTTTCTTTTCGTTTTTCTAACTTCCAGACCTCCGTTTGCATGGTTTTCAAGTGTGTTGCACATGCATATGCACTTCATGAACATGAAAGAAATTGAAGAATGAATAGAAATAACTGAATAATCAGATAACGAAAGAATCGAAGAGGCTTAAGAACCGACTGTCTGAATGAAATGTGTTTTGAGGCATTGTACTTGATTGTGTTGTATAGGTCGCTTGCACGGGGAGTGTCATCCGGCCAAACACTGTGAGTAATATCTTTGTAAAGATATTTTTATATATGAATTACTTGAAAATGATTATGTCATCCGATATGTTGTGAAACCTATGTTTTGTTATAAAACATTTGATACGATAAGTTTTGATTAAGAACTTAGGAATCGTTACTCTGAATTGTGTACAATACGATATGTTTCTGAAAATGAGATTAGATAAGAATGAATGAGATTCCCTTTGTGCTTATCGAATGTGACACCCATGAACACATGCTTGAATGTTCAAAAATTTCCGTTATGATTATATATCAATCCATAGTCTACGTCGACCCGTTGTGGTTGTTATGTCTAAGTCGATTAATTACGATCATTATGTATATGTCAATCCGTTGCGATCTTTATGCATATGTCAATCCGTTATGATCATTATGCCTATGTCCTCGGTCTATTGTGATCATTTTGCTAATATTTTGTTCAGTACTATTGGGTTATACCACGAAATGTAAGTAACTCTGAATGATTTGACGAACCTTATGAATTCTACATATATATAAATCTGATAAATGCTTCATTTCGTCATGGACATTCTGTATGATCTTTTGTCTAAGGTGTAATAATGCTTTTGCAAATGTTCTGCACTATGAGTTCAACTATGAAAGGTTCTCCGAAGGTTTGAGGAACGGTATTTATTATGAGTATCCAGACAATACTTTGATCAGTTTAAGAACACTGTTTGGATTTTATAAGTTATGAATCTCATACATTTAACCTCTTTACTTTGAGATTATTCACTTGGTTTTAACTCATAGTTTGTATATGTATGTAGGTGATCAATCACAGGACAGGACTTAGTAGCGTCAACCTAATCCCCATTTTGTCAAGCCAACTTTCGTGCCTCACTGTGAGGTTCCAAACTGTCAAGCGTTTTGGCTTTTGGGTGGTTTCGAATTCACCCTTTTGCAATTGTGATCTAATGTTATGAAGTCTTGGTTTAAAATTTTTTGTTTTGTTTAATTTTGTTATTAGGCTCAATTCCCGACGTTATGTAAATGTTTTGTTCATATGTTATTGAGATGGACCATATAAATATCTATATATAGTATGTAAAGTTATTTTGTCCCATGTAAGTCCCACAGCTCATTGGACGATTTTATTTTATTATTATTGGCTTCTACCAGCCCTATTACCGTTTACTATTAAAAAGGCCTTTAGTAATCTCAGATTATTGGCCGATTACGACGCTAAACCTTTAGGGCAGTTTTGGGTCGTGACATTTTTCTTCAACCAAAACACTTCTATTTATACAAAAAAAAATATATCCGTTAGGAAGGCACGCTCCTCCTCTAATTTTGGAGACGCTTCAGATTGCAGCTCAGATTCACATAGAGAACATACCAAGCAACCATTTGAAATTAATGACAAAAAGGTTACTTTCGATGAATAGTGAGAGTTGATTTTTCAAAACATTCCTAGTGAAAAGCAAAGTGATTTAATGCACAGTAATTTCTTTATTAAAATATTTATATGCATTGTGAAATTCTCTTTAAATAATATTTATAACAAATACATCATACAACATATATTTTAACAGATAATATTTTGTGTCAAAAAATATAAAATATTTATATTAAAAAATCACAATTTATCTCATAATATTTTAGACATCATCAAAATCAAACCATATGATTAATAGATTGTCTTGTGATCTTGGCCTGTGATTTTTTATCACAATTAGAGGAGTCCAATTGTGATTTTTTTTTCACGTTAAATAGTTGTGCCGAATTGTTATTGATTATTTGATTGAGATTGCTATTCATTATTTAAAATTAAATCAAATCACAAATTAATATATTGGGATTTTTTTTAATTTTCATAAACCAAACAAGGCCTTAAAATATTATCTCATTTAATAAAAAAAATGAAGCTAATTCACTATGAAAATTGAGTATAAGAGTAATATTTTAACTAGCTTGTTTGCTTTGGATTTATAAGATTCATTTTTCAAAAAATTAAAATAGAGAAAGTACCATGAACTAACTAATATGTTGGTATGTCAAACTCAAAGTTAATGTCATTCAGGCCTCGTTTGGAAACAAACTATTTTAGTAATTTTTTGATTTTTTGACTAAAATATGAGGTAAAAAAAACTAGTATATTTGGGATGACTTTTTAGTTTTTTAAGAAAATATGTGCAAAAAGTAGAAAGAAAAGGGAATCTTTGACTTTTTGGTACAGGTTATTAGCTTTTTGGTTTTTTTAATGACTTTTTGACTTTTAAGCTAAAAAGTAATGTTGCGAAACGAGACCTCAATCATTATTTATCATTGCTAACTTATGATGACTCACTGTTTGACTAATCATATGTATGTTTCAGTATTACAAGCAAACACAGTTGGAAGCCATGGCTAGCGAAAAAGCTGCAGTAGAATATCAATTGAAGAGGGAGATGAAGCGTCTTCAAGAAGCTCAAGTCTGTCCCTATCGATGCTCAGTCAAACCTGCCTTACCATGTGGAGAGAGTGATACCATTGACTATAAGATGGTGGGGATAGAATCTTACACGATCTAAAATGTCTTATGCATATAATTTTATTGCTTAATTGGGCAAGTAGAAGCAGAAAGGAGTAGAATTTCTCGTCAAGCATCATCATCTTGGGAAGAAGACACTGACATGAAAACACTTGAGTATGTTTCTCTCTTCTCTGATCGAATAGAACTTGTCAATGTGCTTCATGTTTTCTGCATATTCTTAAAACATGTTGAAATATGATCTATTCCTTCATTTTTTAATTGCATTTTACCTTGTCATTGTTTGAGTTTTACATTTTATATTATTTTTTAGTTTCTAAATTTGTCTTTGTTCATATTGAAATTTTATTTTAAATAATAAACCTATACTGAAACTGAACTAAATGATAAATGAAGTGAGGTACCCGAGAATCTAACAAAGACATTACTTGGAGATTCTAGCAAAAAAAAAAAAAAAATAGATATTCCATGCCACCAGAGAGTGCTTTGTTGTGCTAAGATTACTGACATCCTTTTTGTATTTGTGCATGTTCCATGTTTGTCTTCTTACTTGGTAGTTAGATTTAACTGATTGATAGTATTCTGATAAAATTGTAAGGACAACCAATCCTTGGTGGAATTGGTTACATCCTGTAAAAGCTTTGTAGTTATTACTTATTTCTAGAATGTTTTGTCAATCATAAACCCGTGCCTTTCTCTTTTTAGTTCCTAAATAAATGAGAAGAATAGCCATTTCATAGCAGAATAAGATTGCATGCATATGGCCTACTCATTTGTTTTTAATCATCTTTAAAAGTGAAACTAGTATTTTTTTTCTCATAAAGACTACTTGCAGGCCTCTTCCCTTTTATCACTGCCACATGGTTGGGGCAAGCATTTAGGTCAGTGTAGACACCCTATTTTTGACCACCCTTAAGACTTGGACACCTCAGGTTGATCACTCGATGATGAAAGTTGCGCTGTACAAATATTCAATTCTTCAGCAAGAAGAGCTTCTAAATCCCAACCTTACACCCCATTTTGGACCAAAACTATTTTGACCAAAATTATTTTAGACCTCAAAACCCTCTTTTTCAAAATATTTTTGATAATGTTTCTACGATGTTTCGAGGCTCGCATTTCGTAAAAAATTACACTTTTCGGTAAACCGAGCAAAGACAGAGTGAAAATAAATGGAAGAGAGGTGAACTCTTTTAAACCTCTTATTTATAGGGTTGGAGTTGAAGAAAATTGGAGGAGAGGGAAGAAAACTAGTTGGGGAAGAAGTTGGGCTTGAAACCATTAAGAGAGAATTGGGCAGCCTCACTAAATCAGGCCTACCTTTTTGTACACTTAGACTTTAGTTGGGAGGCCACCACCATTGGAAAGTGGACTTCCGAAGCTTCATTTTACACTCAAGAATCTCCTAAAGCCAAGTCCGGATGAGGGAGATATGGCTGTTTGAAGTTAGGTATCAATCCGATTAAAACCAAAACTGAGCAGACTTCACTAAAATAGTCATATCTCTTTTCACACTTAGAATTTATATGTGAAGCAACCACCATTGGAAACTAGACTTTCGGGGCTTCAATTTAGACTCAAGAATGACCTAAAAAGGAGTTCGGATGAAGGAGATATGCCCATTTGAAGTCAGGCCTAGAAGCAGTTTTTGTTGTGGCCGACAAATGGCTGTCAATCACCATCTGTGGACGACCAGCCACCACTGGTGGACGGCCAGCCACCACTTCTATCCGGTCGACCACTGGTGTAAAGCCCAGATATTTTGGCTAGCTGTCCTAATTCAGATATTTTCGACTTAAGGCTCATATTTTCTATATATACTTGACATTCGCTCTTGGTTTTAGGGTTAGAAACATTTTAGGAGGGTTAGAATTTTTGGAGCAAAAAATCTCTCTCTCTCTCTTGCAAATTTGTGCACATTAGTCTACATACACTACACTTTTGCCTATACTTCCTTAACCAAAGCTGATCATCTTTGAGTTGAGGCTCATTGAGGCCTTCTTGGAGCTCTTGAAGGTGGTTTTGGCCTGAATTGTTGCCTAAAGTTGATCTTCGCGTCAAGAGGTATAATACTCCCTTTTTTAAACTAGTTTTACATACTTGTTTCTCTATCATTTCCCACTGTTTTTAGGTTGTTTTTGAACTGTAAAAAACTCTATTTTTGTGGGCTGAAATTGGTGGTTTTAGGCCATTTAAGGTTAGGGGGTGGTTCACCCTTCTTTATTCCTTGTTTGTAAGGTCTTTCCACCTTTGTTTCTCACTTTTAAACCATCTTTTTTTGGGCCTTTGAACACTGAATTTCAGAGTATTTTCAATGGTGAAAATCATATTTTGAAGTCCAAATTTGGAGGGCTAGCCTCCCCTCCTTGTGTCTTGTTTGCTAGCCTAGTTAGCTCTATGTGTTAGCTTATTTTTCTACCCATTTGTAGCTTAATTCCAGCATGTTTTAGGCTCTATTTAACATTGTATTGCCTCTATTTTTGGTTGTTTAGTGCATTTGAGTCTTGCTTTCATGCTTGTAGTGTAAGTGTCCTCACAAGCTTGGTGTTTTAAGGCTTTAGACACCACTTGTTTGAGTTGATTGCCATGTTTTAGTGCTTTTCTCACTTAATTTCAGCACTATTAATCTCTGCAACCTCCCTCATTTCTTGACTTTTTCATTTGCTTTGAAGGTTATTTCAACCTTAGGATAGTTTAAGCTTAAAATTGAGGTTCATGCTTAATGGTTTAATCCTCTTTTGGGGGTTCATTACGAACGGCATGATACCTCTCTCTTGCCTTAAACTACCCCTTGGTTGACACTTCCTCTCTTTTAGAGGACTTCACTCACCAATAAACGTAATTGGTTAAAGAATGGTTGGTAATCTAAAATGAGTAAATAAAAGTTGAAACTAAAATTATGCAAGATAAAAATGGTTATGTCTTGTTGTGTTTCAAATCGGACATTAATTGAACACAAGGAAAATTGGGACATTTCATACTCAAAGTGATGAAATGTGCTAAGTTTCCTAGGTCACCATTGCCCTTGATCATGCATGATAGGGTGAAGGTTTTGGGTCTTGTTTGTGCATTTATTGAACTTGTACATCTTAGTTCTTTGGCCATCATGCAATGAAATTACTTGATTGATGGTTTAAGAGCTAAGTGTATCACTCATTTGAGATGTTTGATGATAAGGAGGGATACACAGTACAAACAACCCTTGAGAAATACACTATCCTGCTCTGTTTGCTCTCTGTTGCAGCAAGGAAGTCCAAATCAGCAGTGGCCGCAGGCCATCATCAGTAGTCGACCGGCCACCATCAGTGGCCGACCGGCCCCCTGTCGGCCACCAGTGAAAACTTCAGCAGTGTCCTTCTGAGACACAACAGAGTTGGTCTAGAAGTGGAAAATCAATGCAAAGGTTGTGCAACAGAGGCTTTCAAAGGCAGACGATGGACGTTCTTCGGGTGGAAACCGAGAATGCATGGGCCTCCCTCACTTCCCGAGACTAGTTAATTAGTTTAATTAGCAATTAGTCATTTATTTGTTGTAATTAATTAGTTGTAGCTAATTAGTACTTATTTAATTAGATTGATTGATTAAATTAGTTTGTGTTGTAAATATTTAATTAGCTTAGCCTAGTTAAATTATTTAATTGTTGTACTTAATTAATTAGCTTAGGGTAGTTACTCATTCATTTAGTTTTGTAATAATTAGTTAAGTAGTTAGCTTAGCTTAGTTCATTCGGACCCTCCTACGCAAGGGCATCAATGTTGTAAATGATGTGGATGTCTTCCAACCCCACGTCTTTGTCCCTTTTATTTATCCGCTCTTGATGGTTAGATTAGGGGCATCACGTTTCAATTCGCATATCGCATCTTTGCATCCATTCATTTGTCTTACATACACTGAGGCTCGGCGCATCATTCTAACTGCATTGTCATTTAAATACTTCATTGAATACGTGCTTAGACCGCATGCTATTTAATTGAATTCATATGCCATGTTTAGTAGCCGAGCCTAGTAATTGCATATTGCATGTGTTGCATTAGACATTTGGCATAATTAGGAACATGCCTTTTTCTCACTAGTTTCTTTTTTTGGCTTGGAGTACTAGGTGAGTTTTTAGTGCTTTAGCATACTTGCATGAGTGTGAGTGACTGCCATGACTAGCATGCTTGCCATGAGGCTAAGTGCTTACTTGTTAAACTATTTGAGTGCCTATGGATGAATGCTTGTTGCTTGAATTGGAATGATTCAATGAGATGTACGTTTAAGCCCACTTTGTCAAGTGGCAAATACACAAACTTTAAGCCCACTTTGTTAAGTGGCAAAATCAAACCCTTTCGAAAATCAAACATGAATTGAATTGTTCCAATTTGAGCAAACTAGTCTATACCTTGTGTGCGCACATCATATAGTAATGCTAGCCTAATAAACAGAAACAAAAGCATATAATATTGATAAAAATCAGATCATGATTAGTAGAGGCCGATCTTTGATCGGGCAAGCGGGGGTGCTCAAATGTATTCATGACCTTCCCCTTTCGTACCCAAGTTCTCGAGCCGGGATAACTTTGGTGATGACAGACACGTGGCCTTTGGCACGAGTCATGGGTATCCTAGATTTCTCAAAAATATTTAGGTGGTAACTCTGTATCTGGCAAAGCAGTCCATTTTTGGCAATTTGATTCAAAATTGATTTTCCAAGATTAGATTCAGAACCGCGGGAGTCCGAACTGTAGGGCTATTTTCGAACTTTCGAAAGGGGGCGCGAAAAAGCCAAGCTATAGTCAGCACTGCTCTTTTCTTTCACTACAGTCTTGACATTGTTAGGTTTTTATTATTGGCAATTCCGATTAACAAAACTCCTTTCAATTGTAATTGTATTCGATCTTTTATTTCAGTGAGGCTTTGAGTTTTAGATGCAAATCCGACCCGAATTGTGCCTCGCAGAGATGTTCAATCCTTTCAGTTGTAATTGTATTCGACCTTTCAGAAGTTTCACTCGCTTGCAAAAGTACTGGAAGTTGTTTTTTTCGACTCGAGCAGCCATTCCTACGCTCGAGCGTAGATCCGCTCAAGCGGCCATTCATGTGTGCGAGCAGAGATCACAGATCTGTTTTCTATAAATATGTGTTTCAGTCCGATTTTAGGGTACGGCTTCCAGATCTTCTTCTTAAGTATTAGAATTTTCTTCTGGAGCTTCTTTACTTGTTTCCTTTGATATTTGTGAGAGTTTCAATCATGAATTGAGTGGATTATATCAAAGGGTTTGTTTGTTTTATTTATTCAATACAAAAGAGAGAGTTGTTCTTCGGTAGATTTCGGGGAATTTGGGCCTGAAGCTTTGGTAAATTCTGGAATGGCTCATTGTCGTGATTCGACATCAACGTTGTGGATTCAATGTTGGGCAAGACGATTCCGAGGTGAAGACGGAGCTAGAAGAGGCACATAGGGGTCGTGTGACAACCCAACTCCGTATTATGCTAATTGATTTTAACTATGCTTATAATGATTATATGCGTTTGTGAAATTCTAACTGTTTGCCGTAGGAAAATCTTTTCAATTTTCTGTTATAAAATTTAAATTAAGGGCCGTAAAGGCGTCAGAAACCAAAATTGATTGTACTATAGTAATTAGCATAATTTTTAGAGTCTATGATAAAATTTAATTAGAAATTGATTTGAATCAGAATAATTAGATTCAGAATGATTAAATTAGAGCATTGTTACTTAGCCTAATCAAGTTGATTAGCCAAGCCTATAAATAGGCCTATATACACTCAATTCTTTCCTTTGAACTCATTTTTGGCTGAAAATACACTCTAGAGAGAGAGAGAGAGAGAGAGAGGGCCGGTTCTAGAGAGAAAAGAAGGGGAAAATTATAGAATTGTCTCAAACCTTGAAGATTTGGAAGGCCAAGCTCAAGAATTAGCTAGAATTTGGGAGTATGGAGCCTCTAGGTGAGTAACTACCCTTTAAATCATGAGTTCAAGCTTAAAATTATGTGAACACAAAAGAATTGATGATCAAACACAAGATTTGAATGGTGTATGATGAAATTGAAGGCAATTATATCCATGCATGAAAGAATTTTTATGAATTTGAATAATTTGGCATGAGGCATGTTAAATATGAGGCATGTTAAATATGAAGAATTGAGTACCAAAGCTTACATACATGCATAATTTTGTTAAGCTTTATGACTTTGATCATCATTTGCATCATTTGACATGAAGTTGAAGTCTATTGACATGCATGCATCATCCTTGAAGATATAAAGCTTGGTAGCTTGTGTTATGAAGTTGTCAAGAAAATGTGAAATGATTTGGGATTTGGAACATGGCTTTAAGCAAATTAGACTCAATTTGCCTATGTTCTTATATTGTATAATGTTTACCATGATTTTGTACTAAAAATATGAATTTTGAGCCTTTGAATATGTGTTTGAGCTTCAAACAGAGTTCTGAAAACCCAGAATTTGACTTGTCCGCTCAAGCGGGGAAAGCACCACTCGAGCGTAAAAATCAAGCTCCCAAAAGTTTTGCAAACAGAGATGCCCGCTCGAGCGAGAGAATCAACGCTCGAGCGGCCAGTCACATGTTTTAACTCCTGGCTCGAGCGACTAGGGTCACGCTCAAGCGTAAAAATGGGGTAACCAGTACTTTTGCAGACCCAAGGGGTCCGCTCACGCGACAAAACCTGCGCTCGAGCGGGGCGCCCTATTTTAGAATTTTTGAAAATTTGATTTATGTTTCATTTTCCGTTCTCTTTCATTTCTAAACACTCTTAGGCATGCATTGAACATTGTAAATGAATTAAAGAGCATGAAAGGAGCCTAAGAGCATTAAGCAAATTAAAGAACGAATTGAATTGTATTATGACCCGATGTGTTATGAATTATGTAGGGTCAAGTGCAAGGGCGAATCAAGCACCGGATCACGGTGAGTAATATCTTAGTAAAGATATTTTTGTATGTACATTATTTCCTAAATATTGCCTACGTGGTAATTTCTAAACTTATGAATTTGTATTATGAATGAGTATTCTATCCGCTCGTTTTGTGAAAGAATCAGTAAAGTGAATGTTGTGAAAATGGAAAATGGGCCTAAGGCCGTTTGGACTGTTTAACAAAGTGGACTAAAAGTCATCTTATGCATGAATTGGGCTGAAGGCTGTTTTGTATGATTGATGATTGGACCAAAGGTCGTTTTGAGTATGAACATGGATGTGATCATAATTGTATGCGCATAGCTATGAATATGAGAATGTTGGACCCAAGGTCATTCAGTATTATGATATGAAGGACCGATGGTTATTGGTACATGGATCCATTAGACCTGAAGTCGGTTTATGAATGAGTATTGGACCCGAGGTCGTTTTGTTTATATGGACCCAATGTCGTTTTGTATACAATGGACCTGAGGTCGTTTTGAGTGTGAATTGGACATGAGGACATTTTGTATATGAATATAATGTATTGGACCCGAGGTCGTTCTGCTTTGCTATGATCTATAAATTTTGATATGAATGGGAATAGTAGTTCAAATGTTTAAATTATAAGTATGACTTATGCATGAACGAATCTCATTCATTAACCTCTTTACTCTAGTATTATTCACTGGGCATTAGCTCACTATTTATATTTACGTATGTAGATGAGCAACAGGACGTCCAAACCCAAGCCCAGTGAGCGTTGAGAGACCAAGTCTTGTGAGGTCAACCGAGGTCACCTCATGCGGAGGCTCTACTTTTGTTTTACCCTTCTTTTGTTCTTTTGCGGTCACATATGACCGAACTTGTATAATCTTGGTCTTGGAGTTTTGTTTTTGCTAAATAATGTCTACTAAATGACCCTGGACATGTATAATACTTAAAAAATATGAATACTTGTGTGGTGTGAGTTATTATATGAACATGAGAATGTTTTGGTTAAGCCATGTATGCACAGCTCGTTAGACAATTGAACAATTTTACTTCCGCAATCTAGCCTCCTATTATTAAATATGACAAAATTTCTGACTGAGGCCGCAGGTAATCTCGTGATTACTGGCCGGTTATGACTCCAATCCATAGGGACGGGTTTGGGTCATGACAGGTCGGTTCGATTTGGGCGTGGATTCGCTAGGTAGTTGAGAGTACACTTGTGTAATTCCTTTATGTCTTTTTAGTGGACTGTTTTGTGGCTTTTGCCCAAGTTTTTTTATCACAATTAGAGGCGCTCCAATTGTGGTTTTTCCACGTAAAATCGTTGTGTTGATTTGTCTTGATTGTTTGATTAGGATTGTTATTTACTACTTAAAATTGATACATAATCACAAATCAATATTTAGGGAATTTTTAGATTTTTTCAAACACCTATGTTTCTTTTCTCATTCTATTAAACTTGTCTGGTGCAGTTGCAGAATGCAGCAAAACTTCTAGATTCTGGGGCTGTCAGGGCCATACAATTTTTATGTCGATATCCAATTGCTAGAATCCTGTTGCTTTTCTATTTGGTGAGAATATATAATATATCACCAATTATTTTATTTTTTACTTTTTGGGATTTCCTGTTTCAATGAAAGAGTCTAGTTGTTAAAACTTGTTAATAGTGCTTTGAATTGCATGATGACCGTGCTGAGTGTTTGAATGGTTGAGGAAATTTTGTACAAAAATAGAATTTTTCGTTAACTTTGAACTATAATTTAACTAGATCCCAAGTACCAATTATAGCGAGTATTAGTGGTAACGCGTTCTATGTTGCGTTGTGATTCACGTAGTATATTTGGTTGCTCAAAACTATTATCGGGTGAATGGGAAATTGAAGCCAAAGTGAGCTCCATGGAAATTGTATTTTTGGTGAAATTTCCATAAAGGTTGGAATTAAGGTTTGTCCCACATTACTTTGGTAGGCAAACTTTGTGGCATGAGGATCCTCTAGAGTTTCTTCTCTAGAGTGATCTCTCTACAGTTAGATCCAATGGTTGATATTAAAGGATAGAAAACGACGTTGTTTTGATATTAAAAATAATAATAAATATATATATATATATATATAAAAAAACAACAACAACAATAACAAACCAAACGTTTGTCTCTCTTCTCTCAGATTTCAAACAGATTTCAAAGAGTTATCACAGTTTGATTCTTCAAACTTCAACTACCCAATAGCTACTAGCAATGAGTGAGAAAGAGAAATACAAAACAAAGTCACTCAACATCTTCACTACTCCTCTCTCTCTCTTTGCTTCTTCTCTAATCTCTACCTCAAATCTGAGATGGGTATCTCAGAAAACTTTCGAAAGAAGAAAAAAAATTCAGATTTCATATTTGAACTTTCTTTTACTTATTCTGATCTCCGTTTCTCTATTTCTAATCAATGTAAGTGCTTATTTCATTATTCAACAACAAAGACAGTTGCAGAATACAAATTGATGCCTTCAAATCATGGGTTATCTTCTAGAAGCTATAATCATTAGCAATTAATGAGTTTTTCTCAGAGCATAGTGTTTCAAGAAATTGATCGGTTCAAATTTGCAATCAAAACAAAGAAAGAAGAATATATCTTTGATTTGCTCTGAAAAACAAAAATGGACAACAGTGGAAGACGATTGAGGCGGAAGAGATCGAAGGTGTTAGACTGGTGGATCTGTGGTCTACGAATGTGATTGAACCAAAGGTACGGCGAAGGCAGAAGAGATCGAAAACGAAGATGGCGACGGCGATAGAGTCCTTCAATCTGTTGAAATATAGCAAGGCAGCGGTGGCGGCAGCATGTCAGGAGTGGGAGGGGGCAAGGCGGCGATGTCCTCCTCATCTTCTCTCTTTCTCTCAGCCCTTCTCTCTTCCCCTCTATGTCCTCCTCCTCTTCTCTCCTTCTCTCAGCCCTTCTCTCTTCCCCTCTCTCTCTCTCTAATACCTGAACATGAACATATTCAATAATGTTTTGAAACCTGATTTTTTTTATTTTTTTTATTTTCAAATTGTTTTGGTGAGGCTGAATCTCAGCTCTTGGACAGATCACTCTAGGAGATCACTCTAGGAATAACACTCTAGAGGATCTTAACGCAACTTTGTGTGGGTTTATAAGCCTTGGGTTTGGAACTTAGAGAGGGCCTCAAGGGGTATCCAAGTTTTGTGAAATGATGAGGTTATGGGCAAAGTGGGCTAGACCCATTGGACCCAAAAACAACACGTGCGCCGCCGTCAGTTGGGTAGGCTGGGCTTGGGCGCGGGTGCGTGATGTGAGGTTAGGTTAGGCTTGTCCGGCCCAATGCTTATCTTTTTGGGCCAAAAACTTTTTGAATTTTATTTTTCTAAAATTAAATTCTTACCTTTTTTGGAATTTGAATACCGAAATGGTGTCCAGTTTTTTTTCCACCCGAACAGGTTTATATCTGTTTAAATTCAACCCGAACAGATTCAATATTTGTTTAAATTCAAACCAAACAAGTTCCTTACCTGTTTAAACAAGTTTGTTACCTGTTGGATTCAAATCTGAAAAGCCACCAGTGCACTTATAAATAATAAGTCCCTCATTTGGATTTTGCACTCAATTTTTCCGTTCTAATTCTGCTATTGCTCTCTGCATTTTGCTGCATTTAATTTTCCTGTGAGAAAGAGTATAAACACAAAGTGTGTTCGTTGTGCAAACAGTTTGTAGTGTTGCTACTATTTGTTGTAGATCATTTCATCCTGGGAGATAGACGTCCATAATCTGTTAGCACCCAAGAAAGGACGAATTTGCCTTAAGGAGACAGTGTCCAACACTAGACTTGATCTAAATATCTGACAAAATAATAATGTAAGTAATTCAATTACTTTTCTATTTTTTTTTTTTCCCCCTCAGATTCTGATTTTGTTTTTGTAACAAAATACGAATCTATTTTCCTTAATTTATTTTCATATATATATATATATATACTGGTTTGATTTTTGTAATCAAACAGTCTCTCTCCTTTCTTTAATCCATTGTTCGAATACAATGAAGATTGTTCGACAATCTTAAGACAGACCATTTTTGTGTCTTCATTATATTAATAAAATTATTGTGTTGTATTTTATTTTTCTAGTTTTAGTAACTAGAAAAGTAAAATTATTTTGTGTTATAACTTATTTTTTGGTTTGAATAACTAGAAAATTAATTTGTGTTTTGGTTTTAGTTTTTGCTAATTATTTGTAATCAGATATTATGGCTGCTGAAAGTAGTACTCCAAATCCGATTGTTACAACAACTCCGGTCCTTACCCAAAACCATGTTCAAGTTCCAATGAGTCATGGAGAAAAACCAGAAAAATTTAATGGCTCCAAGTTTAAGAGATGGCAGCAGAAAATGATGTTCTATCTTACCACTCTGAATCTTGCCCGGTTTCTATAGGAAGAGGCTCTGGTGCTTAAAGAGGATGAAAGTGATCCACAAGTTGTTGCCACTATAGACGCCTAGAAACATTATGATTTTCTGCGCAGAAACTATATCCTCAATGGCCTAGACAACGTGATGTATAATGTTTACAGTCCTCTGAAAATAGCAAAAGAATTGTGGGATTCTTTGAAGAAAAATACAAGACAGAGGATGCCGACACAAAGAAATTTGTTGTTGGTAAATTTCTAGACTTTGTTATGATAGACTCCCAAACGGTAATTTCTCAAGTTCAAGGTTTTCAATTAATTTTGCATGATATTCATGCTGAAGATATGTCTCTTAGCGAGTCTTTCCAAGTCCCTGCATTAGTGAAAAAATTACCATCGACTTGGAAAGATTTTAAAAATTATTTAAAACATAAACGCAAAGAGATGACCATGGATGAACTGATTGTAAGACTAAGAATTGAGGAAGATAACCGTAAGGCTGAAAAAAGGAATGGTAAAAATCCCATTGAGTCTAAGGCTAATGTAGTGGAACAAGTGCCCAAACCACATAACAAGAAGAGGAAGTTTACTGGAGATAGTCCTAAACATGGCAATAAAAAGTTCAAAGGAAAATGCTATAACTATGGCAAGACCGGACATCGTGCCTCTGATTGCCGCCGCCCAAAGAAGGACCGCAGAAGTACAAGTAAGAAGACCACCAATCAAGCCAATGTGACAGAAGTTGATTACATTTCTGACGAGATAAGTGACATCAATCTCTCTGCTGTGGTGTCTAAGGCTAATTTGGTTAGAAATCCCAAAGAATGGTGGGTCGACATTGGGGCAACTCGATACATTTGCGTGGACAAAAAGATGTTCACTGCTTATAATGAGGCAGCAAATGGTGAATAACTATTCATGGAAAATTCATCTACTTCTGTTGTGGCTGAACAAGGGAAAGTTGTCTTCAAGATGCCATCGGGGAAGGAACTGACCCTCAACAACATGCTGCATGTATTAGACATCCGAAAGAAGTTAGTTTATGGTTCTTTGTTAAATAAAAATAGTTTTAGGCTAGTATTTGAGTCTGATAAATTTGTATTAACAAAGAGTAGTATGTATATGGGTAAAGGATACATGAGTGATGGTCTCTTCAAGTTGAATGTAATGATTGTTTTACCAAAATTTGCTATGAATAAGAATAACACATCTTTTGCTTATATTCTTGAGTCAAATTTATGGTATGGTAGATTAGGACATGTAAATTTTGATGCTTTGCATAGACTAATTGGTTTAAATTATATACCAAAGTTTGAAATTGATCATAATCACAAATGTGAGATATGTGTAGAAACAAAACTAACTAAGGCTCCATTTAAATCAGTTAAAAGAAAAACTAAACCTCTAGAATTAATTCATACTAATGTGTGTAATCTTAAATTTGTTCAAACTAGAAGAGGCAAAAAGTATTTCATAACATTTATCGATGATTGCACAAGATATTGTTATATATATTTACTTAGAAGTAAAGATGAAACCTTAGAAATGTTTAAACTTTACAAAACTGAAGTCGAAAATCAACTTAGTAAAACTATTAAAATGGTTAAAAGTGATAGGGGTGGTGAATATGATGCATCTTTAAATGAATTTTGTGCACAACATGGCATTAGTCACTAAACTACAGCACCCTATTCTCCATAGCAAAATGGAATTGCTGAAAGAAAGAATAGAACCCTTAAAGAAATTATGAATATTATGTTACTAAGTTCAGGCTTACTGCAGAACTTGTGGGCGAAAGCAATATTGTCTGTTAATTATGTTCTTAACAGAATACCCTATAAGAAAACTAATAGCACTCCTTATAAATTGTGGAAAGGTCGGCCACCTTCCTACAAACACTTGAAAGTGTGGGGGTGTTTGGCAAAGGTAAAAGTTCCTGTTCCTAAAAAGACTAAGGTAGGACCAAAAATAGTGGGCTGTGTGTTTATTGGTTATCCGCATAATAGTAGTGCATATCGATTTTCGACTTATAAATCAGAAATACCTAATATATGTGAACACTATTATTGAATCAAGGAATGCTATGTTTTTTGAACATGTTTTTTTTTTTTTTACAAGAAATGACAGGAATTAAGTTCACAGAAAAGAACTTATGATGTACACAAAGTCAAGAGACTAATGATAATCAAATGCAAGAGACTAGTAATGGTCTCAACCAAAAGGATTTAACTGATGATGAACCAAGACAAGAGAGTAAGAACATCAAAATCCTTTGATCCAAATTTTCTGGCATACTTGTTAGAAAATAAGCCTCAAAGCTTTAAGGAAGCAATATCAGGTCATGAAGCACCTTTAAGGAAAGATGCCATTAATAATGAAATTGAATCCATCATGCAAAATCATACGTGGGAATTGGTGGATCTTCCACCCAGTTCTAAACCTCTTGGGTATAAATAGATATTCAAGAGAAAAATGAAAACAGATGGTTCAATAGACAAGTATAAAACAAGACTTATGGTAAAAAGTTACAGACAAAAAGAAGGTCTGGACTATTTTGACACATATTCTCCTGTGACAAGAATAACATCCATCCACATGCTTATTGCTATAGCAGCATTGTATAATCTACAGATACATCAAATGGATGTTAAGACAGCTTTCTTAAATGGTGATCTAAATGAAGATGTAACAACCCAGATTTTTAATTATTTTTTAAAATTTATACTAAAATCATCTAATCACAATTGGGAAAATATACGATTTATTTTGTATTATTACGTGTAATTTTGTAAAATAATGTAATTAGTAAGAAATTTAGGGGTTAAAGTGTAAATATAAAAGGGAAATTGCCACCTTCAATTGAGAAAGACATGTGGCTTGCCTACCTATATATATATGTGTAATGACTCATGGTTGGATAGCTTGGATTGGGGGAGAAAATTTGGAAGAGCCACGTGTATGGGCTGTGCCTTGGGACTCACGGTCTGCCTCCTTATTTATAAGGAGGAGATGTTCGAGCTAAGGAAAAACAAAAGAAAGGGAAAGAAAATATTGGAAGTCAAGAAGGTTTTGGATAATGGAAAGAAAGAGTGAGGTATTAATTTTAAAGTGAGTTATATTATACCTTGAGTCACCATAATATATTTTATGAATTTTTTGAGTTACCATAATTTATTTTACATAATTGTGTTTTAATTATGTTATTTATTTCAGGAACCTTATTTTATATAATAAGAAAAACCCATGGATATAACTGTTTATTAAAATGTGTTTTGAGTAATTATTTTATAAGTACCACCACGGAGGTCCCATGCCTTGGGAGACGTAAATAACCATTGGCCCCTGTTTGGCCACTTTCTGGTCTTCTGTCTGTCATGGATCCATTGACCCCTATTCTGATTGTCACTCTGGTGACCTCTGTTCTGTTCTGTACCGTGGTTATAGTTATTTACATAATTTATGTATTTCAGTTTCTGCCACTTAAATGATTTATTTATTCAACTTAAATTATGTTAATGTTTTAGCTTAAATAATTATCCATGGTGAATTTTATGCCCTTGTGCTCTTAGTGTAATATTTCTCACTCTGTGCTTATAGTTGTTTACCACTTTCAGGTGACATGTCAAGACCAGCGCGTGGGGTAGGCACAAAACACTTCGTAGACATAGTTTAGCTCTGACAATTTAATTAAATAGAAGCTCCAACGATTATTTTGGTACTCTCACTTAAATATTATTTCCGCTCGCGTTTATTAATTTGTTCAAGAATTGGTCGTAGGTAACTTCAGTTACTGGCCATCACGATACTTAACCCTTGGGTATAGGGAACGGGTCGTGACAGAAGAGATTTATATGATGAAGAGATTATAGTGCCAGGGCAAGAAAAGAAATTTTGTCGACTTGTAAAATCCCTTTATGGATTAAAACAAGCTCCTAAGCCATGGCATGAGAAATTTGATCATGCTATGCTATCTAATGGATTTAAGATAAATGAATGTGACAAGTGCGTCTATGCTAAAAACACTGAAAAATGTTATGTCATCGTATGTGTTTATGTGGATGACATGCTTATCATTGGAAGCAGTCAAAACATGATCAAATCAACTAAGCAAATGCTGAACAAAAGATTTGATATGAAAGATATGGAGGTTGCAGATATAATATTAGGAATGAAAATTACGAAAACATCTGATGGATATGCATTATCTCAATCTCATTATATTGAGAAAATTATTGGTAAATATATCAAGGATGATAATAATGTAGCAAGAATACCTGTAGACATCAGTTTTTATTTATCAAAAAATAAAGGTGATGCGGTATCTCAGCTAAAATACTCCCAAATCATTGGAAGCCTAATGTACCTAATGAATTACATGCGTCCTGATATAGCTTATGCTGTCAGTAAATTGAGTAGGTACACTAGTAATCCCGGATAAGACCATTGAAAAGCAATTATTCGGGTTCTTAGATATCTAACATTTACCCGTGATCATGGCTTAAACTTTACTCGATATCCAACAGTGCTCGAAGGCAATTGTGATGCAAATTGGATATCGGATACTAAAGATTCAAAATCCACTAGTGGATATGTCTTTACTCTGAGAGGCGTTGTTTCTTAGAAATCCACGAAACAAACATGCATCGCACGATTCACAATGGAATCTGAGTTCATCGCTTTAGACAAAGCAGGAGAAGAAGCAGAATGGCTTCATCACTTCTTAAAAGACATTTCAATGTGGCCAAAACCTGTGCCAGCTATTTGCATTCATTGTGATGGTCAATCTGCAATAAGTAGAGCACAGAGTCATATGTATAATGGTAAGTCATAACATATTCGTCGTCGACATAATACCATAAGGCAATTGCTCTCAAGTGGAATAATCTCAATAGATTATATAAAATCTAAAGAGAATATTATGGATCCGTTACCAAAAGGTTTGGCAAAAGAGCAAGTGTATAGTTCATCAAAAAGGAAGGGATTAAAGCCTATTACATAAGAATCATCATAATGGTAACCCTACTTAGATGATTGAAGATCCCAAGAACTAGGTTCAAAGGGACAGCTAAGTTATGTGTGGCTCGCCAAAAATCACCAAGGGATCAAAATTCCCTACCCATTCTTATGATAAGAATGATATCTACAATATGTGTTGTATGCAGGGATTTAAGGATAAGCTTTGCTTTTAATGATTACTTATATCTTGATTTAGGCATAAAAATCAAGATGAGTATAAGAGATACTCACAATAAGAATCACCTATATGAGTGTCGAACTGGGGTTGGTTCTATGAAAATGAAGAGGCTAAATTCTGTAGAAGCACTCATAAATAACCAGGAGCGTTTAAGGCCAAAATAAACACAACCGTGAGAACTACGATGTGTCAAAAGGTATTTTGTGTGAAATCTATTGTCTTGACTTACACAAACGGCTGAACAATTCAAGGCATCGCATCCATTGGTTAGCTAGTAAGTCCGATAAGTTATCACTAGGGAAGGTTCAAGGCCGAAAGTTACCTATCCTGATGCAAGATATTTTAAATTTATACTCTCTCGACAAATTCTGCATGTTGTTGCATTTCCGTTGTCTTCAAATTCCATTCATGTGGGGGATTGTTAGAATGGTTGAGGAAATTCTGTACAAAAATAGAATTTTTGGTTAACTTTGGACTATAATTTAACTATGTCCCAAGCGTTGATTATAGCGGGTATTGGTGGTAACGCATTCTATGTCACGTTGTGATTCACGTAGTATATTTGGTTGCTCAAAACCATTATCGGGTGAATGGGAAACTGAAGCCAAAGTAAGCTCCATGGAAATGGTGTTTTTGGTGAAATTTCCATAAATGTTGGAATTAAGGTTTGTCCCATATTGCCTTGGTAGGCAAACTTTGTGTGGGTTTATAAGCTTTGGGTTTGAAACTTGGGAGGGCCCCAAGAGGTACCAAGTTTTGTAGAAGAGTGAGGTTATGGGTAAAGTGGGCTAGACCCATTGGATCCAAAACAAACACACGTGCGCATGCCGCCGTCGGTCAAGCAGGCTGGGCGTGGGCGCGGGTGCGTGATGTGAGGTTAGGTTAGGCTTGTCCGACCCAATGCTTATATTTTTGGGCCAAAAACTTTTTGAATTTTATTTTTCTAAAATTAAATTCTTACCTTTTTTGGAATTTGAATTCCGAAATGGTGTCCAATTTTTTTTCCACCCGAACAGGTTTATATCTGTTTAAATTCAACCCGAACAAATTAAGTATCTGTTTAAATTCAAACCAAACAGGTTCTTTACCTATTCAAGCAGTACCGAACAGGTACCATACCTATTTAAACAGGTTTGTTACCTATTGGATTCAAATCTGAAAAGCCACTAGTGCACTTATAAATAGTCAGTCACCAGTGCACTTATAAATAGTCAGTCCCTCATTTGGATTTTGCACTCAATTTTTCCGTTCTAATTCTATTATTGCTATCTACATTTTACTGTATTTAATTTTTCTGTGAGAAAGAGTATAAACACAAAGTGTGTTCGTTATGCAAACAGTTTGTAGTGCTGCTACTGTTTGTTGTAGATCATTTCATCCTGAGAGATAAACATCCATAATCTGTTAGCACCCGAGAGAGGACGAATCTGTCTTAAATAGATAGTGTTCAACACTATACTTGATCTAAATATTAACAAAATAATACTGTAAGTAATTCGATTACTTTTCTTTCTTTCTTTTTCTTTTTTTTTCAGATTATGGTTTTGTTTTTGTAACAAAATACGAATATGTTTTCCTTAATTTATTTTCATATATATATATATACTATTTTAATTTTTGTAATCAAACAGTCTCTCTCATTTCTTTAATCTATTCTTCGAATACAGTGAAGATGGTCTAACACTGAGTTATCCATAGGTATTTGTGCATTTTTTCTTGATGTATCTGCTACATCAGCTGCAGGTATGAATATTTTGCTATCTGCAAATTTTGTCTCAGGTTTTTTTTTCTTTTTTTTTTTCAACAGTAGTTGAATACTATATTTGTTAGCATTAATGATAGGTCTATCTATTGAAAACTACCATGGAGGACACTTTATTGATCATGAGCACGATGGCCATTTTGTTAAACAAAAAATAACAGTAGATCTACAAGATGTATAACAAAGAGAAATGTGCATGCCACATATGCACCATAGACGCATATATTAGGTTCTCAAATACAGAGGGACAGTCGGTCTTGAAAGACGGTGGTAATGAAAACTTCTAAGAGGCAAATTTATGGTGTTATCTTTTGAAGGTGATAAATCTAGAAATCCCCTAGATATTGATTTGTGATTATGTATCAATTTTAAACTATTAATCACAATCCCAATCAAACAATCAAAGACAAATCGACACAAAGATTTTACATGGAAAAACCAAAATTGGAGCGCCTCCAATTGTGATAAAAAAAATCACGGGCAAAAGCCACAAAACAATCCACTAAGAAGACATAAAGGAATTACACAAGTATACTCTCAGTTACCTAGCAAATCCATGCCCGAATCGAACTGACCCCTTTGTGCCTCTTCCAACCCTGTCTTCACCTCAAAATTTTTCCCAACGTTGATTCCATAACGCCGATGTCGAATCACGACGATGAGACACTTTGGAATCCACCAAAGCTTCAGGCCCGAATTCCACGGAATCCACCGAAGAACAACTCTATCTTTTGTATTGAATGAAACAAACAATCCTTTGATATATACTTCTCAACCCATGAGTTAAACTCAAACAAACATCAAAAAAACTAGCAAAGAAACTCCGGATATAAACCCTAATATCCAAGAAGAAGATCTGGAAGTCGTAACCCTAAAAATGGATGAAACCACATATTTATAGAAAACTGATCCGCGATCTCCGCTCGAACGCGAGAATGGCTGCTTGAGCAAACTGCCGCTTGAGCGCAGGAAGTTCTGCTCGAGCGCAAAAACATAACTTCCAATACTTTTGCAGACAGTTCAAACTTCTGGAACCAAAGATTCTCCGCTCGAGAGCACAAATGGCCACTTGAGCAAACATGCAACTTCAACTGCAATTTTGCTTCTGGCTTAGGGGGCGCTGCCCCGGACCAGCCAAGGGGCGCTTCCCCCTGGACCACCGCAAGTTGACCGGGCAGCTCGATCCCCGACATAGTCAGCGAAGTGGCAAACATGATAGTATAAATATCACAAACTTCTCTGTAGGGCACAATTTGGATTGGATTCATATCTAAAACTTATGGCCTCACTGAAATAAAAGAACGAACAAAATTACAACTGAAAGGGGTTTTGTCAAACAGAGTTGCCAAGAATAAAAACCTAACAGAATGTATGTTCGAAATGTAGGTTTAAACTTAAGTATCAAGTGTCATCTATGGTGTTCGTATTTTAAACAACAATGAATGTTATAGCGATCCCGGTTTTACCCCGACCTTTATGGTATTCTGGACTCGGATTCTATGATTGTATATTCTTGTCTGTGTCTTGTTTCCTCCCTTTAATTCTTTGAATTTGAGTTTTGGGACTTGTTGGGCGAGTTTGGAACATGTTGGTTGTCTTTTGGTACAAATGGTTGTTGCCCAGATTTTGACCTCTTCGCTCGAGCGAGGCTTCTTGCACTCGAGCGAGCCTTATGAAAATGTTTCTTCACTCAAGCGAGGCTTCTTTCGCTCGAGCGTGCGTCTGCGTTGGGTGGCAGACCTGAAACTTTGCATTCTACGCTCGAGAGACGCTTCTTGTGCTCGAGCGAGGTGACCTTTTGTGTCTGGTCGCTCGAGCAAGAACTCCTTCGCTCGAGCGAGCCTGTGTATATCAATTTGTAGTAGTGATGTTTTACATCACTTTTGATTCCATTTCTTCCCCAAAACCCTAATCCAGTTGTCTCTCTCTTTAAAACTCACCTTCTCTCTAAGATTTCATCTAAATCCATTGAGTTCTTGACCCTAGTGTCTTTGAGAATAAGGTAGAGGGCTTCAAGAGCTTCATATTGATCTAAGTAAAAGTGGGTTTCGTCATTTTTGGAGTTCCATCTTGTTGCTTGGGTTTTTCTACACTCGAGGTAGGGATTTTCTACACTCTAATATGGTTTTTAGCTTAGCTATTTGCTATTATGTATAGATGATGAGATTTGGTTGTGGTTTGGACAAATCTAGGATTTGGATGTGAAATGAAAAGAGAGGTATTTGATGAATATGAGGTAAATGAGTATGATACTTTAATATAAGATCATATTATGCCAAAATAGTTGATTTTGGTGTTTGGGTTGATATTTGGAAAGAGGGAGATTTTGCCCTAATTTTGATTAAATTATTATTTTGTATAAATAATTGCGATTAGCATTGAAAATGTGAAATTGGAGGGTTGTGGTTATAGATGGTGAAATTAGATATGTATTATCTTACACTTTTGGAAGTTGTGAATAAACTATTTATCTTGAGATTGAATATCTATTTAGAGATAAATGTATTGGGCTATCGGTGGAGGATAGCTATGATTGTTGTAGAAATTGCATGAGGATTAGGCGATTTAATGCTAATCAAATGTTGGTTGTCATTGCACATAACTATGTTTATGAATACATTGTATATGTATGTTTATTTAGGAGGAGAAAGGGGATGGACTCCGCTGAAAGCAAGTTGGCCAGAGTGTCCTGGCTGAAAGACCCAAAATCATATATATATGGGCGCCGATTCCCGCGAACAAAATATCTGTAAAATGGCATATTTGAGAAAATATACATGGATGCCGATTCCCGCGGACGAAATATCCATAAAATGGCAGATAGAAGTGTTTATGTGTGTTTTGTATAATTGGGAAAAGCCATTGAGTTGTAGTCTCAGTTTGGTTAATGAAAGACAATGAATTTAACTCATGAATGGAGAAGTATAGATGAACTGGAAATGAATTAAAGGAAAATGGACTAAGGTTTGAACAACTTAGCATGATGTGAGTATGCAAGTTTGTGGATGTTTTGGTACAGGCATGGTTTATGCATGTGGTACTTATACCTTTACTAAATCTCATATATTGCATTAGATTATTTCTACTAGGCTATGGCTCACCCTATATGGGAATACCATTTTCAGGTGCAGGTGATATGCTTCCGCCAAGACAATAGCGTGGGGGAACTTTTGGGAAGCAAGAGCTTCTTGATTATGTTTTGTTATTCATATGATTGTTATTTGTAAAGCCAAGGGCTTAAGATGTAATGAGCGAGACTCACTTTGTGCAACCAAACAATGACTTGGGAAAATGTAAGCCTACATGGCATTTAACTGGTTGTTAAACAGTAAACTCTGATGAATGAAAGTAGAGGTGTACACGGTTCAGATTGGTTCGGTTCTGAGAAAATCCAAGAACCGAACCGATCCTAACGGTTCTGTGATTTTGAGAACCAGACCAGACCGTTACATTTGTAAAACCGGACCAGAACCAAACCGAAAAAACAGTTCGGTTTCGGTTTGGTTTACGGTTCCAAAAATTTCTATTTACAAGAATAAATTGTTAATATTAGCAAAATAATTACTCAAACTAATTACATTTAACTCATGATAAAAACTAATAATATTAAGGCATTACTTAATATTACATATCTATACCATCCTAATATCATTAAAATTATAAAAAACCAATTAATAAAAATAAAACTTGATATTATATATATATTTTTTAAAATTCGGTTCGGTTCGGTTCGAACCGCGGTTTTTTCATAAAATCCATTAACCGAACCGTTTTTACGGTTCTCATATTTTTTAATCCGAAACCAAACCAATTCTTAATAAAACCGAACCAAACCGTACAATTCGGTCTGGTTCGGTCCGGATTACCGGTTTGAACGGATTTTTGAACAGCCCTAAATGAAAGTATTGTATTTCTGTTATATCCTTCCGCATGATAGATAGGTTTATTGTATTAGTTTGGGGGCGTTACAACTTGGTATCAAAGCGTACCGGGTTTGAATACTTTGGGTACGTGGGAAGTGGTTAGTACCACAATGGGTTTGTCTCGCTTGATTAAGACGTTAGCATGTATTGTATGCTTATGTGATAACATGCTTATGTGCTTATATGAGTATGGGATTTGGTTCCTAAGATGTTGATTGAGTCTACGGTTTTCTAGAAGTCCTATTGGAAGAACACTTGATCACTGCTATTTCTAGTTGGAACTCTAGTAACGCCGCGGGACGGTCATTATCTGGGAATAAAATTCGTATGTGTTTATGTGACTATGTGCATACATGGAATGATTTATTGTTGTTCAATGTATTAGGACGCAAGTGAGTTAGCTTCGGCACATTTGTAAAAGTGCTAATACCTATTGTTATCTTTATTAGGATGCCTAAACAAGGAAGTGACGATTTCCCTCCTTCCACACGGGAAGGATTACGGAAACAATTCGTGGAATTGCGCTAAGGTACTACACCTTTGGTACAATTTGAAGCATGGTTTACTAACCAGTCGAGATTTACTCTGGAGTTGGTGGAGACTGAGGAACTTCGTTGTTCAAAGTTTGAGAGTAAGTTGTGTGACGACATCCGAGAAAGGATTGCCGGGCCTTGGCATAGGAGTTATAGTGTGCTTGTTGAAGCGGCAGCTCATGTAAAGGTAGCGGTATTAACCATGGGACGGAGTATGGAGGAGGCCATTTCGGCGACTCCTGTAACTCGGGGTGTTGGTAGGCCTTTTAAGAGGCAGAGGGATTTCAACCCACAACAGTCTCAGGGAGTACAGTCTAGATCTACCTTTCTAGTGCCGAGTTTGGGTTCAGAGAAGGGTATGCAGAGGGTTCTCACTTGTTATCAGTGTGAACAGGCAGGGCACCTGAAGAGGTTTTGCCCATGGTTGCGGGGCACATCTGGTGCGTCTGGTTCGAGACAGACACAGAGTCACCAGCTAGCACTTTCAGCACAGGCCTCGAGGGTTAATCAGGGAGTCTCTTTGGCTCAGTTAGCGCACCAGGCTTATGCTCCGAGAGGTGAGCAAGTTGAGCAGAGGCCTACTAGACGTATGTATACAGTTATAGTGCCAGATCTTGTACTTGCTCCTTCTGTAGTGAGAGGTACCTTTTTGTTTTGCAATTTAGTTGCTAATGGGTTGATTGATACGGGTGCATCCCATTCTTTTATTTCGTATGCGTTTGCATTAGTTTTGGGTTTGGAGTTGGCACAGTTAGCATCTTCTATTTGTGTAGAGTCACCTATTGGTGGTCAGACTATCTTGAGACAGGGATGTCGGGGTTGTGACATCGAGGTTGCTGGTCGTCGATTACCTTTTGCATTTGTATTGATTGACATGCTTAGTTTTGATGTCATATTGGGTATGGATTGGTTATCGTCATACCGGGTTGTTATAGATTGCTACCGTCAAAAGGTTACTGTATGTACCTTGAGCGGTGATTGCTTTTATTTCTTGGAGGACCTGGTGGATAGAGTCTTATCACCGGTATATGATCCACGTGGGCAGAGTGAACTTAGTTGTCTCCTTGCTAGCCTTTTGAGTAGTGAGTGTGATGAAATTTGGGTTGAATTGCCGAGGGTAGTTTGTGAATACTCAGATGTTTTTCCCGAGGATCTTGTTAGTTTACCGTCTCACCGAGAGATCGAGTTCTCTATTGATTTAGTGCCTGACACGGCACCAATTTCTATGGCTCCATATAGATTTGCACCTGCTAAATTTAGTGAGTTGAAGATTCAACTCCAGGAATTGTTAGATAAGAGTTTTATTCGCCCTAGTACTTCACCTTGGGGAGCGCCGGCTCTCTTTGCTAAAAAGAAAGATGGAGCATTATGGCTTTGTATTGATTACAGAAAGTTGAACCGAGTTACTATTAAGAATAAGTACCCAATGCCTCATATAGATGATCTATTTGATCAGTTGAAGAGGTCTTGTTGTTTCTCTAAGATAGACCTAAGATCGGATTATCATCAGTTGAGGGTAAGGGAAGAGGATATCCCAAAGACGGCATTCCGTACGCGGTATGGCCATTATGAATTTCTTGTGATGCCTTTTTAGGCTAACTAATGCTCCAGCTGTGTTTATGGATTTAATGAATCGGATCTTCCGTGAATTCTTAGATTGCTTTGTGGTCGACATTTTGATTTATTCACCTTCTAAGGAGGAACACGAGGAACATTTACGAGTAGTACTTGAGTTACTTAGAGCTCATAAGCTGTATGCTAAGTTTGGGAAATGTGACTTTTGGCTAGAAGAGGTTAAATTCCTAGGGCATGTAGTATCAAGGGAAAGGGTGACTGTAGATTCATCCAAGATAGAAGCAGTGCAAGATTGGGCACAACCTAAGAATGCTTTCGAGATTCCTAGTTTCTTGGGGTTGGCCGGGTATTACCGTCAGTTTGTGAAAGATTTCTTTAGACTAGCTTCACATTTGACTAAGTTGACTAGAAAGGAAATCAAGTTTGTGTGGAGTGAGACTTGTAAAAGGTTGTTCCAAGAGCTCAAGATTAGACTCACCACTGCTCCAGTATTGATTATACCAGAGAGGGGTTTTAGTTATTCGGTTTATTGTGATGTTTCATGGGAAGGTTTAGGTTGTGTTTTGATGCAAGAGAGTAAAGTGGTAGCCTATATGGCTCACGGCAGTTGAAAACACATAAGAGAAATTATCTCACCCATGACTTAGAGTTAGCAGTAGCCTTGAGGATTTGGAGGCACTACCTGTATGGTGAGAAATTTGAAGTGTTCTCTGATCACAAGAGTCTGAAGTATCTGTTTACACAGAAAGACTTGAATTTGAGGCAGAGGAGGTGGATGGAATTCATAGAGGATTATGATTTTGAGTTGCATTATCATCTCGGGAAGGCCAATGTTGTGGCCGATGCTTTGAGTAGAAAGCCAGTTAGCAGTGTAGCTTCTATCGCCATTCGAGAATGGGAAATGTTAGGTACTCTTAATGAGTTTGACTTGTAACTGGGCGAGTCTGTTGAATTCGCAACTTTGTTTTCAGTAGTTGCATAACCTACACTTGTGAACCAAGTGTTGGAAGCACAGAGGGGTGACCTTGAGGTGGAATCCTTTCGAGAGAAGATTTCTAATGGGAAAGTAGAAAGAGGTTTGACTGTGTATCCCGACCAAAGTGAGAGATACCGTGATCGCTTGTTGGTACCGGAGTCTTGCCGAGAGGAAGTACTCCGAGAGTTTCATTATTCACGCCTTGCGGTGCATCCGAGAGGCACAAAGATGTATCATGACCTTAGTCGCCAGTTTTGGTGGAGAGGTATGAAAAAAGATGTGGCTGTGTTTGTATCAAAATGCCTTACTTGTCAACAAGTGAAGGCCGAGCATCAGAGGCCAGCGGGTTTGTTGCAACCCTTGCCTATAGCTGAGTGGAAGTGGGAGCATGTTACGATGGATTTCGTTGTGGGCCTTCCAAGGACTCAACAGGGTAGTGATGCCATTTGGGTGGTCGTTGACCGATTGACTAAGTCGGCGCATTTTATTTCTATGCGCGTAAGTGACTCGATAGATTATCTTGCCGACTTGTACATTAGGGACATAATGAGGTTGCACGGGGTCCCTGTGACGATTGTTTCGGATAGAGATACGCATTTCACTGCTCGGTTGTGGCAGAGTTTGCAGAGTGCCTTGGGCACTAGATTGACTTTTAGTATTGCGTATCATCCTCAGACTGACGGACAGTCCGGGCGTACTATTCAGATCCTTGAGGATATGCTTAGAGGTTGTGTCCTTGATTTTAAGGGGTCGTGGGAGAGACACCTACCCTTAATGGAGTTTGCTTATAACAATAGTTTCCAATCGAGTATTGGCATGGCTCTGTTTGAGGCCTTGTATGGTTGACCGTGTAGATCCCCTGTATGTTGGGCCGAGGTGGGTGATGCACTTTTGTTGGGTCCAGAGTTGGTTCGGGAAACTATGAAGAAAGTTGCACTTATCCGTAAGAGGCTAGCTACGGCTCAGAGTCGCCAGAAAAGTTATGCCAACCGTAGGAGGTGACCTTTGTCATTTGAGGTGGGTGATCATGTCTTTTTGAAAATATCACCTAGACAGGGTTTGATGAGGTTTGGGAAGAGTGGGAAGTTGTCCTCTCGATTTATTGGCCCTTTTGAGATCCTTGAGCGGATTGGGGAGGTTGCTTACCGTTTGGCATTACCGCCACAAATTTCCGGGGTTCATGACGTGTTTCATATTTGTATGCTTCAAAAATATGAGCTGGATCCATCGCATGTGTTGGATTGGACCGACTTAGAGGTAGATAAGGATGCCTCGTATGAGGAGAGACCGGTAAGAGTCTTGAATAGACGGGATCAAGTTTTGCGAGGCAAGGTAATTCCCTTAGTAAAAGTATTGTGGAAACATCACGGAGTCGAGGAAGCGACTTGGGAACGTGAATTAGAAGTCCGAGAGAAATATCCGGATTTGTTTGATGATGCATGAGCATGCATAGAGAATTTATTGTATTAATGAAAAGTCTAAGCATTGTATATGTTTTAACTTATGAAAACATTGTATATGTTATGGTTATTTGGGAAGAACATGGATTCAATATAAACATTGCTTATGTTTTGAGAATTTGAAATATTGATGATGTTGTATCATTTTTGGAAGCATTGTATATGCTATGTATGATTTTTTTTGAAAATTGGGACTTTGGTTGAACATTGTAAAGGTTTTGGGAAATTGAAAATTTTCATTTTAATTTGGGACTTGTGAATCAAGTCGGTGTGAATAGATGACCGGAGAATGGGTCATGGTGTTGAACTTGTGGGAATAACATGGTTGTGAATAGTTCAATTATGTTTTAGAGCCTGATTTGTAATTTTGGGGACGAAATTTCCTAAGGTGGGGAGGTTATAGCGATCCCAGTTTTACCCCGACCTTTATGGTATTCCGGACTCGGATTCCGTGATTGTATATTGTTGTCTATGTCTTGTTTCCTCCCTTTAATTCTTTGAATTTGAGTTTTGGGACTTGTTAGGCGAGTTTGGAACATGTTGGTTGTCTTTTGGTACAAATGGTTGTTGCCCAGATTTTGGCCTCTTGCGCTCGAGCGAGCCTTGTGAAAATGTTTCTTCGCTCAAACGAGGCTTCTTTCGCTCGAGCGTGCGTCTGCGTTGGGTGGAAGACCTGAAGCTTTGCATTCTACGCTCGAGCGACGCTTCTTGCGCTTGAGCGAGGTGACCTTTTGTGTCTGGTCGCTCGAGCGAGAACTCCTTCGCTCAAGCGAGTCTGTGTATATCAGTTCGCAGCAGTGATGTTTTACATCACTTTTGATTCCATTTCTTCCCCAAAACCCTAATCCGGCTGTCTCTCTCTTTAAAACTCACCTTCTCTCTAAGATTTCATCTAAATCCATTAAGTTCTTGACCCTAGTGTCTTTGAGAATAAGGTAGGGGCTTCAAGAGCTTCGTATTGATTCTAAGTAAAAGTGGGTTTCGTCATTTTTGGAGTTCCATCTTGTTGCTTGGGTTTTTCTACACTTGAGGTAGGGATTTTCTACACTCTAATATGGTTTTTAGCTTAGTTATTTGCTATTATGTATAGATGATGAGATTTGGTTGTGGTTTGAACAAATCTAGGATTTGGATGTGAAATGAAAAGAGGGGTATTTGATGAATATGAGGTAAATGAGTATGATGCTTGAATATAAGATCATGTTGTGCCAAAATAGTTGATTTTGGTGTTTGGGTTGATATTTGGAAAGAGGGAGATTTTGCCCTAATTTTGATTAAATTATTATTTTGTATAAATAATTGCGATTAGCATTGAAAATGTGAAATTGGAGGGTTGTGGTTATAGATGGTGAAATTAGATATGTATTATCTTACACTTTTGGAAGTTGTGAATAAACTATTTATCTTGAGATTGAATATCTGTTTAGAGATAAATGTATTGGGCTATCGGTGGAGGATAGCTATGATTGTTGTAGAAATTGCATGAGGATTAGGCGATTTAATACTAATCAAATGTTGGTTGTCATTGCACATGACTATGTTTATAAATACATTGTATATGTATGTTTATTTAGAAGGAGAAAGGGGATGGACTCCGCTGAAAGCAAGTTGGCCAAAGTGTCCTGGGTGAAAGACCCGAAATCATATATACATATATATGGGTGCCGATTCCCGCGGACGAAATATCTGTAAAATGGCATATTTGAGAAAAATATACATGGGTGCCGATTTCCGCGACGATTCGGACGAAATATCCGTAAAATGGCAGATAGAAATGTTTATGTGTGTTTTGTATAATTGGGAAAAGCCATTGAGTTGTAGTCTCAGTTTGGTTTATGAAAGATAATGAATTTAACTCATGAATTGAAAAGTATAGATGAACTGGAAATGAATTGAAGGAAAATGGACTAAGGTTTGAACAACTTAGCATGATGTGAGTATGCAAGTTTGTGGATGTTTTGGTACAGGCATTGTTTATGCATGTGGTACTTATACCTTTGCTAAATCTCATATATTGTGTTAGATTATTTCTACTAGGCTGTGACTCACCCTATATGGGAATACCATTTTCAAGTGCAGGTGATATGCTTCCGCCAAGGCAATAGCGTGGGGGAACTTTTGGGAAGCAAGAGCTTCTTGATTATGTTTTGTTATTCGTATGATTGTTATTTGTAAAGCCAAGGGCTTAAGATGTAATGAGCGAGACTCATTTTGTACAACCAAGCAATGACTTGGGAAGATGTAAGCCTACATGACATTTAACTGGTTGTTAAATAGTAAACTCTGATGAATGAAAGTATTGTATTTCTGTTATATTCTTCCGCGTGATAGATAGGTTCATTGTATTATTTTGATGGCGTTACAATTGTGGATTATTTTCATATCCAAGTTAACCAATGAGTGCCTAAGCATTTTGTTGTTGTGATTATTGTCGTTCTAACTGTTGATTAAGCCTGTTTTCAAATCCTCTAATTCAAAGAAGAGGCAGCTTTTATTTTTTTCTTTTTTTACTGAAACTTGGATTCGTGAATATCTACTATTTACAGTCTACTGATGCATGTTCTGTGCAATGAGTAGGAACAAGCTAATTCTTTTTCCTCTAGAGAAGTTGTCGAATCCATGGGACTCGCCAACCATACTTTACAGTGAAAGGTAGCTTTGCACGAGTCCATTCGTAGACAATGTTGGCATTGCCTGTTTGTGACAACTTCAACATTGTTAGTTCTCTATGTAGCTACAAGTTTTTTCCTCCACAAACCACAAGAGTAATTAAGCATGGCAAATCAGGTCAATCTGTTCAGTACCAATGCAGGGAAAGTCTTTTCTTCCTTGAATCTACTGCCTAGGAATGGGAAACATTATGCAAGTTATGTGCGATGCAACTCTTTCTTCATGCTAACATATCTCTAATTACTATTTTTTATTTTATTTTAATTTTTTTGGTCAAAAATGCTTTGTATCCAGGAAAAAAATAAGCCAAATGCATTCAAAAAGTAAAGTGTATGACTATAGATTCAAACTTTGGTATGGTGTGAACTAATTCCCAAATAGATCTCGTCTGCATATTTCAAATTTTAAATATTTTTTAAGTATTTTTTTTTTGGATTACTTTGTCACCATTTGTTTAACTTTTGACTGAAAAAAATTATGTGGCGTAAGATCTACCTTATTGCATATAAGAATGTACTAAGTGAAAAGTTAATCTTTGGTTTGCCAATAATTTCCTTTTTGACTCCTTTTTTTTGCCAACAACGCGTTTAAACTTCGAGGTTAAAAGAGATTTTAAATGATGTATCGGACAACTTTAGGGGTTTGGATTGACTTTGCCACTTCTAATCTATATATAGCTGTGTAAATAAAGTTGATGTAATCAAATTGACAATTCAAGATTAACCAAAATTTCAAGATTCCTTCTCTTTTTTATAATTTATGGTCTGTTTCAGTTTTACACCGATACAAGTTAAATTGACCGAAATATTCTATCTAAATATTTTTTTATTTTAATTTTTAAGTATTAGAACATAAGTAATTAATAATTTAAGTTTTGTTAAAAAAAAATTTAAAATTAAAGTATTTATAGAACAACTTTTATCAATTTTTCTTCACTTACTTTCAATGAGATTTTTAAAAACTTTTTAAAATCTTATGAGAATTCACTCTACACAAAAGCGATAAAATATAGTTGTATCTTGCGGTCTGTTGCGATTTATCAATTAATAAAATTGAAATTTTTGATTTAATGTTAAATTCTCCTTCAATCTTGACCGAATTGAGTCATTGATACTCTATGTGTATATATATATATTTCTTAGGAAAGTAATATAAATTATTTTTTCAACAAATAATTTTAACAGATAAAAACAAATATATATAAAAAAGGGTATTTTGATCAGTTTAATTGAAACAAATATATAAGAAGGGTATTTTGATCATTTTAATTAAACTTGTCCTTTAGGACAAATTGATTAAGTGCCTGGATCTCTCACCTTATAAATTACAATTTAAATTTAGGATAAATTATAGAAAAATGTTTGAGGGCCACAAAAAGTGTGGCTCAAATGGCTCAAAACTGCCAAAACGACGTCGTTTTGCGTCGTTTTATGTCCAAAACGACGTCGTTTTGGCAGTTTTGAGCCATTTGAGCCACACTTTTTGTGGCCCTCTACCATTGTTCTAAATTATAAATACACCCTCTAAGGTTTGCTTAAAGTACAAATTGTCTCCTGTAATTTGAAAAATTACAAATACCCCCTTGTTAAAAAAATTTATTTAACAGAATTAACTAAAAAAAAGAAATTTATAATTGTTCTCCTATACAATAATAAAATTACCTAAATTATTAATTGAAATATATTTATAATATCATTAAAAACTCTTAATTGACTTGATGATTTATTAATAAAATGGGCGATTTATTATGAAATTAGAAACCTTAGGGGGTGCAATGTAATTTCTAGAATTACAGGGGATGATTTGTATTTTAATCAAATCTTAGGGAGTATATTTGTAATTTACCATTAAATTTATGAACTGAATGTCCTAAAAATATGTAATATTTTTAAGTTTCTTTATCAAGACCCATAATAAAATATCTTTTAACTTCCTCATGTTTAATTTTTTAACTTTCTAATTAACTTGACTTTCTAAATTTATTTTTAGGTTAGGTTTGTTTTATGAATTTGATTAAAAATTAAAAAAATAAAATTAAAAAACAATTTTAAAAAATTATATTTTACTTATTTTTTTATTTTTCCTTTTTAAAATTTATATCTATATTATAAATCCCAAACAAAGTCAATTTCAATTGGGAAGTCTTTGTTTGAAATGATTGCAGGCAATAATAAAAGGGGGGACTTACCAGCCGGTCCCATCTAAACAAATTAATACCCACCAAGTCCTGTTCTATTTCAGTTTCCAATTTTATCCCTAAATGTCACACCACACATGTGAAGCAAAGAACATATCATGAGGTCTCCTGTGTGCGTGAAACACATGTTCCTTCTCAATTGTTCTGAATCTCCCATCGTTTCCATAGAAATCACCTCTGTTTTGATCTATATTCTGATTCCGAACAGATCCCCAGCAAATCCTCCACCGTTTCGATCTATATTGCCTGTTTAGTTCATCTTCAACAAACATACGAATCAAACGTGAGTCGTATTCATCTTCCGTTCTTCTTTTATAACTATAATTAAGTAATATTCAACTTCATAATAATCACATCTTCATGTTCATTTGCTATACAATGATGGATTTGCTTACTTTTGCTAATTCAGTGATAAAATTTGATATACAATATTTTTGGTTTAAACAGTATAAATTCACAAAAACAAACTTATCACTGGTTTAAACAATGACAAATTTCAGTGATAAATTCACAAAAACAAACTTATTATTGGTTTAAACAGTGATAAATTCACAAAAACAAACTTATCACCGGTTTATCACTGACTTAAACAAATTTGTCACTGATTTATCACTAATTTAAACAAATTTATCACTGGTTTAAACAGATTTGTCACTAGGATCTTCCTCCAATATACAGAGAGAGAGAGAGAGAGAGAGAGAGAGAGAGAGAGAGAAAGAGAGACAAGAACAAAGAGCATAGATCCTAGATCTAGAGGTGCAGGCGACGACGACTATGGAGAAAAATGCCGGTTGAGGTCGCCGACAATGATGACAGTGGAGGCGGCGGTGCTTGGCAATGGTGGAGATGGCAATGTCGTTGATGGAGGAATGTATAGAGAGAGAGAGAGAGAGCGATGGTAGCGGATCTTCTTCTTCGATCAGACCACTTATGGTGTGGTTGAGAGAGATGTGCAGAGAGAGGTTTTTTTTTTTCTTCATCTCCAGATCTGAATCTGAGAATGAAAACTTGAGGACAAAAACGGGATAAATAAAAATATTCAGGACTTATAGGTAAAAAAGTATCTATTCAGGACCTGTTGGGTAATAACCCTTCCAAATAGGACTGGCCCGTAAAAAACCCTAATAAAAGAAACAACACAGCACGATTCCCTCCTACTTTTGATTTTGGAGTTTTATACTTTACTGATTCAAAGAAACAACAAAGCACGATTCCCTCCTACTTTTGATTTTGGAGTTTTATAAAAAAAATAAGGTGATTGATGCATGAATAAAGGTTGAAAATTGTGATTGAAATAGCTTGAAGATAGGGCAGGCTTGTTTTAAGTTGACTTTATGAATTAGACGATATTATTAGGTTTGTATGGTTTATGATGAATCTTATTTTAATAATTTGGATTGTTGAATATGTAGAGCTCGTCTAATATTTTATTTTTGTAAAAAATAATATTAATTGGATATCGATTGCTACTTGATCCAATCAGATTTTTGTCAACAATTTATTTTAAAAATTATACCGTTGATAGAAATCTGATACGATCAAATAACTATAGATATCCGATCAATATAATTTTTAAAATACTCGACGAATTCTACACACTAGATGGTTCAAATTATTGAAACAGAACCCGTTGTAGGCCCCAATAGGCCCAACATCACACTCCAATCCGATCTGAGACGGGAGACAAGCCTGACCCTTTCAAAATATTTCTTATGTTTGGTTTGGTCTTATTGAATGTGTAATGATAAATTTAATATTTTGTTAAATGTTACAATGGTAAGAAATGGGTATCATAATGAAAAAATATATATGCTATAGTCTTTTTAGAATCATTTTTTGTGGTGAAACATGCCCCATTGGCACTCTCTTAACTTTTTGTTGGATTTTTATTGGGTATTACAATGGGAAAAAGTGAATGTCACAATGAGAAAAAATATACTATTGTTTTTTTAAAACGTTTTGTGGTGGAATATGTCACATACTACATAGTTGGGTTTTGTTGGGTGTTACAGTGAAAAAAAAGTATATTATAGCCTTTTTAGAACACTTCATTGTAATAGAATGAGCCACATGCCACATCATCTAGGTTTTGAAAAGAGTTTTCAAATTTTAAAAATTTGTTTGGTGGTATATTTTAAAATAATTTTGTAGTTGGAGTTTTGTAGTTAGAAATTTTGGCCTTATTTGGAAAGTTGGCAATTTGGTTATTTTAGCCTAGTTAAAATAGTTGTGTTTGGGAAAATAATTGTTTTTTGTTTTTTGTTATTGTAGTTGTAGTTGTAGTTGATTTGATGGTTGTGCGAGAAAAAATGAAATGATTATAAGTTGAATGTAATATTTTATTTTATTAGTTATTTTACTATATTTTGTCTTTATTGACTATTTTAGTCACAAAAAAAAAAAACTAAAAAAATAGAAGACGAAATGAGATAATAAAAATAAATAAATAAATAAAAGTGATTGAAAGTAGTTTTGAGATAAACAAGTTTTGAGTTTTTAAAAATTATTTTCAAAACTATACTCTTAAGTCTTTATTATTGGTAATCATGCTGAACAAAACTCATTTCAGTTATATTTTTATTCGCTCTATTATATCCGTGAATTATGAGAGTTTAGATGCGAATTTAACCCAAGTTGTGCCTGTACAGAGGAGTTTGTGCTAATATTCCATTCCTTGACTTGAGTGTTCCTTATCTGTTGCTTCGCTGACTAAGTATGGAGACCGAAGCCAAGAAAGAAGTCAAAGTTGATTAACTGCTCGAGCGTTTTTTTGTGCATTCGAGCGGTAAAGTGATTCATCCAGTAGCTCTCCTTGCGTTCTGAACTTTTGGGAGACAAGTTTTACCTCTCAAGTGGTTGGCTTATACGTGAGCAACTGCCTTCAGTTGCACTGCTCGAACGGTCTTCGCGACTCTATTTAGTATAAAGTGTGTTATTTGTGATTTTTAGGGTTTAACTCATCTAAATTTCTAGAAATGAGTAAAATACAAAGTATTCTATATTGGATGATGTTTATATATGAGTTTCCTTGATGTATAAAAGATGATTGATTGATCAACGAACTATATACTGACAAACATCAGGGGTTGTTTTTGTTATTTGATTCACAAAAAAGAATAGTGTTATCGGTAGATTCTGAAAAACTTGGGCCTGAAACTTTGGTAAATTTCATAGTGGCTCATCGTCGTGAATTCGACATCGGCGTTGTGGATTCAATGTTGGACAAAGTAATTCCGAGGTAAAAACGATAGTGTAAGAGACACATCGAGTTTGGTTCAATTGGGCGTAAATTCGATAGGAAATTGAGGGTTCTCGTGTGTAATTCTTTTTTGTCTTCTCAATGAATTGTGTTATCCCAGGTAGGCAGTCCAAGATGGGGTGAATTAGGTTATTAAAAATAATTTCACTATATTAAATATAATAATCAAAATATTCAAATTTTAATAAATAAAAAATATAGCAATAATGATTAATATAAAAAGTGAAAAGATAGGGAAAGAAAATAAAACACAATGATTTATAGTGGTTCAGCACGTCGAGCCTATGTCGACTCTCTAAGTATCCTCCTCGGAAATTTATTTACTATTCTTCAAATAGTAATACACCACTAGTTGTCACGGGTGCTAGTGAACCTTTACAATAAGTGACCAAACTCGATCACTCCGACTAGTTTAGAATCTGGTGCCTAGACACATCTAATCCAACTGATTTTTTTTTGAAAAATCACTCATAAAAATTCTCTCTTTTACAAGAATAATAAGAGTAAGTGATATAAAACCCTTTTACAATTTTGCTTAAACTCTCAATAAATTTTCTCATAGAAAATATAACTCAATGAAACAAAATACAATATTTTGAAATAATTCAATATGACAAATTTTTCTCTTTTTCACTTCATATTTTTCTTCAACTAACACTTTTATTTATACAAAAAAATATATCCGTTGGGAAGGCAAACTCCTCCTATGACTTTGGAGACGCTTCAGATTCACGTGGAGAACATGCCAGACAACCATTTGAAATTATTGATAAAAATGTCGCTTTTTATGAATAGTAAGAGTTGATTTTTCAAAACATTTTTTGTAAAAAGCATAGTAATTTCTTTATTAAAATATTTACATGCACGATAAAATCTATTTAAATAATATTTATAATAAATACATCATACAATATATATTTTAACAGATAATATTTTGTGTCAAAGAATATAAAATATATATATTAAAAAAATCACAATTTATCTCATAATATTTAAGACATTATCAAAATCAGATCATATAATTAATAGATTGTTTTGTGATTTTAGCCTGTGATTTTTTATCACGATTGGAGGAGTCAAATTGTGATTTTTTCACATTAAATCGTTGTACCGATTTGTTATTGATTGTTTGATTGAAATTGCTATTCATTGTTTAAAATTGAATCATAATCACAAATCAATATATTGGGATTTTTTAAAATTTTCATAAACCAAACAAGGCCTTCAAATATTATTTCATTTAATAAAAAAAAAAGCTAATTTACTATGAAAATTGAGTATAAGAGTAATGACAATTTTAACCAGCTTGTTTGGTTTAAATTTTCAATATTCACTTTTTAGAAAATTGAAATTTTTTATTTTCTATATATCTATTTTTTATTTTCATTGAATTTTTTTAATATTCTAAGCAATTTTTTAAAATTTTTAGATACACTTAATATAAATACACTTAAAAAATATAATATTTGTGCAAAAAAATATTTAGAAAATTCACTAAATATAAAAAAATACAAAAAAAAACGAGAAATTCAATATATTTTTTGTATTATTATTTATTTATTATTTTTTAAATTATTTTTTATAAATATTTTACTTTTTAGATATATCTAAATAAGGTACGTTTAAAAAAGTAAAAAAATTACTTAAAATTTTAAAAATATTGACTAAAAACAAAAAAAAAATATGAAAAATAAAAAAATTAATTTTCAAAAAATTAAATTCAAAAAATTGAAATTAAACACCCCAAATAGTTTTCAAAATAGTTAGCAGCCTGTCTCATGATCTGGTATTATAAATTTAAAAATAAAAAATACAATTAAACTATTTACATCATTGACATCATATTTATATACAAACTAATACAACTAAATAAAAAATAAATCAAAATTTACATAAAAAAGTAAAAAATGTCCTAACCACTTGTTATTTTGATAAATTTGTCAGTATTATTATTAATAGCAAATGATCATTTCAAAATTTTAGTATTACTATCAATACCAACTAACCATTTCACAAACACAAAATAAATATAAAAAGGTTATGTTTGGCATAAAGGATTTGAGTTAAAATAGTCACAAAAAGACAAAATAAATTAAAAGTCAATAAGATAAAATTTCATATCTAAATAATAATCATTTCATTTTTTTATTATAAAAGTTAAAAAAGTCAAAAACATCTATCACAAATAAGAACATTTTAATCCTAAACTAAAACAATCAAAAAATTAAATGGTTCCGATAGGTAGCTCGAATTTGGAGACTTGAATTTGGCTCGAATTCGGAGAAGAAGAAGAAAAGAAGAAGAAGAAGAAGAAGAAGAAGAAGAAGAGAGGAGGAAGGAGGAGGAGGACGAGGAGGAGGAATGAGAAGGACTGGAGGGGGCATAATCACAGGGGGAGGAGGAGGCAGGGCCGGAGGCGACGGCGGTGGTGCTGCGACGATCTCCTCTCCTCCTCTCTCTTTCTCCCTCTCTCCTCCTCTTTCTCTTCTCCTCTCTTCTTCCTCTGCTCTTCTCCTGTGTTCAACGAAGAAGAACAAGAAAAGGAAGAGAAAGAAAAGGCAGGAAAAAAAAAAAATTCGAAACCCAAAACGACGTCGTTTTGGGTTTCGAGCCGAATTCGGACCACTGAATTCGAGCTACGAGTCATTTCCAAAATTAAAAAACTAAATCACATCCTAAACGAAGGCAAAATCTTAAAATTTGGTCATCCTCAAAACGAGAGGCAAGGATGCAAGGAAAAAAATTATTCAAGACTATCCAACAATTGTACTTGTCGGTAATTATCCCATAAATTTTTTATGCCATCCGTTTATTTGAGTAAAAAATAATTTATATATTTTTTTATATTTAGCACAAGACAAAATGAAAATTAATTAAAAATATTTTTCATAATCAATGAAAACAAGTTTATTTAGGAAAAAAAATATTTTTCTTTTTTAAAAAGAGAAAATTATTTTTTTTAATAAAATTTTACGAATATGATCACACTGTGCCTGTTTGGCAGAAATTATTTACAGCTTATTTCAACTTTTAGCTTAATTTAAGCTATTTTGATGTGTTTGGTTTAGCTTATAGCTTATAGCTTATAGCTTTGTGGAAGTCAGAAATCAGCTTATTCTTTGAGTGGGGCAGGAGATGCTTTAAGAATAAGCTGGAAATCAGTTTAAGCTGAAAGTTATAAGCTATAAGCTGTTTAGACATAAGCTATAAGCACTTTCCCACAGCTCTACCAAACAGGACTACTATCACCTCTGCTCTCACCTTCACCGCCACGAGAAGTTATTTTTTCAAAGAAAAGTTTGTTAAAAATATTTCTATTAAAAAATGTTTTTTATCCAAACAGATGGACCAGATTTAAATTTGAATCATTGATTTTAATAGAAAAATAAAATAAAAATAATTTTAATCATTCGATTTTAAAACACTCATTTGAGGACTATAAATACACATCACTTCATCTCACTAACACTAAGGCTTTGTTTGTCATCTTCTAAAAAAAATTAAAAAATCACTATCATATTTAAGTCAAATCATCTTATTTAAGTCACATCACCTCTCTATTACATCACTTCAAACTCAACCCATATCCAACTCATATTTCATAAAAAATTAAAAAATACACTTATTTAAAACATTCCAAACAACTCCTTCATCTCAGAATCACTCATTCCAAGAGCGGGGATTTGAATTTCCGATTCCAAACAGAAATCGGTTTGGTGCAGAACTCTCCTTCAATCTTAACACCATTTATACCACTACGCACCTGTTTGGGAAGTTGGATTGAGGTGGGATGGGTTAAGGTTAAAATAATCATAAAAAAATAAAATAGGTATTTTAATTTTAGATTAAAAAATATTATATTTAAATTATAATTATTTTATATTTTTTGTTACTAAAGTCAAAAAAAAATTAAAAAAATTTATTTCAATCAAGATTTTTTAACCTTAGGCTAAAATAATTAAAAAGTTAAAAAATTAAAAATTCAACCTATATCCCAATCGAAACTTATATATATTTCTTATGTTGGTATATGTATAGATATCTATAATCTATAATTTTGAGAAGTGTTAAATTAGTATATTTTTTTATTTTTTACAAAAAAATATAAAAGGTAAGTTGAGATTGAAATAATCGGCTATTTTGGGAAGATGGTAAAAATCAGTTTTTTTGCTTTTAACCAAGCTTTTTTAGAGTGATTTGGGAAGTTGGTAAAAAGTTGATTTTTTTGTTGGATTAATATTTATTTATGGTGTCACATCATACTAAAATGACTAAAATAGCCTCACCCAAATTAAAAAATTACATTTTATCCAAATCCACAACATGTAAACAGTGAGGGTATTTACGTAATTTCCAAACCTGCTTTTTACGCTTCCCAAATGAGCAAAACAAAAAAGCTGCGTTTTGCTCAAAACCAAAAAATCTGCGTTTTTTGCAAGTTCCCAAAAGAGCCCAATGTGGTAAAGACTTGGACGTCACCGTTTGAACACTCGGTGATCATCCATGTTTGTGTTTGTCTTGAGTTCCCAGAGGTCTCGGCCACGCGCGCCTTGTCTCAGGATCTCTCGACTCGACTGTTTTGTGTCTGGTTTTGCACCAAACACTTGTGTTTTGCCTTTGAGGGGTAGGGAATGGCTTGTTGGCCATCCCCACACATCACCGGCCATGGCTTGAGGCCACCGGCCATTGGTTTGTTGCCACCGGCCAAATGTTTGGCCGGCCGGCACTATTTTTGGCTGGCCGACCATCTATTTTGGTCAAATTACATTTTTGGCTGGCCGACCACTGTTCATCTGCTTTTGCAGATATTTTTATGCCAGCTGTGCTAGCTGGCATACACTTTGCTCCGCTCCATACACGTATAGAGGGATCTCCCTCTTGACTAGCTTGTTTGGAAAGCTTTACAAGAAGGATTGTCTATAAGAGGGAGCCTCTTCTCTCTTGTTTTAGGTTGAACAATTTTTCAGAGCTCTGAGTTTTAGGGTTAGGGTTTGCATATCCCCCATCTCTATATCTCTCTCTCTTTTGTGTATAAGTGTGTGTTTGGTCTTATTATTGCACACAAACACCCACCATTACACCTTGCCTTGGCTACTGAGGTGCTAGGGAGTTGTCCTTGAAGTTCTTGACTGGTTTTGATCTCAAAGAACCAGCTGGAGCATTGTTCTTGAAAGGGGTCAACAAGGGTAAGAACTTCACTCTTTTTACCCCATTTTTGCATAGCTTTTTCACCTATCTTGCAACTGTTTTTAGACTTTGTGTATAACATATAAAAGTTCTGTTTTTGAGTGCTTTAAATAGTTACTTAAGGGTGTTTTGAGCTTTGAGGTTGTTTGATCCCTCTTAGGCCTTGTTTGGCCCTATTTTTGTCCCATTTTGGTGAGCTCCGGGACCACCTTGTTTGGGCCTCCTCACCACTGAAATCTTGAGGGATTTCAGTGATGAGGATGGTGCCTTGAGGTCCCAAGGAGGAGAGGGCCACCCCCTCTCCTTATTGTCCTTGAAAAGGGCCATTTTTGCCTCATGTGTGAGCATCTTGCTCAAGTGTATGATGGCCATGCCTTGGCTGTTTTTTGTGCTTATTATGTCATAATATAGCTCTGTTTTTACTTGGTTTAAGCACACCATGCTTGTTTAGTATACATGTCTTGTAATGCCATCATTTGCCTTAACATGTACTTAGCATGTAGATTACCATGCTTGCTTGTTTTGGCCAAGCTTTGTGAAACTTTTAGGCTTGTTTTGCCATGCTTAAGGTCTGATGTAGGTTGTCTTAGCCATGTTTGCCATGTTTTGTTAAGCCTCTTTGCATTCTTAGCTTGTAAGCCTCAAGTGTATGAACCATGGGCATGCATCACTTGCATTATTCCAGTGGTTTGGAACCATTTAACATGTCATTTCAGTCCTCATGACATGCTTGCATGCTTGCATTTGATGCCCCTTTAATGTGTTAAAAGGTTGTTGTCATACGCCCCTTGTTTAGGCCCTTGTGCATGCTTGCATGTTTAAGCCATTTAAATGCCATCTAGATATGTTATTGGCTTTGTCTTAATATGCTAAAACTCTGATTTTGGTTGCTTAATTCATGCCATGTTCGATTTTTCTAAGTGTAGTTCAATACACCTTTGCCTTGCCTTGAATTTTGGCTTTGCTTGCATGCCTTGTTTGTCTTGTCTAGTTGGTTTGGCACCTTTCATGACTTGATTTTCGGAGCCTATAATGCATGCCATTTGTCCATGTTTTCATCCTCTTAAGTGTGCTTGATAGTTGCTCTTCAATGCCTAAGTGTTAGTCCTTGTGTGCATGCATGCTTGCATGTTATTTGGTCCTCATTCTCTTAACAATTGGCCACTGTTTTAGGCTTGTTTGAGGGCTGCCTAAATTAGTCTAAGTCCATTCTCGCATGTTGTGGCATGCTCCCCTTGTGTGTTGTTGCATATTTGGCCCCTTTGGTATGTTGTTGCATGCTTAGGTAGTAGTGCATTTGGCATCCATCTCTTACTAAATTGTCTAACATGTTATATACTTTGCATGTGTGCATGTTGACATTGTACTTTGTATCCTTGTTAGTTGCATGTTTGCATGTTTAGTTGCATACTCATGTAGCATACTAGCTCCATGCCTAGGTCCCATTGCATTGAGCATGCATTCATTGCCTCTTGATTGAGCATGACAGAGGTTAGGATTTATTGGGTGTTTTTGTGTGCATTTCATTTGAAATCAAAGTGCATACTTGGTTTCTTGGGCCATCACGCATTGAAATGCGCGATTGGTGGTCCGAGAACCGAGAACCATGTCCCTTTGAGTCATAAATATGATAAGGGATGTGATGGTGCAAACATTTGCTTGAAATGCATTGCTATACCTTGTTTTGCCCTCTGCTACTGTCAAAACAGGATTCTGCAGGAAGACTTGGCCGACCAGCCATCTTTAGTGCCGACCGACCAACAATTGGTGGCCGGTAATAATTTTTAGTGGCCGGTGACCATTTCCTTTGGCCGGTGACCATTTCCCTTGGCCGGTGGTGTCCCACAGGGTTCGTAGAGTGCACCTTGGGAATCTTACACTGATCAGAGAAGGAAAACAGTGTGGACAGAGGCAACTTGTGCATAGCAGTGGACTTCCGAGCGGAGCCGAGCACGCCTTACATTGGGCCCTCCTCCCGAGGCTGTTTACTGTTTTATTAGATTAGTTAATTTGCTTAACTAGTTTAAATTGGTCTGTAATATTTAATTAGCCTGTAGGTTAGTTAAACTTGTATTATTCTTTCGGTTCCTCCAAGTGAGGGCTAATTTGTAATAAGTGTGGGTGCGTGTGTGCATGTCTTCCAACACCCATTTCTTTCTCCCTTTTACTTACCTGCTTTTGATGGTTAGTATTAGGACATGTTTAATTTAGCATTCTTATGCTATGCATGCGTGCATCATTCATCAGTATTACATGCACCGGGCTCGGCGCATCATGCTAACAGCATGATATTCCAAATCTAACTTGAATACGTGCTACTTGTTGCATCCCACATGCCATCCTAGGATTAGCCGAGCCTATTCTAGTGACATTCTGTATGCGTTGCATTAGCCACTTGACATGGACTTGGATCATGCATGATTGCTAACATGTTCACTGTTTTGGCACGGAGTACAATGTAAGTATTTATGCTTTAGCATCTCGCATGAGTGTGAATGTTAAACATGGCAGCATGCTTACCATGTGGCTAGATGCTTATGTGACATAAACTGCCTGAATGCTTGTGGGTGAAGGTTGGATTGTTTGAGTTGGACAACTCATTGAAATCCGTGTTTTAGCCTACTTGCGAGTAGCAAATTTCAAACTGTTTTTCAAAACGAACGGATATACAATGCTTTATTCCAAATTAGGCGATCTAGTCTATACTTGTTTTGCTGTGCGCATCACATAGTAATTCTAGCTAATTAATCGGAATAAGAACGCATGTGTTTTCAAAAACGAGATATCATGGTTAGTAGAGGCCGATCTTCGGATCGGGCGAGAGGGGGTGCTCATAGCTGACCTTCCCCAATCGTACCCAAGTTCCCGAGCCGAGGCAACTTTGGTGATGACGGACACGTGGCCTTTGGCAAACGAGTCAGGGTTTCCTAAATTCCCCCATTAGAAAATATTTAGGTGGCGACTCTGTATCTGGCAAAGCAGTCCATGTTTGGCACTTCTTTTCTAAAAATTTGTTTTTCTCAAAACGATTTGCCGGATTTAGACTCTTTGGTTCAGATTAAAAACCGTGACAAATTGAGTCCGAACTGTGGGGTGAGGCCCTCACGCGGGGCGCGTCCACAAGTATCATGTGGTTATACTCTCTCATCATTCATTATGCCCCCTTATAGTCTTAATCACTCAATATAAATAATTAATTTTTTATTTTTTTATAAATTATATTATTATAAAATACTACGTGACTATACTTTAAAACTTGATGAGAGGAAGATGGTGAGTATTCAATTTAAAGATGTGATTTATAATAATTTTATGAAGATATAGTTATTATTAAAATAAACAAGCAGTGGTTCAAAGGAATTTATGTTTTCACACGTCTATTCATTTTTGTGAGACGACTAATGACAGCCTTAAAGCTATCAATAAGAAATACTACTAAATTCTAAAAAAATTATATTCTCAATAAAAACCACTAAAAGACAAAAGTTTTGCAAAATCAAAAAAAACACATCTAAACAAAATATCACATCCAACCCCATAATCATTTCACTTTTTCTCTCACAAACATCACATCCAACCACATAAAAACCCAACTATCTTCCCAAACACTAAAAAATTTTTATCTCATAAAAACTTACATCTACTAAAATCTATATAAAAACTCACTTCCCAAACACCCACTCTTTTCATATCTTTTTTTTTTTTTTTTAACAGATGTTAATATATTTTTGTACACATTTTCAACACCAATAACAATCATAAGTTCTGTTTTTAGCATTTCTCTTGGATAAAATATAAAGTAAAAGTTTGAATTGTTTGAGAATATTTTTAAATTTTTTATTAAAAAACGTACAAAATGTAAATAAATAATAGAATGGTTTTGTTAATGTATATTTTTAGGGCACATGTTAATATATTTTGTTTATTTAAACGTCATGTATGAAAGTAAAGTGTAATAAAAGATATATAGTAATATTTTTAATACTTTAAGGGTACGTATTAACAAGATCAATAATAAAATACCTTTAACTCCTTGATATTTTGAATATTTTTTTAACTTTTTAACTAACTTATGCTTGTTTTGGCAACTTGATTAAAAGTCCTTTTTTTAAATTTTTAGTTTTTTGGGTTATGTATTCTTCTTCTTCTTCTTTTTCTTTTTTACATGTTTTTGCAAAAAAAATTAAAAAATTAACTTTCAACCTACTTTCTAAAACAATCCTTAGTGGCTTTCTAAATATTTTTATATTGTGTTTGGTTGATAAATTTAAATATAATTTTAAAAATAAAATATATATATATATATAATTATATTTTATTTACCATGTTATTTTATTTTTTCTAAAATTTCTATCTAAATATATAAATCAAACATTGCCAAACAAAGGGGTATCTTGGAAAGATGGTTAAAGCTATTGGGTGATTCTACTTACACCACTCTTTCACCTCTTTACACCATTAATCTCATTACACCACTAAAAAAATATATTAGATTCTCATTACACCCAATATATTACCAAAACAAACCCTAAAGTAAAAAAAAATCTTAAAAACCAATCTCTTTACACCCATACTTTTTCGGTGTTCAGTTGCTGGAAACAATAGATTTCTCCAGTATTTTGTTACTATACATTTACAGAGCCACTTTCTCCTAAACAATGCTTGTTTAATTTGTACTGGGTCTGTTCGGTAATATAATGCTAATCAATTTGAATTACTTCAGTGCCATATTACCAGATATAATTTTTTTTCCTAGTATTATGTTATCGTTTAATTGGATAATTTCAGTTTGCTTCACAATAAAGCCAGTGGAGCCCACATTAAAGTGCTTATTCGGTCACAGAATGCAAAACAATTTACAAAACTTCAGTGTTATAAAGCTAGAATGAATTGGTTTGTCCAGCATTTTTTCCTATACATTTACAGAACCACTTCCTTTCAAATAATGTGGTAATAATTTGTGACGGGCCTATTCGGTAATAAAATGCTAATGAATTTCAATTACTCCAGTGTTGTGTTACCAGACAAACTATTTTTTCCCAACATTATGTTGTCGTACAATTGGATAATTTCAATTTGCTTGACAACAAAATTAGTGGAGCCCACTGTGAAGTGTCTATTTGGTCACACGGTACTCGACAAATTACATTTTTTCGGTGTTATGTTGATAGAAAAAATAGATTTATCCAGCGTTTTGTTGCTATACATTTACAGAGCCACTTTGTTCCAAACGATAATTTGGGCCTATTCGGTAACACAATGTTAACGAATTTGAATTAATCCAATTCGATAAAAAAAATATCCATAAATCAAACACACATCTATAAAATCATACATAAAAAGTATCCACAAAATTTTTCATAAAAAAAATCAAGTGTACGAATATCCATAAAAGCATCCATAAAATCTGTCATTATTTGCATCCATCAATCAAACATGTTATCACAATTCATCTATATTGATTGTTTCAGTAGTTATTATGTCACGTCTAATAAGAGTACAGAATTGATGAATAAGGATAGTATATGCTTTCTTCCATCCACTAGCACCCGAGTGATGAAAATAAATCCAATTATTTGCTATCGGAGGTACTGGATGACCAGGTTGCAAATAAACCTATAACAAAGAAATCAATAAGTAGAATTACAAAACAAGACATGGTAATGATCTAAGTAGGCTCGGTAATTACCTGCACAAAATGGTTTTCATTTACAAATCCTATGTAGATATCTCTTCTATCAGGTGTTGCAATCGATACTGATCTAAGTGGTAGAAATGTCAAGCATTATTGCATGGATAAATGATAAAGAACGACTCGATAGTATGATGCTATCAAATGGCCCATGTCGGGCATAATCATCCAATGATTAAATCTAGGGCCAGGTTCGAAGTAAGATAAGATAGAGTTCGAAGTAAGATAAGATAGCGTTAAGGTTATCAAACCTTTCTTGTGAACCCAATAGTTGCACGTAGTGCACTACATTCGAATGTAACTCAGTCAACAAGTTGCGCCTAACTTGTTGCCAATCATTTTCACCTAAATCAATCAATCTAGCTATTGCCCTGAAACCACAATTGCCATCTGCTTATATATCTTTTATGTGATGGATATATAGTCTTAACTTCTCCGGAAATTGTTCGAAGTAAAAGATACGATTTGTTAACTATGTAATACAGACCTATATCACAAATATACAGCAATGGATATATGAAATAATTAAAATGAGACTGAACAACTATTAAAATAAATTTTGTACATAGTTACAAGTTTTATGTAATTACATACATTATCGTTTTTTGCCTTCTTCTGTTGCAGTTGCTTACAAACTGGTGCAGTTGAGATGGTAACACCCTGTGAATAACTATATTCCCAAGATAGTACAAAATCAAACGTAGATAGCTCGCGTTTGGTAGATGTATTGATTTTGAATTGACCACGTCTTTGACCTCAGCCCCTACTTCGCATGTCAGTCTTGAGTTCAGGTTCCATAAAAATGTACAGTCTGGACTAATTAACTCCCTCAACTTCTTAAGAAGGATCATTTTTTGTGTCTCGTCAATCGTTTGGAATTTCTCAATAAACAAACCAGTCTCTGTTTTGCAATCCAACTCCACAAAAGTATTTTCTGAATCTGGAAGCATATCTAACTTTTTCCAATGAGGATTTATGCACGAGAGGGGAATCAGTTGACCTTATTGAAAATACTCAGGTATTTCATGTGCACATGGTGACCCATGTATACGTCGCAAAATGTAGCCACATTTTACTTTTAAAAAGTTTGGCTTTATATTACCGAAAATGTATATTTTATTCGGCAGTGAGATACTCGATGTCGATGACGTGCGTTGTCGATGACGTGTGTTGTCGATGACGTGCTGTGATCTTCCTGCCCTCTGTACTACTCGATGTCGATGATGTGCGTTTGTAACAACGCCCGCGGGGGACCTCGCTACAGTTCGGACTCGATTTTTGTGTGGTTCTTAATCTGGAACCAAAGAGTCCAAATCCGGCAAGTCGTTTTGAGAAAACTGATTTTTGAAAGAAGTGCCGAACATGGACTGCTTTGCCAGATAACAGAGTCGCCACCTAAATATTTTTTAAATGGGAAATTTAGGAAACCCTGACTCGGTGCCAAAAGGCCACGTGTCCGTCATCACCAAAGTTGGCTCGGGAACTTGGGTACGATTGGGGAAGGTCACATCGTGAGCACCCCCGCTCGCCCGGTCAAAGACCGGCCTCTACTAACCATGATATCAGTTTTTGAAAACATTGTGAGTTCTTATCCCGGTTATTAGCCTAGGTTACTATGTGATGCTCGCAGCAAACAAGTATAGACTGGGCCGTCTGAATTGGAACAAAAACATTTCATGTTTGTTTGTTTGAAAATGGTGCGAAGGTGCTACCCGCAGGTAGGCTAAAATGCGGATTTGCCACCCTCAGGTGGGCTTAGTAAAACAATGATTTTGCCACTATCTAGTGGGCTTAAAACAAACAATCAGTGATTTGTCCCAATCCAAATAACTCAACCTCCACCCACAGGCACTCAAGGCAGTTATATCACATAAGCACATAGCCTCATGGCAAGCATGCTATCATGGCAACACTTACACGCATGCAAGGATGCTAAAGCATAAAACTTACCGAGTACTCCAAGCCAAAACAGAAAACTGATTAGAAATCAATGCATGATCCTAAGTATACTGTAATGCCTAATGCAACACATGCAAAAATGCAAACTATAGCAGGCTCGGCTATTCTAAACATGGCATATGAAATGCAACAACTAACATGTATTCATCTTGTAATTGAAATACAATGCAGTTTGTATGATGCGCCGAGCCCGGTGCGTGCAAAACAGATGAATGATGCAAACATGCTGTCATACTGTATGCTAATTGAAATATGCCCTATATCTAACCATCCAAAGCGGATAAATAAAAGGGAGAAAGAAATGGGGGTTGGAAGACATACATCACACTCACACACCCTTATTACAGTTTTGCCCTCGCGCAGAGGGTCCGAATAAATATACAGTCCGAAATGAAAGAATAGTACAGTCCGAATATTACAAATTTCTAATTAATTAACAAATTAATTACAAAAGAAGTAAAACTGGCATGCAAGCCAGGGACTGCCTTGCTTCTGATGGATGATGTATGCTGGGCTGCCTGGCGCGGAAATCCACTGAGATGCCCCAATTCGCCTCTGTTTGCAATTTTTCTCGAAATGCGTGCCGGACTCCGAAAAGGTACTGATTCTTGATGTTGCTGCAACAGAGAGCAGGAAAAGGGCATAGCAATGTATTTCACAAATATATGCATGTCTCGATCCTCGTGCCACCAATCACGCATATCAATGCATGATGGCCGAGGAGTCGGATCGCACAACTCAATATGGGATGAATGTAGATGAATGCTACAACAAAACCTAACTCCATCATGGGTAATCCGGAGTGTCGGTGACTTGGGAATTGAGACCCGTTCCGTCACTCGGAATACGAAACGTGCCTCGTTTCCCGTGCCCGGGCTAACACCTATCCCGGACACGATGCAATATGCATGATATGCATGAAATGCAACTAACATACAATCCTAGCATGCGCAATGCTATGAAAATGAGATGCCTCGAAATGCGTGCCCACTGGCACGCAAACCGAGGCGCTGACATAAAGGCACGAAATGCAATGATGGGCTTACACCAATATGGGAGGGCCTCAGCCACACTCACACGGGATGCCGGAATGATAAGAATGAGGTGCCTCGAAATGCGTGCCCACTGGCACGCAAATCGAGACGATGATGAAATGCAAATCGGATAAAATAGAATACCTCAAAATGCGTGCACGCGGGCACGCAAACCGAGGCAGAGGCATACGCAATGCCAAGCGGATAAAACAGAATGTCTCGAAATGCGTGCACACGGGCACGCAAACCGAGGCGAAGGTGAAATGAGAAAATCGGATAAAACCGAAGTGCCTCGAAATGCGCGCCCACAGGCACGCAAACCGAGGCGATGATATGCGATGCAAAATCGGATAAAACCGAAGTGCCTCGAAATGCGCGCCCACAGGCACGCAAACCGAGGCAATGATAAAATGAGACGAAATGGCATACGGAATGCAACGATGGGCTTACACCAACATGGGAGAGCCTCAGCTCACTCACATAGGAGGCCGTCGGATAAAAAAACAAAGTGCCTCGAAATGCGTGCACACGGGCACACAAACCGAGGCAATGGCATACAAGCATGAAAATGCAAATTGGGCTTACGCCAACATGAGAGGGCCTCAACCACACTCACATAGGCCGCCGGAATGATAAGAATGAGGTGCCTCGAAATGCGCGCCCATTGGCACGCAAACCGAGGCAATGCAAAAATGATACAAACGGCATGAGAAATGATATGCAAGCATGGCAATGGAATTTCAGCACCTAACTAAAGGGGGAAACAGCCCCGAGACAATTCGAAAAGACATTCGAAGCATGCATTCATCCCGAAAATGCGAAATTAAGCCCCGAAATGGCCTATAGCCATGCTATACATGCAAAATATGATCATGACAGCAAGAACAGTAGCAAGACAGTCCCAAAAATGGCATTTTTTCAGTAATAAACATGGCCTAAATGCAAGCATAGATAGATCAACCGAAGCATGCAAAGTTAGTGGCCAAAAGAGGGGTATTGAGACAAGTGATATATGCAAACCCCAAATGGACAAACTTTCTTCTACAACATTTAAGATTAGCTAAAAATAAGCATATATGCAGAAGATGACATCCTCAAAATCAGAACACAAATATGCTAAAAGATCCATGCAAAATAGGCTCCAAATATGCTATAACAAGAGACATGCCAAACTATACACCAAACAGCAAACTTTTCTTCATGAAACATGTAAAGGGGGTCAAAATAAGACCAAAGTCAGTAGGGGTCGAAGTCCCAAAAACAAATAGAAATAGGTCAAAAGTTGTGTACAAAAATGGGCACACTTGATGGAATTTGAAGGAAGTGGTGGATATAATGGCCAAATGAAATTGAGCCTCTCTACAATGTTGTAGAGGGGCTCAAAACAAGCAAGAAAGAAGTAGGGGTTAGACCCCTAAAAACAAGCACAAATAAGCCAAAACTAGCATGCAAGATAATGGCATAAAAGCTAGGTATTGAAACAAGTATATCATAGAAGCATCAAATGAAGTTGAGCCCTTCTACAAAGTTGTAGAGGGGCTCAAAAAAAGCACAAAAGCAGTAGGGGTCGGAGCCCCAATTCTCAACCAATTAGAGTATAAAAATGAACCAAGAAAAAGCCCTAAAAGTTGGTTTTGAAGACTTACCCTTGAAGACTTGTCTTTCTTTGATTCTTGGCTTTGATTTGTAGCTTCTCAACCTCTGAAATTCACTTCCTAGCTGCTGGAGTGGTAGTAGGGATGGTGAGGCTAGGTGTTGATGAAGAGAAGACCTAGGGACTTAGAAGCTTTTTGAGGTTTTGAGCTATGAAAATGGAGGAATTTGAAGATGATCACTTGAGACAATTTTTTCCAACCTTGAAGAAGGAGAGGGAGGGCCCTTCAAATAGACAAGAAATGGGGTGTAAAAGGGGAGGGAAAGCACCCAATCTTTCCCTCCCGAAATATCCCCCGGATGCCCCGGGATATGCTGGAAGATATCCGGACAGCTGGGACAGGCTGGAAAGCAGGAAGCTGGCCGGCCAGGTAAATTTGTGGGAGGTGGCCGGCCGGCCACCCCACCTGGTCGGCCAGCCACTCACCATGGCCGGCCGGCCACCCCCAAAAAATGAACAAAATAATTTCTGGCCGACCACCATACCAAAGTGTCCTCCAAGATGTGTAGAACAAGACCCCATGGTTGAAATCTGGCAACTCTGAAGCAGGAGCCACAACATAGAGCTTGAAGGAGAGGCCCAAAAATGAAGTCAACAATTTCTGGCCGACCACTATGCCAAAGTGTCCTCCAAGATGTGTAGAACAAGGTTCCAAGGTCGGAAATTGGCAACACTGAAGCAGGAGCCACAACATAGAGCTTGAAGGAGAGGCCCAAAAATGAAGTCAACAATTTCTGGCCGACCACTATGCCAAAGTGTCCTCCAAGATGTGTAGAACAAGGTTCCAAGGTCGGAAATTGGCAACACTGAAGCAGGAGCCACAACATAGAGCTTGAAGGAGAGGCCCAAAAATGAAACCCTGAATTTCTGGCCGACCACCAACCCTTAGGGTCCTCCTAGATGCCCTCATCACAGATATGTAGCTTTGGTTGGAAGAAAATAACCCTAGGGTGTTCAACATTGGCCCGGAAGTGAGCAAAACGGGCTCCGGAGGAGCGAAACTGGTTATCTGGGATAATTGCTGGCCTCCCACCCCCCAGTGATCTTCCTGATGTTGAAACAGAGGTACCTGCCAAGTTTGAACAAAAACTAATGAGAAATGAACGCTCGGAGCCAAAACCGAGCAATTCGGGATCCCGAAAATGAGCTGCGGGTGCCGGAAGTGGTGTTCAGCAGCGAAGTGGGTATCTGCGACCCCAGTGTCCCTCAGAAAGACAAAACAGAGGTCCCTGCCAAAAATCAGAGAAAATCGATGCAAGATGAATGCTCGGGACCAAAACCGGGCAGTTTGGGGTCCCGAAAACCGGCTATGAGCACCGAAAGTGGCATACGGCCACGAAGTGGGTTCATGAGAACCCAGTGTTCCTTGGAATATTAAAACAGAGGTCTCCGCCAAAAACCGGAGAAAGCGGATGTGAAATGAAAGCTCGGGGCCCAAATCACGCAGTTCGGGGTCCCGAAAATGGGTCGCCGGGCACCGGAAGTGGTGTTCGGCTGCGAAGTGGGCATCAGGGGCCCCAGTGTTCCTCGGAACACTAAAACAGAGGTCTCCGCCAAAAACCGGAGAAAGCGGAGATGGTTGGGCGGTCCCGAGCCGAGGCACACGGCCTAACGGCCCCGAAAACCGGGAGCCGGGCTCCGAAATGGGCAAAATGGCCTACGGCCACAAAAAGTAGCTCACGGCCACCGGGAGATAATCTGCGGGACCACTCCCTTCCTTCAGGAAAGAAAACAGAGAAAACCGAACCTGGTTCGCAAACCGAGACAAGGTAAAGAAGATGGTTCGGAAGTCCGGAGGCAGGGCACGCGGCCGCGACTCTGAGACTTCTGAACGAGCACAGTATGCAACATCACCGAGCGCTCAACCGGTGACGTCTGAGTCTTAAGGTCGGTCAAAAATGGGGTGTCTACAGCGTTGTAGATTGTCTTCATTGTTGTCGCATTGAAGGCATCCCTTTGTTTCAATGTAACAATATCTCTTTTGGTCGCACCATATTCTTTGACATGTCAACTAATAAAGATGTTTCCTCATTAGATAATCTACCAGCAAATGAGTGCCCTTCAAGATGTTCAGTAGACGGATGATTATGCACTCCGTATAAGACATGCAACATCCACTCATCATTTGTAGATAATTTTTCCCCCCTTAATAGAAATGGATATCCACACTTTTTAGAATATGTCAACCTCAATCATTCCCCCCTGATCTTCTTGTTATCTCTATAGTAACCACTTCTTTTACAAGCAAAGGTAAGTCTTGGTTTTATGTCATTATCTCCCGTATCTGATGTCTTTACAACAATGGCAAATCCAGCCTTCCTCCCAACGTCAGAACCCTATTTAATTAATGCTTGACGACTACTAAAAATCTAAACATAATAAATACATTTATACGTCAAATTATTAATAAAACTCAATACAAATTAAAAAATAAGAAAAAGTCGTATTCATAAAAAAAATTTAACAAATCTCGTCTGTAATGAATTCATGACTAGAGTCTACTAATAATACAGTACTTGTGTTGTTGCAATGAGTATAAGTATAATCCTTCCAAGCAAAAAAAAAAACAAAAATAAACTGAACATACATGGTAATGAGTAGCTGAACAAATTTAAAAAGTTCGGCTTTATATTACCGAAAATGTATATTTTATTCGGCAGTTAGATACCAAACTTATATTTTTTGTTCGGCAATTTGATACCGGACTATGTTATTTTGTTCGATTTCGAAATACCAAACAAAAGTTGAAGATCGACCTGGAAAATCGAAACAAAAACCTACTAAACAAATAAAAAAACTCACCATTTTACTCTTTTTTTTTGTTCTTCATCACCATTTCTTCATGTATTGCTTTCTTTGATGATCAAAACATTATAATTCTCACTTTTTCAAAAGAGATGTGTAAGAGAAAAGAAAAGTTGAGAGATGAAAAAGATGAGTAGGGATTGAAGATCAAGGGGTGTAAAGAGATAATCAAATATATTTAATTTTAATGCTTTGTCCTTAAAGGTAATTTCACACATGGATAAAATTGGAAGGAAAAAAAAAACTCATATGCAAGGTGCAAAGAGGTAAAATAGTGGTATAAGTAGAATCACTCAAAACTATTTTTTTACCTTTTTTTGTAAGAGAGGAAAGTGAGTTAAAAGCTGAGAAGTGACTTTTAACCCACTTCCCAAAATAGTCCGGAGAAAAGTAAGTCATCACGTCAATTGTCAATGGGGAAGTCTTTATTAGGACATCTGTTTATTTTTATTTTTTTTATAGGAGTTTCATCAAATTATCGATCAATTGGACAGACGATCAGGCAGATGTTTGGTCATTCAATTGGTCAGTATAAATTTTTATCTTGAGATAGTCATCTGAATGAATATTTGGAGAGATATTTGGTAGTGAAAATCTAACGACAATGAACATTAATTTAATAAAAAGCACATCCATCAGTTTAATAAAAGTTGGAGAAATTTTAGATTTAAAGATTTATTGATGAACAGTAAAAGCAGCAAAAAAAAAAGGGGGGGGAAAACACCAATAAATCCCAAATTTGGGAATGTTAACCCATTTAGTCCCGAAGGTTTTTTGTTGGACTAATAGGTCCTATTTCCCAAGAAGCTTACTATATGACTTTTTATGATTTCTCTTCTTTTCAAACATCAAACATTATTCATCAAACGTCAAACATTAGTAACATCAAGATTATTTATCAAACATCAAACATTAGAATAACGATTAAACAACATCAAGCATCACAACATCATCATCAAAACAACATCAAACATCACAACATCAAATATCATAATCAAAACAACATCATAATCAAAACAACATCATAAAAACAATATCAAAATAACGAGTAAACAATTTTTTAAATAACGATTAAACATCAAAATAACGATTAAAATAACATCAAACATCAAAATAACAATTAAACATCAAAATATCATCATCAAAACAACATCAAACATCACAACATCATCATCAAAACAACATCAAAATAATGAGTAAACAATTTTTTAAATAACGATTAAAATAACATCAAACATCAAAATAACGATTAAACAATTTTTCCTGGTCAAATATCATCATCAGTTGATTCATATTCATATTCACTCCCCAAAACCAAAACAAAAAAAATCAAGTCCACAACAACAACAGTTGATTCATATTCATTCAGCTATTGGCTTCTTACTCATCGCAATATCCCACCACACAAGGAGGGGAAAAAAAAAATCACTAAACCAAAAGCAAAAGCAAGAACAGTTCTTATCAGATAAAAGATTGTTTGCTTTACAAAAAATTTCGAATCAATTTCCGACTATGGAGCCGCCGGAAAACACCGCTGGAGCAATCAAATCAGCCGAGAAAATCATCCTCCGGTGGGACTCCACGGCGTCGGAGGAAGCCCGAGAGCGTATGATCTTCGAATCCGATCGTCAAGAGATCGATCGATACTTGCAAGCCGTTGATGAGATTCAACGATCGATGGAATCGGTGACTGTGACCGATGATCAGAACACGGTCAATGGTGCGATGTTGTTTTGATGGTGTAGTTAATGTTGAAGACGAAGAAAAATGGGGAGGCTGCATGTTGTTTTGATAATGATGTTTGATGTTGTTTGATGATGATGTTGTGATATTTGATGTTGTTTTGATGATGATGTTTGATGTTGTTTTGATGATGATGTTGTGATGTTAGAAAAGGACTAAATGGTTTATAAAAAAACACTCAGAACTAGATGGAATAACATTTTTCAATATGGGATTTATGAGTAATTTTTCTAAAAAAAAAAACTATTTTATCAAATTTAAATTTAATAATTTATTTGATTACCGTTGGCGATCCTTTTAGAAATGATTGCAGCCAAAAAGTAATAAAAGATCCAACGGTGGTGGCAGGGTTCTTATGCTTTAAAGAAATGCATGAACGGCTTTGATTTACGGATTCAAAGAAACAACAAAGCACGATCCCCTCCTCCTTTTGATTTTGGAGTTTTTAAAAGAAAATAGGAAGATTCACCCAATATTAAATGTTGAAATTGTAATTTAAATAGTCTCAAGAGTCTTATTAGATGTGTAATAATAAATTTAATATTTTGTTAAGGGGTTATTTGGGATGTCCTAAATAAGTGTATTTTTTGACTTTTTGGATTAAAAAGTTGAGGAAAAAAATATGGTTGTTTTGGTTAACTTTTTGACTTTTTTTGAAAAAATGTGTATTAAAAAATTATATAAATTAGTGTGTAGAGAAAAATTAGGATTGAGAATTGTGCAGCTATAATTTTTGACTTTTGATGAATAGTGATAACTTTTTAACTTTTTAAATAATTTTTTGACTTTTTGACTTTTTCTTCAACTTGTCAAACTTGACCTAAATATTATAGCAAGTAGTGGGTATTACAGTAAAAACAAAAAGTATATGTCACATCAGTACTCTTTTAATTTTATTTTTTTTTGGTATATCAAAAAATGACTCAATTTTTTTGTTGGGTTTTTATTGGGTGTTATAGTAGGAAAAAAAGTGGATGTTATTGTGTGAAAAACTACACTAGTTTTTTTAGAAATCTTCTTTGTTATTGTGTGAAAAACTAAACTATAGCTTTTTTAGAAATCTTCTTTGCAATAGAATATGTCACATGCTACATTAAAATTTTGTTGAGTGTACTAATTGGTATGTAAATATAGCACATTTAATTCGACAACATATATTTTATTTGTCTATTAATTTATATTACTTTATATGTAATTTTATATATTTATATATTTTTTAAATGTTGATACATAAATTCGTAGAAATAATGTATTTGAAATATTTTATATATTATATTATATTTATTATAAAATAAAAATAAATAACAAATCAAAAGCGAAGGAACAATTAGGCCTTGTTTGGGAATAGGCTAATTTAGTAACTTTTTAGCTATTTTGCTAAAATATGAGCTAAAAAAAACTAATATGTTTGGGATGACTTTTTGACTTTTTACAAAAAGATGTATAAAAAGTTAAAAAAAAAAGATAATCTTTAACTTTTTGGTATGAATTATTGACTTTTTAATTTTTTTTTAATAATTTTTTGATTTTTTAACTAAAAAAATTACTCGTTAAACGAGGCCTTAGTGCCGGCATCACATCATTCATCCACCGCACCATTCAACTCCAGTTCTTTTATTTATTTAATTCATTTATTTTATGCAGGCATTGAATTACTGATGCTTATAAAAGGCAGCAGCATTCGGCAGAGGAGCCCGGGCAGAGGGAGCAGAGAGCCTTCTAGTTCATGTTTGCTCTATAAATTTGTATAATTAATTTTGAATAGCTAAATATTTTATTAAAGTGAAAAGTGAAATCACAACAAGTGTTTGTTTTCGTTTGTTCTCTACACAAAATTGGTAAAACATAATTGTATCTTGCCGTCTGTTGTGATTTATCAATTAATAAAATTGAAAAAATTGATTTAGTGCTAAATTCTCATTCAATCTCAACCGAATCAAGTCGTTTATACTCTATGTATGTATATATATATATATATTTCTTAGAAAAATAATACAAAAGTCTACTTTTTAGACTTAGTTTCTAAATTTAGTGATGTGTCAAGAAAATGATTAATTAATAATTAAAAAATATTTAATTATTAATTAATTATTTTTTTACACATTATTAAATTTAAAAAATAAGTTTAACTTTTAAATATATGAATAGTAAAATTCTATTTCTCATATTTGTATGTGTAAAGTGTGTGAGTGAATTTCCGATCACACTGCCCTCCTTAGTAATCCAGCTGTAGAACACAGGCAGAGTAGATGGCTCCCTGTAATCTGCACAGAAAGAAAAGGCTCCGGCGGTGGTTCTTCCACCCGGGGGCACTCCGACGATCAAGTCAGTATCTCTCAAAGATAATACAAGTGCTTAAATTACCGCTCAAGACTACAAATTGCGTACCTTAGACCCGCCGGGGGTGCCCTTCTTTTATAGTCTTTCTCTATCCTAGTCCCACTAGAAGTCTCACTTCTATGGACTCTAATTCCGGTTTACCTTGGACTCTTCAAGAGATAAGGATAGACCCTCCTGAGAGTATCACCTGTATCCATCTTGTAGTCTTTCTTCATTCTAGGACTCCTGTCCCTTATCCGTTTATCCCGGATTCCTATATTCTCGCAGACAACCTCGGCAACTCCGAGATAACCTCGGCGTAACTACCACGACACGTGGCACCTCGGCTGACACTTCGGTGTCACCTCGGCCACGTGTTGGTACTCAGAAAATACATCCCCACAACTGCCCCCTAGGTTCTATTACCTCGGCACACTGAGGTGATGGAACCTATATTGAACTTTTTTTCTCGTACGTCGGCTTAAGAACTTTCTAGCCGAGATCATTTATTTCAGGCCGACATGTCTTCGAAAAACAAGAATTCAGATCAATTCTCCTACGCGCATGAGCTATCATTCACCATTTTTCAACCGTTCTACTGACGCATTTTACCCTTATTGGTCCGTGCTGGCGACGCGCCTGTTGGCCGTCTTTTCTCTGCCTGCGCCGTCTGACGCGTGCGTTGCCCTAGGCACAATAATTACCCTATTTTTGCCGCCGTTTCACCTTTTGGACAAAAACGTTTGCCTCTCTCTTCATTCTTTACTTTTTGCATTCGAATTTCCCTACTTTATTCTCTCTCTAAAGCTCTTTCTTCTTGAGTCCGCCATTGTTCTAAGCTCGAAGTTCTGCAACTGTCTCCATCTACTATTTCTGCGAAGCTTTCGCCACTGTTGCCTCCATCGTCTGACCTCGGCGAAGCTCATTCCGGCCTCACATTTTCTGGTAAGCAACTGGCTTTTCTTCTCCAGTTCTTGATTTATCCCTGAAATTTCTTGCCATTGTTGTTCTGCTCTAGTATTTAATTTGCGAATCATCCACCTGAATACGTCTTTATTTCTTGATTTTACATATGAACATTTGCACTGTTTCTCCTCTATGCTTGGTTTTCCACCCTTTGTATTCTTGAATCTGAAGCTTCGCTCTTTGCTTTTTTGTTTTCCAGATTTTCTGTCCTTCATACTCGTTCTTCGTAGATTTAGGTTTGGGATTTGCTTATAGATCCATCAACCCTTAGGAAAAACTGAAACCAACTTCACCAATATACACCTAGGTTTAAGCCGAGGTCCCAATAACCCTTCGAAAGTAACCTGTTTCTGTAGCCTAGTACTTTTACACCAAAAATCATGGGTATGTGGAGAAATAGGGTTAACACCCCAACCAAACTAGAATATTTTAGGCAAGAATTTTCCATCCCAGCTGACGTCCAGCTGAGACTAGCTGGTGATGACGATTCTATTATGCCCAAGGATGATTCCATGCCTTTTCCTGTTGTAGCCTTTGTCGAATGTGGGCTTCGGTTCCCTCTAGATCCCCTTTTTCGCGAGGTCCTCCATTACTATACCCTGAACCCTATGCAACTCGCCATCAACGCCTATAGAACGCTCAATGGTATAATAGCCTTAGCTCGGCAGGAGAGTGTCAGGATCACTCTTGCCGACATCCAATACTGTTACACCATGTGTGCCCTCAACCTAAAGGAAAAAGGTTATGTGTATTACCTCAAGCCGAGGTCCACCGAGTTTAAAATTGTAGCCGACCTCCCAGACTCCAACAAAGGGGCTGGAGATGATTATCTTATCGCTTCTGGAAACTGGGAATTCGGCCCAAACGAAGAAGTCCATCTTTTCCCACTTCCTCGAACGGTCAAGGAGGGCAAGGGTAAGAGCCCAATGTCAATTACTTAGCTGTTGGTTTCTTCAATTTTTCCAAAAAATTTTATCTGTTTCTGATGTCATGTTCTGTTTTGCAAACATTCGTCAGCCTCCAAAAAACTTTCGTCAATCCTACTTTCTGGGCAAGGATTTGAAGAAGCTCCTAGATTTGCCCATCCATAAGCGTAAAGCTCCAGTGCTGCTGAATTTCATTCCATCATACAAATCAACTTTGCCCGACATCCCAAGGAGAAAAAAGAAGAGCCTATCTCCTTCTACCACCACAACTCAAACCACATCTACATCCCGGACAGATCAAGGTTCTACTTCTGACCCAGCCGATCTTCCATCCACTTCAGCCCAATACCTGATCCCAGTAACAGAAAGAAAGCGTCGGCGACGTCTTGTAAAAACTGCCGAAATGGTCCGCCCGAAGCCCGTTGTTCTAGATCTCCTCGCCGACCTTCCAGCCGATGTGGATGATGCACCATCCCAAACGGTGCCTCCACCAAAACCAAAAAGAGTCAAGAAGGCCCAGCCGAAGTCCAAGGCTGCTGAGGCCGAGGATGAAGATGCTGTGCCCATCTCAAAGTTAGCCGAGAGCAGGAAGACCACTTCTGCACCCGCCAAAAGACATGCTAAAACCCAGCCATCGGGATCCACTCAGCAAAAAAGGCCGAGATCGTCGTCCGCGACGACTTCGGGATCCAAGGTTCCCAAAGTTCCCTGGGAGCCCAAAATTACACTTGAAAATAGGCCAATCTATGCCAACGAAAGTGCCGATAATGTGAACGTCGGCGTGGCACTTAGTACTGCAGTTCTTCTTGAGGGCGATCTTGAGCGTAATGCCAAGATGAGTGAATTTGAGAACTACGCCCTCATGCTTCAGCGATCCGTTCAAGTAAGCCTCTGAATTTTTATAACTTGTCTTCATGCCACTTTCTTCATACTTGTTAGGTTCTGTAACATTTTGTAATAACTTTTGCCTTGTATTCTTTCAGGCCATGCAACATGCCCACTCCTTCTTCTTGCAAGCATTTGAAACGAAGGAGAAATTGTCCGAGATGGAGAAGGAGTGCGCTGCCCTTCAGAAACAGAACAAGAGTCTTAAAAATAAAATGAAGACTCTGGAAGACCAAGCTGAGGCAGCAACTAAAGATAAACAAATAGCTGATGAGAAGGCCGAGGCTGCTGAAGCCATTAAAACAGTTGCTGTGGCTCAGCAGAAAGAGGCCGAGGAAAAAGCAGCCCAAGCCGAAAAGGAACTGCAAGATGCCCTGGCCACCAAAGAAGCCGAAATCAAGGCTGCAGATGAAAAGGCCTATAACCAAGGTATTGCCGACGTTACTGAAGACTACAAGCTTCAAGTCAGGCAGGCGTGCAACAGGGGATTTTCCCTTGGTTGGATGTCCCTGGCCAAAAAGCTGAACATCCCAGACGATTCGCCATGGCGCAAGGCCGATGCTATCCCTTTGCCTTTTCCTCCTCCTCCTCCAAGCCAAGCTGAAGAAGAAGCTGATTCTGAAACCGAGGTTGAAGATGAGGATGAGGAAAACAAAGATAACGAGGCCTTAGTGAGGAAGTCCAAATCTCCTCCTAAGGGTGATCAAGTTTTGGACTTGACCCAGAACGAAGATCTTGAAGAGGCGCCCAAGGAAGCTGACGTCGGCAAGTTATCCTCTGACCTTCTCTTGGCTGAGAGAAGTGTTGAGAAGACTTTGGCCGAGATTGATGCCGAAATTGCGGCTGATAAGGAGGTCGAGGTCGTGGTGGAAAAGCATGCTGAGGTTGCGGCAGAAAAAGATGTCGAGGTTATTCTTCAAGAGCCCTCCGAGGTCCCAGCCCAACCTGCTGCTGAAGCTTGAAGAAACTTAGCTTTTTTTCTTTTTTTGTACTTTGTTTCTTTTCTTTGCTCTTGTTAATGTTCCCTGAACAATATAAGCTTCTTCTTTATGGCCGATGTGCCTTTCTTTGTTGCTTTAGAACAATTTACTTCTACTAAGCCATTGTGCCTCCTTTATATACAACTGTTTCTCTTTGAATGCTGTAGTCTTTAATTTCTCTTCATTGCTTCTGTTTGATTCTATACTTAGAATATTTTGCATGATTTACATAATTCTTCCTTCGCTTAATCTCCTCGGGGTTACATACCTCGGGTATGTTTACCTGAAGATTTACCTCGGTTAGGACTTCACCTGTAAACTTTCCATAAACTTCAACAAGTATAAAGCATATAAACTTAATTTAACTTCATCTTGTAAATTGCTACAAATTTCAACAAGTGAAGATAAACAATTATATTGGCTTAATTTTAACTTGTAAATTGCTACAAATTTCAACAAGTAAAGATAAGGAATTTATCTCGGCTTAACTTTAACTTGTAAATTGCTACAAATTTCGACAAGTAAAGATAAGGAATTTATCTCGGCTTAACTTTAACTTGTAAATTGCTACAAATTTCGACAAGTAAAGATAAGGAATTTATCTCGGCTTAACTTTAACTTGTAAATTGCTACAAATTTCAACAAGTAAAGATAAGGAATTTATCTCAGATTAACCATGTTTAAACATAATCTCGGCTTAACTTCGGCTAAGCATTACTAATGTCTTCTCTCTGCCCCCAATGTGAACCTAAGTTCCACTTGGGTTCTCATTATTCAAAAAACAACATCATGCATCGTTTTATAAGTTCTGAAAAATTCTGCTAAGATTTTATTGATTATATCGGCAAAAAATCAAAGAACATCTAATGATAGAAAAACTTTAAATTACAAGTGTTCCATGGTCTAAGCAATACTTTGCCCTCATTCTCTTCGAGCCGATATGCCCCATTTCCTAACACCGAAGTAATTCTGTAGGGTCCTTCCCAGTTTGGGCCAAGCTTGCCCTCTCTGGGATCCTTCTTATTGCCGACGACTTTTCTCAAGACTAAGTCGTTGACTTGAAAATCCCTTGGATTGACCTTCTTGTTGTAAGCTTTGGCAAGCTGTTGCTGGTATGCTGCAAGCTGGATTGCACCTTTCTCTCTTCTTTCTTCCAGTAGATCCAGATCTCGGGCCAGGAGCACATCATTAGACCCGTTCTCAACTCCCTGTGTTCTGATCCCTGGGATGCCGATCTCCAATGGAATGACTGCTTCTGTGCCATAAGCCATGGCAAAGGGGGATTCCCCTGTTGATCTTCTCGGCGTAGTGCGATATGCCCAGAGCACGTTGGGCAATTCGTTTACCCACTTTCCTTTTGCTGCCTGCAGCCTCTTCTTTATTCCATCCAAAATGACTTTGTTGGATGCTTCGGCTTGCCCATTACTTTGGGGAAAGCTTAGTGTTAAAAAGTAATTCTTTATCTTGAACTTTGCGCAAAAATTCTTGATGAGTTTGCTGTCAAACTGTGTTCCGTTGTCGGCAACGATTGCTCTTGGAATCCCAAATCTGGTGATGATGTTTTTCCAGATGAAGTTCTTCACATCCACATCTCGAATTTTGGCAAGAGGCTCTGCTTCTATCCACTTTGTGAAGTAGTCTGTTGCTACCAGTAGGTACTTCCGCTGTCCAGTTGCTTGGGGCAATTGTCCAACGAGATCCATGCCCCATTGGGCAAATGGCCAAGGGCTGGAAATCGGGTTCAGGTCAGCAGCTGGCTGATGTATCAACGGTGCAAACCTCTGACATTGTTCACACTTCTTCACATAGGCTTCTGCATCTTTTTGCATATAGGGCCACCAATACCCCTGGGTAATGGCCCTGTGAGCTAACGATCTGCCCCCTGCGTGGCTTCCACAAACTCCTTCATGAATTTCATATAAAAAGTCTTCGACCTGAAGAGGGTGTACACACCTTAAAAGAGGTCCAGTGAAGGATCTTCTGTAGAGATGTCCTTCTGCTGTCAGGCTGAATCTTGCCGACTTCAATCTGACCTTGTGTGCTTCCTTTCGATCTTCTGGCAGCTTGCCCTCTTTCAGGAATGCAACAATTGCATCCATCCAGCTTGGTCTCATGTCCACACATAATGCTTCTTGCATTGTGTGTGGTGACTCTATGCTCAGGCCTGATAGGTAATCGATCATTATTGTCCTCGTCTTTCCGGTTTGCATTGAGCTTGCTAAATTGGCCAACGCGTCGGCGTGGTTGTTATCGTCTCGGCTAACCTGAAGAAGTCGGCAGTTTTGAAACATGTCTGCCAGCCTAATGACTTCTTTTGCGCATGCCGACATCCTTTCATCTCAGGCAGCAAACTCTCCTGTAGTTTGATTCACTATAAGTTGTGAGTCACAAAAAACTATTACCTCATCTGCCTCTGTTGCTACTGCCAACTTCAGTCCAGCAATCAATGCCTCATATTCCGCCTCATTGTTCGAGGCTTTGAACCCCAGTCGAATAGACTGCTCCAATATCTCCCCATCGGGGGAAATTAACACTACTCCTGCCCCTACCCCCTGCCGGTTTGAGCTCCCATCAACAAAAAGTTGAAAGGAGTCGCCGATGTAAATGCTGCAGGGTCTAAGTTTTTTCTTCCTTGGTTCTTTAGCCTTTGGCTGGGCTTCTCCTTCCTTGTTTGGACAGCGTTCATCTCGGCTCAACGGAGCCCGATGTTCGATGTATTCTGGCGAGAACTCGGCCACGAAGTCGGCCAAGACTTGGCCCTTAATTGCTGTTCTCGGCCTGAACTCCAGGTCATATTGGCCCAAAACTACGGCCCATCTTGCTATTCTTCCAGTCAAGTCTCCTTGTTGCAACAAGGATTTTAGTGGGTGCTCTGTTAGAACCATTATCTTGTGAGCCTGAAAATAATGGTTTAGCTTCTTTGAGGCCATTACCAAGGCCAGCATTAATTTCTCCAGTGGTAGGTACCTTGTTTCTGCATCGGCTAAGGTTTTACTTACATAGTAAACAGCCTTCTGCTCTCCCTTCTCTTCTCGGATTATCACAGCGCTTACTGCGTGCTCTGAAACTGCTAAGTATAAAAACAGTTCCTCCCCAGGTTGAGGTGTTGAGAGGACTGGAGCCGAGGTAAGATATCTCTTCAGGTCGGCCAAAGCGGCCTCACATTCCTCTGTCCATAGAAAATCCGTGGCCTTTTTCATCAGATTGAAAAAAGGTTTACATTTGTCCGAACTTCGGCTTATGAACCTGTTTAGGGCTGCGGCCCTTCCAGTAAGCATTTGAACCTGTTTAGCCGATGTCGGACTCTGTAATTCCAGAATGGCCTTGATCTGATCTGGGCTGGCTTCAATGCCCCTTCTAGTCACCAGGTATCCCAAGAACTTACCGGATCCGACTCCAAACGCGCATTTCGATGCGTTCAGTCGGAGCCGATATGTTTTGAGTATGTCAAAGACCTCTTCTAGGTCAGCAAGATGATCCTTTGGTTCCTTGGTCTTCACGACCATGTCATCAATGTAGACTTCTACAGTTCGGCCAAACAAGTGTTTGAACATCTTGGTTACCAGCCTTTGGTAAGTTGCTCCTGCGTTCTTCAACCCAAAAGGCATGACTCTGTAACAATACAAACCTTTCGGAGTGATGAATGCTGTCTTCTCTTCATCTGGGGGGTACATGGCTATCTGGTGATACCCCCTATATGCATCCAAGAAGCTCATCCTTCCATGTCCAGATGTGGCGTCCACCAACTGGTCGATCTTTGGCAGAGGGAAGCTGTCTTTGGGACAAGCTTTGTTCAAATTTGTAAAATCTACGTAGACCCTCCACTTGCCATTCTTCTTTTTTACTACCACGGTGTTTGATAACCATGTCGGATAATTGGCTTCTCTGATGGCCCTGGCCTCTAGAAGTCTGTCTACTTCCTCTTCCACTGCTTCGACGTGCATCAACGTCGGTCTTCTGGCTCGTTGTATTACAGGTTTGGCCGACCTGTCAACGTTAAGTCTGTGACATGTGACTGTAGACACCCCATTTTTGACCGACCTTAAGACTCAGACGTCATCAATTGAGCGCTTGGTGATGTTGCATATTGTGCTCGTTCTGAGGTTGCAGAGTCCCGGCTACGAGCCTTGCCTCCGGACTTCCGGACTCTTTTGTGCTTTGTCTCGGTTTGCGAACCAGGCTCGGTTTTCTCTGTTTTCTCTTTGAGAAGGGAGGGAGAGGTCTCGTAGATCATCTCTCAATGGCCGTAGGCTACATTTCGTGGCCATAGGCCATTTTGCCCATTTCGGAGCCCGGTTCCCGGTTTTCGGAGCCGTCAGGCCGTGTGCCTCGGTTCGGGACCGCCTAACCACCTCCGTTTGCCCCGATTTTTGGCATGTATCTTATTTACTCCCTTTTTAGGGACACTGTGGTCCGAGAGACCAACTTCGTGGTCGTGCACCACTCCCGGTGCCTAACAGCCCATTTTCGGGGCCTCGAACTGCGTGTTTCGGCTCCCGAACCTTCATTCTACATTTTTGGGCTCCGACCCAAACTTCAAATAGTCATATTTTGAGGTACTTTTCATGTTTGATTAAGGACCTCTTACTTTTTGACATCTCCATCTGTCACTTGCCTTTTTACCTCTTTTTGGGCCTTTTTGCACGGTATTTTAGGTGTACTTGTGGGCTGTTTTGGGCTTGGTCGTAAACTACAAAGTGTCTTATTTTGAGCCCCTCTTCAACTTTGTTGAAGGGCTCTCGGCCATTTGAGACCCGCAGCTATCACTTATACCTTTAACCACCTTTTGGCCCTTTTTGGTGCACCCTTTGCTCAAGGCTTCTTGAGGAAGCCTTGACCCCTTGTCTTGGCTTCCTCAAGAAGCCTACCAGCTGTATTAGCTTCCTCTAGAAGCCACAAACCCTTTGCACCCTTTGCCCCTTTCATTTGGCTTCTTGGAGAAGCCAAGAACCTTTGCCTTTGCCTATTTAAAGAGCCCTTCTCTCCCATTGCAAAGGGTTGGTGGTTTTGGAACAAAAAACCAGAGGATATACATATATTCTGATATAGATACATATATCCCACCTCCCTCTCTATATCTATCCCATCCAAGCCTCCAAATACCCTTGTTCTTGGGCCATTCCTTCATCAACCCATAGCACAACTCATACACACTCCACACCAGCAACTTAGGGGTCATTTGCAGAGGTTAGGAGCTCATTTTCTTCAATCAAAACCTGCTGGTTTGCTGGTCTTCAAGGGTAAGTCTTCATCTTCCCCTTTCTAGCCTTTTCTTGCTTCATATCTAAGCCGTAGTTGCTTGCATCTTTGGGCTCCGACCCAAGCTTCAAATAGTCTTATTTTGGGGTCCTCTTCATGTTTGATTGAGGGCCCCTTGCTGTTTGGTGATTGCATCTAGCACCTATCTCAATATCCTCTTGTATGCCATCTATTTTGCATGCTATTTTTGACTTATGTGTGATCTGCTTTGGGGCCTGATGTAAACTGATATTAGGCTCATTTTGAGCCCTTCTTCAACATTGTTGAAGGGCTCAACATTGTTTGGATAATCCATGTGCTACTTGCTTTGAAATCCATGTGTTAGCCTCATTTTTGCATGGTTTGTTAGCCTTGTATGCTTATGTTTTTGTGGCTTGACATAACCTGAGAATATGCATGTTTTGATACTGCCAATATTCTTTCTTCACATGCCATGTTCATATAATGCATGTTTGGCATAGCTATAGGCCATTTCGGGTGCCAAATTTCATGTTTCGGGACCATTCCGTGCATCGGGTGTTGTTTTATCACATTTCGGGGCTGTTTTGCATCATTTATCGCCTCTGAAATATTGCATGCTCGTATGCCATACTTCACGTTTCATTAGAGTGCCATTTCGTGCCTTAGGGCCGTGCCTCGGTTTGCGTGCACGCATGCACGCATTTCGAGGCACCTCATTTTCATCTACCGGCCTCTTATGTGAGTGTGGCTGAGGCTCACTCATGTTAGTATAAGTCCACATTGCATTGTATATGCCATTTTAGTCATATTGCATTGTGTATGCCATTGCCTCGGTTTGCGTGCCCGTGTGCACGCATTTCGAGGCATCTCATTTTCATCTTGGCCGCTGTTTTAGGCCTATTTAGAGCTGCCCAATTCATGTGTAAGTCCATCTTTTCATTAGTTTGCATTGCCTCATGTTTGCTTGTATGCTTGCATAAGTGCCATGCCATGTTGCATCCTTAACTTGCATGCCTAGGATTGCATTGCATTAGCATGCATGCTCTACCTCTTGACCAAGTCATGATGGAGGTAGAAGCCCCTTGATTTGATTGTATGCATTGCATTTCATCCCATTGAAAGTGCACAACTTGGCTCTTGGGCCATCACGCATCGAAATGCGCGATTGGTGGTCCGAGAACCAAGGACTATACTCCCTTGAGTCACAAATATGATAAGGAGTATGGTTGGTGCAAACATTTGTCCCAAAATTCCATATCATGCACTGCTGCTGTCTGTTGCTGTCAAAACTGTCTCCTGCAGGAATTTATTGCCGACCGGCAGTACTTAGTGCCGACCGGCAAACTTTTTGTGCCGATAATTTCCATAGCAGCCGGTGGTCAAACCCTGCAGCCGGTGGCCAAACCCTTCAGCCGGTGGTGATCTTCAGGGTATGTAGAAGGTGTCCTGGAACTTTGGCAGTTTTCAGAAAGGCAGGACAGTGCAAAACAGAGGCAACAGTGGCATGGTGCGGGCTTTTCCGGGCAAGTCGGATCGAGCATGCATCGTTCGCGCATTCCGAGGCGGGGCTGCGGCCTTTTCCTTTTGCATTTAATTTAAATAAGATTAGAGGCTCTGTAATAATTATTCATTTGTTTATTCTTTGGACTGTATTATTATTTTGGTCCCTCCGAGCGGGGGCGTATCTGTAATAAGTGTGTGTGAGTGGGTGCATGTCTCCCAACCCCCACTTCTTTCTACCCTTTTATTTACCTGCTTATGATGGTTAGTATTAGGGCACGTTTATTTTAGCATACCTTATGCAATGCATGCGTGCATCCATACATTTGTTACACATGCATCGGGCTCGGCACATCATACAAACTGCATTGTATTTCAATTCCAAATTGAATACGTGTTATTTGTAGCATTCCACGTGCCATGTTTAGGATAGCCGAGCCTGTCTAGATTGCATCTTTGCATGTGTTGCATTAGCCACTTAACATGAACTAGGATCATGCATATGATTACTGACTGGTTTCTGTTTTGGCTCGGAGTACTAGGTGAGCTTTTATGCTTTAGCATATAACATGTGTATGATTGTTGCCATGATAGCATGATTACCATGAGGCTAGCTGCTTATGTGACATAACTGCTTGAATGCCTGTGGATGGAGGTTGAATTACCTAAATTGGGCCAATGCATTAAAAACTGTGAGTTTTAAGCCCACTAGTTAGTGGCAAAACCATCTTTTCTAAAGCCCACTTGAGGGTGGCAAAACCTGCATTTTAGCCTACTTGCGAGTAGCAAACTGTTTTCAAAACAAACATGTAGCGTTTTGTTCCAATTCAGGCGACTCAGTCTATACTTGTATGTTGTGCGCATCACATAGCAACCTAGGCTAATAACCGGAATAAGAACACACAATGTTTTCAAAACTCGATATCATGGTTAGTAGAGGCCGGTCTTCGGACCGGGCGAAAGGGGGTGCTCATAGCTGACCTTCCCCGATCGTACCCAAGCTCCCGAGCCAAGACCACTTTGGTGATGACGGACATGTGGCCTTCGGCACCGAGTCAGGGTTTCCTAAATTTCCCATTTTAAAATATTTAGGTGGCGACTCTGTATCTGGCAAAACAATCCATGTTTGGCACTACTTTTCAAAAATCAGTTTTTCTTCAAAACGATTTGCCAGAGTTGGACTCTTTGGTTCAAGATTAAGAACCGTGACATTTGAGTCCTTTGAACTGTAGTGACCCAATATCGAACCAGAACGAGGGGGGGGACTCGCACTCCCTTTTCCCCGGGATGCGTTCGGGGACGTCTACAGTGACCTCGGGGTCAATGCCAGGCATTTCATATGGTGTCCAGGCGAACACCTCAATATTTTTCCTCAGAAAGGCTTCTAGCTCCTTTTCCTCTTCTTCGGCTAACCCTGTGCCGAGAAGAAAGAAGCGTTCTTCATCGTCCTCCTGGACGAGGATTTTCTTCAGTGCTTCTTCACTTTTCTCGGTCGGCTCCTTGCCGACATCATCTAGGACCTTCATGTCCTCTTTTTCGACTTCTGCTTCCTCTGGTTCCCGAATGTTGCAAGTTAATTTCATTGCTGCCATGGAGCGATTTTTCGCCTGTAACTGATCTCCTCTGACTTCCTCAATCCCATGTTCTGTTGGGAACCGTAGCAGTTGATGCAATGTTGAGGGAACTGCCCCCATTGCATGCAACCACGGCCTCCCCAGGATGATGTTGTAAGGCGAGGGCGTATCAATCACAATGAATTCTATCTTGATCTTCTTCGTGCCAGCTTGTACCTCCAAGCTTGTTGCGCCTAAAGGCCATGTCGGCGTTCCATTGAAGCCGACCATCGGGCCGTTTGACTGCTCCATGTCATCAGGGTGAAGGCCTAACTCCTTGTAACATCTGACATACATGATGTCGCAGGAGCTGCCTTGATCAATCAGGATGCGTTTCACCTGGCACTCCCCAACCTGGAGGGATACTACCAAGGCATCATTGTGCGGGTGCTGAACCATATCAAGGTCGGCTTCTGTGAAGGCTATCATCGGTCCTCGGCAATCTTCAGGCCGAGGTCTTTTCAGTCCGACCTGGTTGACGTGCTGCAGGTGTTTTACCCTCTGTGTCTCCCCCCGTATGTCGTTTTCATTCACCTTTGAGTGGATCACATTAACCACCCGAGGTCCACCTGCCTGTGGTTGCTGCGCTGGGGGAGGCGGGGCTGCTGGCGCTTGAGGCAACCGTGCCTGCTCTTCCCTTTTTTTGGCCTCATCCACAAGGTCTCTTAGATGGCCTTGCCTCACCAAATCTTCTAAGTGTGCTTTAAGGGCTCTGCAACCCTGAGTTGGGTGCCCCTCCTCATTGTGGTAAGCACAACGCCTACCAAGGTTTCTCCCCATAAATTCTCCTGGTGCTCTTGCCGGCGCCCTGAAGTAGGGCTGATTTCGAATTTGATCAAGGACTTTGTGGACCGGAATTCAGAACACCGTCGTCACTGCCTGCTTAGCCCTCAACTCTGTCTCCTGTTTGTTGGGTCCATTATTACCTCGGCCTCGCTTCGGCGAGCCGTTGCCTTTTTCTGGCTTTGTCTCCTTATTCCCCGATGTATCCTCCTCGGCTCTGGCGTACTTCTCGATTCTCGCCATGAGTTCTTCCATGCTTTTTGGCAGTGTCTTTGCCAAAGACTTTCGCAGTGGACAATTATCCTTCAGGCCGTTCTTGAAAGACACGACCGCTACCTCCTGGTTGCATTCAGGTATTCGATTGAACAACTCGTAGTACCTTTTTGCATAGGCCCTAAGGTTTTTATCTTTGCCGATCTTTAGAGCCATCAATGCATCCACTCTCAATGGCTGCAGTTTGTTTGTTATGAACCTGGCCACAAACATCTCGGCCATGCCTTCCCAAGTCTTCACACTCCCCCTTGGTAATTTGTGGAACCAATCTGATGCAATCTCCCCGAAGGATGAAGGGAACACTTTGCAGAGCAACGGCTCGTTCCCACTATACAATGCCATAGAATTCAAAAATAATCCAACATGGAAGTTAGGGTCTAACTTACCATCATATATTTGGAACCTCGGCATACTGAATCTTTTCGGCGCGACGAATTTGTCCAATTCCACCGAGAATGGTGTCCTCGGTTTATCGGGGGAGGTTACTTCAACTTCTGCATTTTCTCGCTTCCTCTTGAGATAATCTCTCAAGTCTTCTTTACTTCTCCCTGCAGCCCGGCTGTCTTTGGACTTCAGCCTTTTCGGCGCACTACTCTCGGCCTCATGGTGGCTCCTTTTTGACCTTTCCCCGTTGGATGCATCGAAACACAATACCTTCCCCTGAACATGCCGATGTTCTTTAGGGTCTGCCTCCTTCGTGTGATATGTCCTTCGGGACTCTTCCCTTCTCGGCTCTTCTCGGCCGACTTCCCTGGAAGGTCGGTGAGAGTGCCTTCCACTCCTCGTGTGCTGAGGGGCTTCGGGGATTTCTTTACGCCCCTTCTTCTAAGCGTTTGCTGCTGGCATTGGCGTGTCCTGCAGCGGGTATGGCGGCTGCATGACATTGTTGTGCATCATGAAGTTGACGACCGATTGAAGGTCTGCCAACTTGTTTGCCATCTTCTTTACTTCTTCATCCCTCCTCAGACATCTGTCTTTCCAGATCTGGAGGTTGTCCTCGTTATAGTACTTGCCCTGGTCCGCTTTCTTTGATGTGTCGCCATCCTGGCCGACACCTTTCTCTGCGTGATTCTGATCGCGAGCTTCTTCGTGGTGGTCTCCTCCTTCAGCGTTAGGGTCGACGGGTCTTCCACTCCCAGCTGGAGTGTCGTCCCCAATCTTTTCCTTCTGCGTGTTACTGGCCATCTACTCTTCTTTCGTTCCCACAGACGGCGCCAAATTGTGTGAGAGAATTTCCGATCACACTGCCCTCCTTAGTAATCCAGCTGTAGAACACAGGCAGAGTAGATGGCTCCCTGTAATCTGCACAGAAAGAAAAGGATCCGGCGGTGGTTCTTCCACCCGGGGGCACTCCGACGATCAAGTCAGTATCTCTCAAAGATAATACAAGTGCTTAAATTACCGCTCAAGACTACAAATTGTGTACCTTAGACCCGCCGGGGGTGCCCTTCTTTTATAGTCTTTCTCTATCCTAGTCCCACTAGAAGTCTCACTTCTATGGACTCTAATTCCGGTTTACCTTGGACTCTTCAAGAGATAATGATAGACCCTCCTGAGAGTATCACCTGTATCCATCTTGTAGTCTTTCTTCATTCTAGAACTCATGTCCCTTATCCGTTTGTCCCGGATTCCTGTATTCTCGCAGACAACCTCGGCAACTCCGAGATAACCTCGGCGTAACTACCACGACACGTGGCACCTCGGCTGACACTTCGGTGTCACCTCGGCCACGTGTTGGTACTCAGAAAATACATCCCCACATAAAGATATCCATTATCTATTATTACCTATAATAAAGCGGGAATGGGTTGCGAGCGTAGTGTTTGTTCAGTTGTTAGTGCAGTGAGAGTGAGAGTGTGAGTGTTCAGTTTTAATATGTGTTTTTTTTTTTTTGATTTTGAGAAACAGCTTTTGAGTTGGTTTGGGAAGTGGGTTGATTTTTTAGTTATTTTAGTCTGTGGTTAAAAAGTCTCGTTTGATATTGATTTTTTGATTTTTTTGACTTTTGTAAGAAAAAAAATAAAATGATTATAGATTAAATATGATATTTTGTCCTATTAAACTAAAAGTCTATTTTATTTTTTTGTAATTAAAATAATCCCAAACCGAACCTAATCCTCCTTCCCAAAGGAGTGCTTAATATTATGTGTTAGTGAGTGCAGTGACAGTGAATGAGAGAGAGTGTGTGTTCAGTTTTAGGCCAAGTTTGGCATCCCAATATAAGTGCACTTATTTCATCTTTTTATCTTTTTTGGGTCACATCAATCAACATCTCCTCTCTACTTTTTCTACACATAATACAAGAAAAGTCAAAAAGTGCACTTATTCTAAACTTCCAAAACTTGTTGTCTTGTTTGGTAAATTTTTTTTTTTTTTTTTATAGCTAAAATTCTTAAAAGATAAAATAAATTAAAATAATTAATAAGATAAAATGTTATATTAAATGTATAATTATTTTTTTTTTTTTTCCTGGAAACATTATATTTAATTATAGAAAAATCTAACCGTCTTTTCAAATTTAAATATTTTAATCTATTAAAATAATATAAAATTAAAATAATTTATTAAAATAATCAATTTTTCAAACGAAATCTATAGTTAAAATAATATAAAATTAAAATAATTTATTAAAATAATCAATTTTTCAAACGAAATCTATAGGTTAGTGACAGTGAAAGTTTTTTTTTGGGGGGAGGGGGGGGGGGGGTGTTGGTTTATATTTTCACACCTCTATTCTTTTTTTGCGGGGTGAATAATGACAATCTTAAACATTGTCAATAAAACATATTAAATTTAAAAAAAATTATATTCTTAATATATTTTTTTTTATATATTTTAATTTTTTTTTTACATATGTCAATATATTTTTATATACATTTTCAACATTAATTACAATTTTTTATATATTTTAATTTTTTATTCAACACTAACAACAATAGTGGTCAAGTTTGGCATCCTCCAAAAAATTCAAAAAGTCAAAAAGTCACTATCCTATTTAAGTCACATCATCTTATTTAAGTCACATCACCTCTCTAACACATCACTTCAAACCCAACCCAAATCCAACCCATATTTCATAAAAAGTCAAAAAGTGCACTTATTTAGTCTTCCCAAACTTGTTAGCATTTCTTTAGGATAAAATATAAAGTAAAAAATTATTTGATAATATGTTTAAATTTTTTATCAAAAAAATACAAAATGTAAAGAATTTGTTTATATAGATGTATAAATATGAATGTAATAAAAGATGTATAATATTTTAAAATTTTTTTATCAAGACCCATAGTAATATTTTAGAAAGTTGGTAAAAAATTAATTTTTAAAATTTTTTTGTCACTTTTTGACTTTTTTGTGACTTTTTTATGTAAAAAAACTAACTGGTTGTCTAACATGTGTTATATAACATATTATCCTATCGACAGTGCTAGCGGCCTCGAATTTTTCTTAAATTCTTTTTTTTTTTTTTGGGCTGTGTTTGCTAGCCTTTTTTTAAAAAAATTTAAGCGTGGTTATTTGTAAAATCAAATCAACACAGCCCAACAAATAAAATTAAATTAAATTAAAAAAAAAAACTAACACAGCCCAATAACTAGAAGAAAAAAAAAAAAACAACTCAACCTATGTGGTTTGATAAGGTGAGTGAGTTGGGTTAAATTGATTGGGTAATAAAAAAAACAAACCAACACAGCCCAACAAATTGAAATGGCTTTGATTTCAATTTCCTCCAAGTCTTCCTGATTTGAAATAAAAATATAGTATGAACTAGTACAAAATTATATGAAATTAACAAATTTTCACCAGCAGCCTAACTAATCAGTCAATTTTATCACCCAACCAGTCAAACCCAACTCACTTATCTTATTAAACCATACAGGCTGAGTTGGTGTGGGATGTCTAATTTTTTAGTACATCTCTACACATAACCACCCTTACAAAAATAAAAGAAAAAAAAAAGAGAGAAAAAAAAAAAAAAAACAAGCCAACCAACCCAAAAAAAAAAAAAAAGAAAGAGCAATTCGAGCCAAATTTGAGGCCTCAAGCATTATTATTGTCCTATTTAGATCACAATTATCTTATTTAAGTTATATCATCTCTCTATTACATCATTTTAAATCAACTCATATTTTGTCTTTTTTTATAAAAAGTAAAAAAATATACAGTACTATTTACTATTTCCTAAACAACTCCTAAAAAATCAAAAAGTGGTCTTTTTACCAAAGTTTCCAAAGGCTTATTTTAGAAAGATGGTAAAAAGTGACTTTTTTGCTTTTAACTAATCTTTTGGCTTTTTTAGACAAATGATTTGGGAAGTTGGTAAAAAGTGACTTTTGACTTTTTTGATTAATATTTGTTTATTATGTCAAATCATAATCAAATGACCAAACTACCCTTATTTAGTTTAAAATATTACAACTTCACCCATGTAGCATATTTTGACTCATGAGGGGTAAAATTATAATTTCACCCTTGGCTAAAAACCACCTTCCCAAATGAAAAAAAATTCAAAAAAGTCAACTTTTGACTTTTGCTACAAACAAAAAAAAATAATTAAAAACCAACTTCCCAAAACAAGCCAAAATACTTCCTAAAAAATATCTTTTAACTTCCTCATGGTTACTTTTTTAACTTTCTAATTAACCTAGATTCTAAGGTCAAGTTTGGCATCCCAATATAAGTGCACTTATTTCATCTTTTTATCTTTTTTGGATCACATCAATCAACATCTTCTCTCTACTTTTTCTACACATAATACAAGAAAAGTCAAAAAGTACACTTATTCTAAACTTTCCAAACTTGGCCTAAATTTATTTTTATGTTAGGTTTAGTTTATAAATTTGAATAAAGAATTAAATAAAAATAAAAATAATTATTTTTTATTTATATTTTACTTTATTTTTTTTACTTTTTATTTTTAAATTTATATCTAAAACTTTATTTTTTTTACTTTTTATTTTTAAATTTATATCTAAATCAATAAATCAAATACTGCCGAGCAAAGTTGAATCATTTCCCGAGAAAGTAAAGTCATCGGGGGAAGTCTTTGTTTGAAAAGATTGCAGGCAAAAAGTAATAAAAGATCCGACGGTGGTTGTAGGGTCCTTATGGTTTAAGTACTGCATCAACGGCTTCGATTTACGGATCCAAAGAAACAACAAAGCACGATTCCCTATTACTTTGGAAATTGTGATTGAAATAGTTTCAAGATGGGACAGTTTTTTTTAGGGTAAACTATCAATAGGTCCTATTTTGGAGACTTATTACCTAATAGGTCCTACTTTGGAGACTTTAATATCCATTAAGTCCTATTTGATAAATTTATTAAGTGATAAACATAAATTTATCAGTTTTTTTTTTATGAATAAATTTATAGTGATAAATTTATCAGTCTCTTTGTTTTTATGAATAAATTTTTAGTGATAAATTTATCACTATCTTATTTTTATAGTGTTAAATTTATTAGTTAGGACCTGTAGGTAAATAAGTCTAGTGAATAGGACTAATTGGTAAGTACCCCTTTTTTTAAGTTGATTTTGTGGATGTTTTTTTAAGTTGATTTTGTGGATTTGAGAATGGCCCTATTTAGGTCAAGTTTGGCATAACATAAATAATACAAAAGTTAAAAAATTACTATTTTATTTAAATCACATCAATTTATTTAAATCATATCACCTCTTTAACACATCACATCAAACCCAACCCAAACCTAACTCATATAAGTCAATAAGTCAAAAAGTATATTTTTTTAGAATATCTCAAACCAACCCTTAGTAGGGTCTATAAGTTACTTATTTGAGTTTTTAACTTAAATTAAGTTAAAATTTTATGTTTGGTGCAATTTAATTAATCAGTATATAGCTTAAATGAAGCTAAGGCCAAGTTTGAGAAGTCTCAAAAAAGTAAAAAAGTCAAAAAGTCAAAAAGTTACTCAAAAAGTTAAAAAGTTATCACTATTCACTAAAAGTCAACAATTACGACTGCACAACTCCCAATACTAATTTTCCCCTACACATTAATTTATACAATTTTTTAATACACATTTTTCCATAAAAAGTCAAAAAGTTAACCCAAACATTCATATTTTCAACCTCAACTTTTTAGTCTAAAAGGACAAAAAGTGTACTTATTTAAGACACCCCAAACAACCCCTAAATTTTAACTTTTTTGAAAAGCTGGTCATTGGGTACTTAACTTTTCAACTTAAGCGCACAGTTGATTTTTTGGGAATTAAATGACTTAAATATCCCTCCCAAACTTCATTATTTATGAAACTACCACTATATATATTTTGGTCTCTTTTGCCCTCTCACATTATCGCCTCTCATACTCCTCTTTCTTACCTTTGATCTTCTCAATCTCTCTTCCTCTGTGCAGATCCTCTCCCTCCATCGCCCTCCGTCGCCTACGACTGTGCTTCATCGCCGCCGTCAACCACCATCTGTTTCCATCGCCGTCGTTAGCGGCCAGCGATGACGTCAAGGCCGAGAACACTGATTAGGGCACAGATTTGACGGATCTAGATCAACGATGATCTCGCTGTGGAACTCGCGGGGTTGGGAAGTACTCGACGGCGGGGTTCTTCCCAATCACAGTGGAGCATATTCTTCCCAATTGCTCAATTTTGCGATTTTCAGTCATTCAACTTTGCGATTTTCAGTCGTTCAACAATGGAGCATGTTCTTCCCAATCGTTCTTCCCAAACCTCTCTCCCAACCCCTCCCAATCTTCGTCATGTAAAACTCTCATTTCTTGATCAATTAAACCAGCAAATTTTCAGTCCATTCTTTTACTTCTACGCCTCTGATTCATTGTTCAACTTTGCGAGATTAAAGAAATCTCTATCAGAGATCAATTTTTGAGTGTGTGTGTGTGTAAGGTTTTCAATGTTTTCAATTTTATTAATTGTAATGAAAAAAAAAATAAATTAAAAAAATAACAATTTCTATATTATTTAATTGTAATGAAAAAAAAATTAATAAAAATTAAAATAATTGATATTTTTTAATTATAATTGTTCTAATTGATATTTTTTAAATTAATGAAATAACAATTGTTCTATTAATGAAATAAAAACAGTTTATAATCCCACAGCAAATAATGAAATAATGAAACACTAATGAAATAATTATTCTATTAATGAAACAATTGTTCTATTAATGAAATATAATCCCATAGCAATTGTTCTATTAATTGTTCTAACAATTGTTCTAAAGAAAATAAAATGAAGAAAAAGAAAAAAAAAATTAAGAGAAGAAAAGAAAAAAAAGAAAAAGAAATAAGGAATAAAAAAATTAATTGATACTAATTAAGCCATTAATTGATACTAATTAATTTACAATTGAACAAAAATTGTTACAATAATACTTCCATTATATTTTTATCAAATGTATCAATTTTTATATTAATTGATACTAATTAATAGTAATTATATTAACTTTTATTAATGAAATAATTTTTTAAAATTAAAACTGAAAAAAAATGACAAAATTATCATTTTTATTAGGGGTGGGGGCGGGTCGGTTGCGGCCACGGAACCTCCAATCCAGCATCCGTCCGCCAGATTGGCGGATTGGAGAAAATCAATCCGCATCCGTCCGCCAATCCGACGGATGTGGATTGAGCGGATTGGCGGTTTGGCGGATGGATGTGAATCGGTTTGGCGGTTTGAAATTTTATAAATTTTTAACATAGTTCAACTTGTGTACTTCCTCAAAAAAAAAAAAATATTACAGTCAATGACTTAAAAAAGTATTACAATTATTGCATACCTCATCCAAAGAAAGAAAGTTTGAAATTTTAGAATATCACAATCATTGCATGCCTCATCCACATATTACAATCACAGCATGCCTCATCCACATAAAATATTACAATCTGTGGTTCCTAAAATATAAAAACAATTCAAACCACCAAAACCATGAACAGAGCAGTAGTAGAGTTTGTATGTCTCTGTATTGTTACATTTATATATGTTTTTGAAAACAAAAACTAACTAGCATATATCATGTTTTCTATTTATTACTTTTAGAGTTAGATTTAAAAACCAAAAAATATAGATAAATAATACGTTTATTTTTTTCAATTTAAAAAATATATTCAAGTTGAAAACTTTTTTTCAACAGAATATTTGAACTCTTTTTTAATTGAAAACACAAACAAAATATTTAAACAAATTGAAAACACAAAGTCTTTTAAATTACTAAGGGTACTCGCGGTTTGGCGGTTCGGTTGCGGTCAAAAGAACCTCAAATCTGCCATCCGTCCGCCAAATTGGCGGATTGGAGAAAATCAAGCCACAACCGTCCGCTCGTCATCACGCATCCGTCCAAAATGCGGCGGATCGGATCGGTTCGGTCGGTTTTGGAAGATCGGTATATCCGCTGCTCACCCCTAATTTTTATATCTTATAAGGGCAAAAATGACAATTATACAGTAAAAAATTATTTTATAGCTTATCAATCAAACACTACACTGCTGCCTAATTCATAATCACATAGCTGCACCAAACACGTTAATAGCTTATGTTCACAGCTATAAGTTATAATCTGTTAAGCTATAATCTATAATCACTTTCACACAGCTCTACCAAACAGGGCCGATGTCATTCACTTGCTTAGAGTTTTTCAAAAATATTTTTTTTAAAATTTATTTTTTTTTATTTTTCATATTTTTTATTTTATTAAATTTTTTAATATTTTAAGTATTTTTTTATTTTTTTGACATACTTAACATAAATATACTTAAAAAGTAAAAAAATTATGAAAAAAACCTTTTAAAAATTCACTAAATACCGAAAATACAAAAAAAAAAGAAGAGAGAATTCAATACATTATTTATATTTTTATGTATTTATTAATTTTTTAAAATATTTTTTCACAAATTTTTTACTTTTTACATATTTCTAAGTAAGGTGCATCTAAAAAAGTAAATGTTAAAAATATTCACTAAAAACAAAAAAACATGAAAACCAAAAAACTCAATTTTCAAAAAATTCAAACCAAACACACTGACTGGGTCGGTACGATTTACTATAGATCCTTTTTTGATAATTTGGACCGTTCAATGTGTAGAGCTTATCAAGTATTTTATCTTTATAAAAAAACACGTTAATCGGATATCGATAGTTATTTGATTAGATCAGATTTTTGTTAATTTATTTTGAAAATTATATGTATTGTTGACAGAAATTTAATCTGATCAAGTAACAATCGATATCCGACAAACGTGATTTTTTATAGAGATAACATCTTCGATGATTTCTATATATTAACGATTCAAATTATCGAAACAATACTCATGATAGATCCCCAAAAGCCTAACGTCACGCTCCAATCCGATCTTGGATGGGAGACAATGCTGGCCCTTTTAAGATATTTCTTATGTTTTGGTTGGTCTTATTAAATGTATAATGAAAAATTTAATATTTTGTTAGATGTTATAGTGGGAAGAAATGGGTATCATAATGAAAAAAGATACTATATATTGTGGGTGTTTGAGAAATATGTTTTTTTATAGTTTTTTTAGTTGTGGGATATTATTAGAGAAATTTTTTTTTTTTGTGTTTGGGAAGATAATTGGGTTTTTTTATCGTTTGATGTGATGTTTGTGAGAGAAAAAATGAAATGATTATGGGGTTTTATGTGATATTTTGTTTAGATTTGTTTTTTTTTTTAATTTTGTAACCAATTTGTCTTTTAGTAAAAAAAAAACCAAAAAACTTCCTTCCCAAACATTGCCATTGTAGCCTTTTTTCTAAGGGGTTGTTTGGGGTGTCTTAAATAAGTGCATTTTTTGACTTTTTTGACTAAAAAGTTGAGGAAAAAATATATGGTTGTTTGGGTTTATTTTTTGACTTTTTATGGAAAAACGTGTATTAAAAAATTATATAAATTAGTGTGTAGGAGAAGATTAGTACTGTGAGTTGTACGGCCGTACTGTCTGCGCAGGCTGAATTGATGCTAAGAAATAGTTGCTTACTTTTCGGGCATTGCACTAAACGGTGCTGTTCAGCCCGTGGGATCCATCACGGGTCCCGTTTTGATAATCTGAAATGTTCAATGTGTAGAACTTGTCGAGTACTATATGCTTGTAAAAAATCACGTTGATCGGATATCGATAGTTATCTGATCAGAAATTTATTTTTTTTCAACTGTTAACTATAACACCATCCATTTTTTTTATACAAAACTGATTTGATCATATAGTTATCGATATCAGATCAATGTGATTTTTTACAGACATATAGTACTCGACGAGTTCTACACATTCAACGGTTCAGATTATCAAAACAGAACCCGTGATAGGCCCCCACGGGCCGAACAGTAGTGTGTTAAAATTGCACCCCCAACTGTGCAATTTTTCCAAAAAAACGTAGCCACATAATTTGAACCAGGCAGACTAAGGCTGGTTGGGATCCTTAAAATAATCTAAAAAACCAAAAAGTTACTCAAAAAGCTTAAAAGTTATCATTATTCATCCAAAAAAAATATTAAAAAATTAATTCTACACAAAATTCATTTTCAAATAGCTCTGACGTCCCATAGGCGCAGCTGAGTTTTTGAAAAAATTGCACTGATTTAGGTGCACAAATAACACTGTGTTGTTCGGCCCGTGGGGGCCATCACGGGTCTCGTTTTAATAATCTTGACCGTTCAATGTGTAGAACTCGTCGGGTACTATATACCTATAAAAAATCATATTGATCGAATATCGGTAACTATATTGTGAGAACCCGAATATAAAAATTAAGTAAATAATTAAATAATAATATTACAATCTCAAATATTTTGGTGGTGAATTCTAAGGTGCAAATTAAATATTATTGGAGGATCTTTTAATTAATTTTTAAACCTAAAATAAATTTATGGTGAAAGTCTTTAATTTAGAGGTAAGGTTTATTATAAATAAATAAATAAAAAAAATAGACAGGAGGTTGTGACTTGAACTCTAAACCACAAACTTAATAAATAAGGCTTTACCATTTGAGTTGCATGTGTTGTTTGTGAAGAAGAATAATGGGTCTATGAGATTGTGTATTGATTATAGAGAACTGAACAAAGTGACAGTGAAGAATAAGTATCCTTTGCTACATATTGATGACCTATTTGACCAATTGCAGGGAGCTCAGGTATTCTCTAAGATTGACTTGAGGTTAGGCTATCACTAGTTGAAGGTGAGGGATGAGGATGTTCCTAAGACTGCTTTTAGAACCCATTATGGGCATTATGAGTTCTTGGTTTTGCCTTTTGATCTCACAAATGCATCAACTGCATTCATGGATTTGATCCATAGCTAGATAAATTTGTAGTAGTGTTTATTAATGACATCCTAATTTATTCGAGGAGTAAAGCGGAGCATGAGAAATATTTGAGGGTAGTATTTTTGATCCTTAGAGAGAAGAGACTGTATGCAAAATTTAAGAAGTGTGAATTCTGGTTGAGCAGTGTATCCTTTTTGGGTCATGTGGTGAGTAAAGATAAGGTAAAGTTTGAGTGGAAAGATGATTATGAGCATAGCTTCCAAGAGTTTAAACAGAGGTTGACATCAGCTCCAATCACCTACAGATGGTGGTAGTTTTGTGATTTATAGTGATGCTTTACAACAAGGTTTAGGATGTGTGCTCATGCAGCATGAGAATGTGTGCTTATGCGCCACGATAGTTGAAAGTACATGAGAGAAATTATCCTACGCACGACTTGGAGTTAGCAGCAATAATTTTCGCTCTTAAGATCTGGCGACATTATTTTGTATGGAGAGTCATGTGAGATTTACACTGATCATAAGAGTTTGAAGTATATTTTCACATAGAATGAACTAGATTTGAGGCAAAGAAGATGGCTTGAGTTGCTAAAGGATTATGATGTGAATAGTTTGTATCATTCAAGGAAGGCAAATGTGGTGGCAGATGCCTTGAGTAGGAAGGTCGCAGTTGGAGATGTAGCTGCTTTTTCTATTAAGAGTTGTTTGGTGGAAGACAAAAGACGTTTGAGGCTTGAGGTTGTTACGCCTGGTGATAGGGCTTATTGTAGTCAATTGACAGTTCAGCCGACCTTGAGAGAACAGATTCGTTTAGCTCAAGAGATTGACCCCTAATGTAAGCGTATTAAAAGAGAGATGGCAGAGAGTAAGCATGTAGACTTTGTGGTCAGTGATGATGGGTTGCTTAGATTTCGTAACCGAATTTGTATTCCTACTGGTGGTGATTTGAGGAAGGAGATTATGACGGAGGCACATAGTTCTAGTTACAACATTCATCCTGGAAGCACTAAGATGTATCGGGATCTTCATGAATATTTTTGGTGGAATGGTATGAAGGGAGATATTGCAGAATTTGTGGCTCAGTGTTTGGTGTGTCAACAGGTTAAAGTAAAACATCAGAAATCTGCAGGGAAACTAAAACCCTTACCTATACCAGAGTGGAAGTGGGACCATATTACCATGGACTTTGCGTATGGTTTACCTCGTACTAGTAGTAATCACGATGCAATTTGGGTAGTTGTTGATAGATTAACCAAGTCAGCACATTTTATTGCAGTACGGATGAACTATTCTCTAGCTCGATTTGGACAGTAGTATGTGAAAGAGATTGTTAGATTACATGGTGCACCTGTGTCAATAGTGTCAGATCGGGACCCTCGTTTTGTGTCTAAATTTTGGGGTGCGTTACGATCAGCTATGGGTATTCGGTTAAATTTTAATTCAGCTTATCACCCTCAGATAGATGGGCAATTGGAGAGGACTATTCAAACCCTTGAGGATATGTTGAGGGCTTGTGCTTTGGAGTGAAGAGGTAATTGGGATGATTATTTGCCGCTCATGGAGTTTGCGTATAATAATAGTTATCATTCTAGTTTGGGAGTAGCTCTTTATGAGGCTTTGTATCGGAGGAAGCGTAGGTCTCCTTTGTGTTGGTATGAGGTTGGTGAGAGGCAAATGTTGGGACCTAATTTGGTGGAGAATGCTACACGGAAAATTATCACCATTAGAGAGAGTTTATTGACTGCTCAGAGTAGACAAAAAAGTTATGCTGATCATCGTAGGAGAGACTTAGAGTTTCATGTGGGGGATATGGTATTCTTGAAAGTATCACCATGGAAAGAAGTGATCAGGTTTGGAAAGAAAGGAAAGTTGAGTCCTAGATACATTGGTCCATTTGAGGTATTGGAAAAGGTTGGTGAGGTTGCGTACCGTGTTGCTCTACCCTCTAGGTTGGCAGGAGTGCATAATGTGTTTCACGTGTCTATGTTGAGGAAATATGTGCACAGTCCATCGCATGTGATAGATTATGAGCCGCTTCAGATTAGAGAGGAATTTTCGTATGAGGAGATACCTGTTCAGATTTTGGATTCGAAAAAGAAAAGGTTGTGTACAAAGGTCATTAAATTGGTTAAGGTACTGTGGCGTAATCATCTAATTGAAGAGGCGACTTGGGAACGCGAGGACGAGATGCGCGAGAAGTACCCACATCTATTCTCATGATTTACTCATGTTAGTTTCGAGGACGAAACTTTTTTTTTAGGAAGGGAGAATGTGAGAAGCCGAATATAAAAATTAAGTAAACAATTAAATAATAATATTAAAATCTCAAATATTTTGGTGGTGAATTCTAAGGTGCAAATTAAATATTATTGGAGGATCTTTTAATTAATTTTTAAACCTAAAATAAATTTATGGTGAAAGTCTTTAATTTAGAGGCAAGGTTTATTATAAATAAATAAATAAAAAAAATAGAGAGGAGGGTGTGACTTGAACTCTAGACCACAAACTTAATAAATAAGGCTTTACCATTTGAGTTGCATATAACTTATAAATGTATTTTGTATATTTATCTATTTATTTGACCTATGTGTGCCCACCACTAGTATAAATAAAATAAACACAAAACCTAATTCTTATGATATTGTTTTCCCACAACTTTTCTGAGCAGCCCTGAGAGGTAAAGGGAAGGAGAGAGACGTCTAGGTCATTGGGTGAAAATTGTTGAGTTTTATGGTGGCCATTGGCAAGGTAAATCCCTTATTATTTTTATTCCTTCACTATCTTTTTCTTCTTCTTGTGAGTTGCTGAGTAGTTGATGGATCAAATCGGTGAAGTAAGTACATCTGTTGGGCATAGTTATGAAATATTTGGCTGATTGGGATAGTGTTTTATGTATAAAGAATGGTGTAATTTTTAGTCTAAAAATTCTACACAGAATCACAAACTTTAAAAATCAAGAAACCATATCAAACGAATGAATTTTGAACTGAAATTTTTACAGTAGATTAATTACATATTGAATTGCATATCTGAATTTTTTCATAATTTTTGGGAGTCAAAATCCATATAAATTGAGGTATTCAAATCTGTCCAGGAAACCAGTCCGAAACAGTAACTTTTGAAGTGTTGTTCTCTTTGGGTATAAATCCGAAAATTATCAAATTAGTGTCATTAGAACCGGTTACGAGTCTAATTTCGTAAATTTTTGGCCTTGCATTGATTGCTCCTGTATATTAAGAGAACCGACAATTTCTTTAAAGTGCTGCAGAAAACAACCTGTTTGGATATAATAAATTGTAGATAATTATTTTGATAAGAAAATCAAGTGAAACCAATTGGGTTTGAAACTTAGGATATATTAGTTGATATCTGGAGGTTTTTGGAATTTTTCGAATAGCGTGGAGTGGGTTTTGTAATTTTTAAAGTTAGCGAATAGATTGGGAAAACTTGTTTAAAACTCTGTTTTATCTTAAAGTTATTTTTAGTTAAGTTTCGATCGGAACCCATGTCTTGGGTGATTTTAGACTTTGAACAACATGAACTTAGGTAATATTTAAGAGTAACGGTGAGCTGGGTTGAGCCGTGTTAGTGCGCTTTAGTTTGGGATTACTTAGTTATTATTCTTTAGTATTTTTAAATTAGTAGTGACGTGTAGTTTTCATACTTGGTTCAGGGCACTAGTTGGACTTTTATACTCTATTCGAGGATTATATTACTTCGATTTCAGGTGAGTAGTTTCATGCTACGTATTTTTATAAATGTTCCCCTACCCTGAACTGTTAGAAAATTAAATTGTTGTTTTAAGACTAAACTGTTTTGATAAATTATTATATTATCAATGGAATCAAATTATTTCTGAAACATGTGTGAACTTGGCATACTGTAAACTATTTGTTTTGGTCTCATATTTATAATGATGAACTACTATGTTTTGCGAAACTGATGTGTATTGATTATTGGGACCATGTGTGTATTTAGTCAAAGGAAATTATTCCACTGTGTGTGGTGACTCTGGCCACTAGGGAACATATTCGGGTTGGGCCGTGATGACTCTAGTGCTTAACGATTGTAAGGAAAAGACCTTAAAAAAAAGCTAGGTGACCTTCAATCGGATCGTCTTGGAGAAAAGGCCCAGGTGCCACCTTGAGGATGACTCTTAGTTCGGTATTGGATCCAATGGGGCTTATACCCTTGAGAACTGTGTGGCATATTATTTGTTTTTATTGGTACACAGAAAATTATTGGTGTTCATGTTATAATCTGTTTTAAGTGGAAAATGTCGTTTAACATGTTCTTGCGAGACATGAGTATTTTAAGTGTAGAACTGTGGAATCTTCTTTTTGAAACAGATTGTATTTACCAAACTGTATGCCAATCTAGTTTCTGTGATATATATCTTATTTTGGAATTAAACCCTGTTTTCAAAACTGTATTTACTATCCATGTTGCTACTCACTAAGCTATCAGCTGACTTAGTTGTTTACCATTTTCAGGTGTTAGAAGGACTTAGAGTGGACTCATGGCGTAGCGGGGACTCAATTGCATGGACCTCTAGGGCATTTATTTAATTTTTTTAAGGTTGTTTTGTCGAGTTTTGTGCATACATTGTGGTTGGGTTTTATTTAGAATTATTTTATTTTGTGGGCGGTTTGTGTCCCATTTAGTATATATATATTTTTAGGAAGTTGGTTATGACTTGTTTTTCACTTGTGGTATGTCACTGGATTGAGTGTTGATTTATTTATTTTTGGGTTATCATCACATTTATTCTTTATGGTTTTGGATTCATGTTTAGGCTTACGTGTGCCTTGGGCTAAATCCCTGTGGGCCACGGCCGGTCATGCCCAGATTTGGGGTGTGACATATATGATCAAGTCAGTTAAAATTTATAAAATGGATGATGTTATAGTTAACGGTTGAAAAAAAACTGATCCGATCAGATAGTTATAGATATCCGATCAACATGATTTTTTACAAACATATAGTACTTAACGAGTTTTACACATCGAACGGTTGTGATTAGCAAAACGGGACCCGTGATAGGCCTTCACGGGCCGAACAGCACCTTCAATTCACTATCCAAAAAGCAGGGAACTATCGCCCCCCTTACTCTACACACGCTGTCCCTCACCGTATAGCCTATTCCATCACAATCTTCTCCTATACACTAATTTATACAATTTTTTAATACACATTTTTTTCGTAAAAAGTCAAAAAGTTATCTCAAAAAGTCAAAAAGTTATCTCACATTTTTTTCTTCAATTTTTTAGTCTAAAAAAGTCAAAAAATACACTTATTTAGGACATCCCAAATAGCCCCTGGGTTGTAATTTTGTGTGTAAGTTTTTTTTTATTTAATTTTTGTGAATAATAATAATTTTTTTAGTAATTTTTGACTTTTTAATTTTTTCTGAGTAACCTAAACCAAATCTTTCTTTGTGATGGATCATGTAGCATCGGCACTCCCTTAACTTTTTGTTGGATGGGTATTGCTTTGAAAAAAAGTGAATGTTGGATGGGTATTACTTTGGAAAAAAGTGAATGTTACAGTAGGTAAAGCATTTTTAAAACCCTTTTCTGTCATGGAACATGTCACACACAACGTTAGCTTGGTTTTGTTCGGTGTTATGATGAAAAAAGGTAAACTATAGCCTATTTATAATCATTTCTTGTGTGGAACAAGCACATGTCATATCAGCTGAGTTTTTTAAAAGTACTTTCAAATTTTAAAAATTTATTTAGTTGTATATTTTAAAATATTTTTGTAATTAGAAATTTTGACATTGTTTAGGAAATTGACTATTTGACTAGTTTAGGCTAATTAAAATAGTTGTATTTGGAAATATATTTTTTTAATTAATTTGATCATTATGCGAGAAAAAATGAAAATGATTATGAATTGAATGTAACATTTTATCTTATTATATATTTTAATATATTTTGTCTTTATTAGCTATATTAATAAATAAAAAAACTAAAAAAATAGAAGGAGAACTGAGACAATTTTTTTTAAAAAAAAAGGTGATTGAAAGCAGTTTTAAAAAATTTGTAAACTAAACAAATTTTAAGTTTTGAGCTCTTAAAAATTATTTTTAAAACTAAACTATTAGGTCTTTATTATTGGCAATCTTATTGGACAAAACTCCTTTTAGTTGTATATTCGCTCTGTGAGTTATGATAGTTTAGATGCAAATCTAATCAAAGTTGTGCCTATACAGAGGAGTTTGTGTTAATATTCCATATCTTGACTTGAGTATTTATTGTTTGGCACTTCGCTAACTAAGTACAGGGACTGAAACTAAGAAATAAGTCAAAGTTGATTAACCGGTCGAATGGTTTTTTGTATGTTTGAGCGGTAAAGTGATTCATCGAGTATCTTTGTCTGTGTTTTGAATTTTTGGGAGACAAGTTTTACTCTCGAGCGGTTGGCCTATAAGTGAGCACCGTATTTAGGCCTCGTTTGGGAAGCGACCGGTTTAGCCAAAAAGTTACTAAAAAAACAAAAAAACCAACAACCCATACCAAAAAGTCAAAGATTCTCTTTGCTATCTACTTTTTGCACATTTTTTCGTAAAAAGTCAAAAAGTCATCCCAAATATACTAATTTTTTTTACATCACATTTTAGCTAAAAAGCGAAAAAGTTATTAAAAAAGTCTGTTCCCAAACGAGGCCTAGTCACATTGTTTGAGCAGTCTTTATGGCTCTATTTAATATAAAAGTGTATTTTTGTGATTTGTAAAGTTTAACTCGTCCAGATTTTTAGAGATGAGTAACATACAAAGTGTTCTATATTTGAGGATGTTTATACTATGAGTTTCCCTGATGTATAGAAACTGATCGATTGATTAACGAATTACATACTGACAAATATCAAAGGTTATTTTTGTTATTTCATTCACAAAAGGAGAATGGTGTTCATAGGTGAATTTCGAGGAACTTTGGCTTAAAACTTTGGTAGATTTTGGAGTAGCTCATCGTTGTGGATTCAATATTGGCATTGTGGATTTAATGTTGGACAAAGCAATTCCTAGGTGAAGACGGTAGTGTAAGAGGCACATCGAATTTGGTTCAATTCAGACGTGGATTCGATAGATAATTGAGGGTTACTGTGTGTAATTAATTTTTGTCTTCTTAATGGATTATTTTGTGATTTTGATTTGTAATTTTTTTATCACAATTAGAGGAGTCTAATTGTGATTTTTTTCACATTAAATCGTTATGCTGATTTGTTATTGATTTTTTGATTAAGATTGCTATTAATTGTTTAAAATTGAATTATAATCACAAATTAATATATTGGGATTTTTAAAAATTTTTATAAACCAAACAAGGTCTTAAAATATTATTTAATAAATAAAAAAATAAGCTAATTTACTATGAAAATTGAGTATAAGAGTAATGACGGTTTGAATAGTTCTTGAAATAGTTTTTTTGGGTGGGTAGTTCTTGAAATAGTTACCAGCCTATCTTATGAACTGGTATTATAAATTAAAAAATAAAAAATACAATTAGACTATTTACATTATTCATATCATATTTAAATATAAATTAATACAAATAAATTAAAAATAAATCAAAATTTACATAAAGTAAAATGTCCTACCACTTGATATTTTGATAATTTTTTTAATATTATTATTAATACCAAATGGTCATTTCAAAATTAGAGTAACTATCAATAGCAACTGATCATTTTTCAAACACAAAACAAATATAAGAAAAAGTCTTAAGGGCATCTCAAACGGTGAATTTCTTTTTTCACCAAATCTGAGTAAAAAATGACTCATTTCACCAAATCTGATATCACTAGCTCCAACGGTGTATCAAATCCCGATTGGGTCAACCGATTGGTCGACCGGTGGGTCGACCGACAAGCGTAAATATATATTTTTTATATCAGCTTTAAACGCTATGTTTTTTAGAATATTTCAATGATGAACAAATTGCACCTTTCTGCAAAGATGAAACAATTAGGTAAGTTCAATGATGAAACAATTGAAACAATTGATGAAACAATGTCAGATGCTTTCTGTAAAGAAAATTGAAAAGAGGAAGCCTAAGTTAGTAAGTTTGCTGGTGGGTTGACCGGTCGGTCAACCGGTTAGGCAAAATAATAATTTTTTTTTTTTTTTACCTGTTTGAACTTTTTTTGATCGGTTTGGACCTACCTATTTGAAAGGAAATTGGTCGACCAGTTGGTCAACCGGCTGGTTGACCGGTTCCTCCCTCCAACGGTCACGCATAGTGTTTTGCTGAATTCTGTATTTTGTCCTCAGTTTGATGAATCGTTTGGTGAAATCTCATTTTGATATCGATTTGGTGCAACCGTTGAAACACCAAACAGTAACTTTTTCATCAAAATTTAAATTTGATGTCAAGTTTAGTGAACCGTTAGAGATAGTCTAAAAGAGAGGCAAAGACGGAAGAAAAAAATTTATTCAAGGCTATCCAGCAATTGGACCTCTCGGTGATTATCCCATAATTTTTTTTTACATTTCGTTTGTTGGGATAAAAAAAAATATTTTACAAAAAATATTTTTCATATTTTTTTATGTTTGATATAATACAAAACAAAAGTCAATAAAAAATATTTTTTTATAATTAATAGAAACAAACGTAGGCAAGAAATATTTTACACTTTTAAAAAGATAATTTTTTTTTGTTTACTAAAATTTTACAAATATTACCACACCATCACCGTCCCCTCCACTTATATTTTTTTTGAAATTTTTTTTGTTAAAAATATTTATATTTAAAAATATTTTCTGTCCAAATGGACGTTTAAACCATTAATTTTAGATTAATGTTTGGTGATTTGAAAATATGGGATTCGAATGGCTCAAAAATGACAAAACGACGTCGTTTTGAATGTTTCGAACCATTCGAGGACCACCAACCATTGCTGTTGATTTTAATAGAAAAATAAAACAAAAATAATTTTAATCATTCAGGACTATAAATATGCATCACTTCTTCATCTCACAAAAATAATTTTAATCATTCAGGACTATAAATATGCATCACTTCTTCATCTCAGAATCACCCATTCTAAGAGCGGGAATTTCAATTCCAGAATCCAAACAGAAACCGAGTGAGAAAATCTCAACTCCAAAATTTTCTCGCGAAACAATCATATTAATCCTGTTCACCACTTTGCTCTGTCGTTGAAAAAGCTCTCCCAATCGGCCCTCCCTCTCATCTCTCTAGCCAGAGTTTCGAATTTGTTCTTCAATTCATTCTCCTTCCAAATCGTCTGAAATCGCAACTCCTTGTTTTATTTTTTCCCTGGAAACAAACAGTAACCAACTATGGCTGAACCTTTCTCTGAAGTCCTTCTCCCCCCATCCGTCGAATCGATGCTCCAGAAAATCTGTATCGAACAATGTCAATCGCCTCCAGATACTTCGGTCCGAAAACAGCTTGAATTGCTCGGCGAAGAAGTGTCTCTTGAGATCCTCGGAAAAATCTCCACACAAAAAATTTACAAAACGTTGAGCGGTTTCATAATGCATTTAGCCAAGAACTACGCTAGAGCTCCTACTCAACAAGGCATTTATCAATCACCTCATAAACGGAGCTCAGATGATTGCTATAGTCCAGTGAATTCACCAAGTAAAATTTATTTTTTTAATTTTTAAATACTGTCTGTTGTGAAAATTGGAGTTTTGCTTACTTTGGGTTTTCTGAACTCGTTTTTATACAGTTTAGCTCTGTTTGTTTTCTCGGAAAATGAGTTTGATTTGATGGGGTCCCGCCCAGAATTTCTTTGTTGTGATGATAGGAGTTTTGCTTACTTTTGGGTTTTCTGAACTGGTTTTTATACAGTTTAGCTCTGTTTGTTTTCTCGGAAAATGAATTTGACGTGGTCCCGCCTGGAATTTCTTGTCTAAAGTTTGGTTAGGAGATTAGGATGAAAATGATGGAAAAGGAAATGGAAGTATATATATACTGTATCAATCTCCCCCCCCCCCCCGGGGGGGGGGGGGGGGGCGCCGCGAAGCTGTGGTGTGGAAGTCACGAGAAAGTTATGTTTTTGTACAACTCTTGATAGTTTTTTTGGACAGTCTACTCTTGATAGTTTGATAATCAAATTTTTAGTTTATTGCAAAAAATCTAAAAATAAAAAGAAAGGTTATTTGTTATAGAATTTTTCTTATCTTTTTCTGCAAAATTTTTATTCTCATTAAATTCGCATAGAAATATATATATATAGTACTTCATTTATTATTATTATTATTATTTTTAATCAAACAGAGCCGTTAATGCGTATGTTGAGAAATTGGGTGTATTTTTGCATCTTATGCTGTGATATATATATGCATGCAGCATATATATATATATATATATAGTATATAAGATGGTGTTTGAAAAGTAGTTATTTTTATTTTCCGTTGTATCAAAAAAAAAAAAAAAAAAAAAAAGAGTAGTTATTTTAATTAATTTTTTAATTTTTTAAAAAAGAACGCGGAGAATGTTGTGATTGGGTAATTTTGGCCATTCCAAACGGGGCCTAAGTATGTTGATGGAGGCATCTCAGTGTTTTGACCATTTGTTGCCAAAAATTTCCCATGGTTTCTGGTTTTTCTTTGCAAGTTTGTGGGCACATATGCATTTGTATAGACATTCGTGCTCTACAGAATGACATCAGGGACACGAGACAGAGGTTTCAAAAGCCTGTTAAGCTTATATGCACACATCTAGATCATGTGTTGTAATTTTCATTTTTTCTTTGCATTGAATGCACTCAACTGTAATGAGTCTCCCTTGATTTGGATAAAATTTGAGTAAAACACAATTTGGTATTAGTTTGGGTCCAGGGAATGGAGGGTGTTTTGAGTGATTTTTTTACCAAAATTTAAATTTGATGTAGGTTTGAGTCAAGTATTTTATATCACACCTACATATTATTTTGTTGTATTTTATTTTTGCATTAAATGCACTCAACTCAACTATGATGGGTCTTTTGTATTTTTTGAAGATGAGTTTTAAATTCCAGCCTGTAGAGATGAGATTTGTGCAAGTTTGTCTTCACATTTTTATGTGGGCGCAGATGGTGTTGGTTCTCACTCACAAGTCTCAAAGCGGCCGGTATTCTCACCGAGTTCAGAGGGGGCAAGCACTCAGAAATTGAGTCCTCAGTTGTTAGCCCTGAGTGAACTAGAGTTCAGGAAAGGATTCTTGATACTAAGTTACATTGGGAGGTGATATTTTTTGTCTTTTATCTCACTGTTAATTGCAGTGTATTGTTATATACCAGGTTGGGAAAATTGAGCAGCTGTTTGTTTTCTGCAGTAACAAGTTGGAGGACTTCATGTCAGCCCATGACATTTCAAATCTCAAAAATCTTCCAATGAGGAGTTTTGAGGCAAAAGTTTGGGATGATTATGGTGAGCAGATTAAACACTGCAGTGATAAAGACCGGCCTAAGGTGACTCTTCGTTTGTTCTCGCCTGATGGTTTTATTTCTCAATTTGATGCCTTTAAGTTGATAAGCTACCTAGATATATCTTTATTTTGTCCAGCAAACAGTCAGTCAAGAATTCTCAGTCCATTAGACTGACTCTCTCTCTCTCTCTCTCTCTCTCGATAAGTTGCGGTATATTAAATTCTCACGGTTTGTGAAAAATCATATTTACTGCTTAAAATGTGAGTATTACTGTGTTCTCACTAATTGAGCTGATAATTTCTACATTGTATGTTCCTAGATTTTTTTTTTTTTTTTTCTATTACTATTTAGCAAGTTTCCCTTAATAGGATTTTGGGTTGGTTTGTAAGCAGTAAGGGAACCTTGTTTGTATATTGGCCAAATTGCAATTACTGATAGTGATGATTGCAACCAGAGTGAATAGTTTTCGTTGACACATATTATAGTGTTGTATATAGTTTTGTAGATTTGGGCTTTTTATTTTTATTTTTTATATATAGTTTTGTGGAGTGTTATTTTATCTTGAGATTCTTTTTGGTGTTGCAAGAAAATTTTCCATGCATTGACTGAGTAGCATATTGCAAGGGTTTAATATTATATTGCATAAATTAACAGCATTCTTTGTACAAAGTACTAAAATAAAAATTTCTGACTTACCCAAAAAAAAACAAAAAAGAAAACACACACACACAATGGTTTTAACTACGTTGTAGTTTTTAAATCCAGTTCCTTTTAGTGCCCAAAGTTATGTGCTTAAATTTGAGTTTCCAATAGTATAAGACTCAAGAGAAGAGAAAGAAGATTATAGATTGATATATTCTCAAAACAAACGAAAGGGAAATCATGAGCTTTTGTAGTAGAGCATCACCTGGTCTGTATCCTGATAGTAACTCTCTTTTGTTTATGTTTTTGTCTCACAGTATCTAGATTGGGATTCTGGAAAGACACATCTGTATTACTGTCATGTTTTTCAAGATGGAAGTTATACTTTCAAGGTTTGTAAGTTTGCTTCATTGTTAATTTAGATAGAGATTTATGTTCATTTGCTTCATTTTTTAATTTAAATAGTGTAGAAAATTAATGTATTGATATTATTGATTTATATTGAATGACTACAATGACTCTCCTTATATATAGGAGAGGAAGAGAATATACTAACACACTCACCTACCACACTATACACTCACCTACCACACTAATCACTCACCTACCACACTACACTCACCTAACACACTCGCATCTACCTACCACACTAACAGCCCCTTTTTTACATTTACATTCAACAGCCCCCCCTCAAACTCAAGGGGGGTTAGGAACTAACCAACTTGAGTTTGGAGAGAGTAACAAAACAGGAAAATAATCTGACAAATAAAATAAAAGTGGATAGGAGACACTGTATGGTTGTGTCCAGACCTTTGTAGAAGACCGTATGGTTTATGGCAGACCGATGTAGAAGACAGTTTATGGGGTCATGTCGGGACCGTTGTAGAATACAGTTTACGGGGTCATGTCGGACCGATGTAGAATACAGTTTACGGAGTCTTGCTGGACCCATGTAGGAGACAGTTTACGGGGTCTTGTCGGACCGTTGTAGAAGACAGTTTACGGGGTCATGTTGGACCAATGTAGAATACAGTTTACGGAGTCTTGCTGGACCCATGTAGGAGCTAACCGGAATCAAAGTCGGGACAGTTTACCGAGTCTTGTCGGACCCATATAAGAGCTAACTGGAATCAATGTCGGCGACAGTTTACAGAGTCTTGTCGGACCCATAAAGAAGCTAACCGGAATCAATGTCGGGACAGTTTACAGAGTCTTGTCGGACCGCATATAGAAAATACACTGTATGATTGTGTATATAGGCTGCCCAAAAAGATATACATGTATATATATATCGAGCCCTCAAAAGTTGCACCCTTAAAAGGTGTGCTCAATAAAAAGGCGTGCCCGACAGAATTCTTCGAGCGGCGAGCCATCAAAAGGCGCGCCTGATACGCGGCGAGGCACGTGACCAACAGAGTGTCTTGTCGGCCTCTTCGTCTTTGTCGATATAAACCGAAGCGAAGGCTGAGGTTTGTAAGCATAACAAACCAGCTGAAACTGCTTTCGTTCTCTGAGAGCTTGTCTCTAAGAGCTGCAAACCCTGAAACACTCTGTAACAGCTGAAACACGCAGCAACCCATAAGATGGCCTCTTCTTCCCGTTCAGCTACCCAGAACATAGCCTCTTCGTCCCGTGGTCTCACTCTCTTTCCCGACCTCAACGAGGCCACAACCCAGAATATGGCCCTTGAACCTCAACCAAGTGCCCCTGGACCAAGCGCCCCTGGTTTTTCGCCGTTGAACTTTCCAATGTTGTTAGTTGAGCAGATAATGGCTGCTCAATCTGATATTGAGGCCAATCATTACACTCTGAAGTCATGTGTTGAGACAATGACGGCGGTCAACAACCTGTCGCACCGGCTTCAGAGTAGAACAAATGAGGTGCAGCAGGTAAAAGCCCAACTGGCTCTGCTCCAGAGCATGTATACGGATGCCCGAGCAGAGATATGTGTGCTGAAGGCAGAAAATAAGGAACTGAAGCGGAAGGCCACCGTGATGCTCAGATTTGGAGGTCCGCCATATGTGACGGTTGAGGAGCAACGGGAAGTGAACGTGCTCGACGGCATGGGAAACACGGAGGCAGCACCGGCAAGGGACGCCCAAGACAAAGGCAAGAAGAAGAGAACAGCTGAAGAGGCGAAAAAGTAAGGCCGATTTTTGTGGTGGTTGGAGATTGTTTGGTGTTTTTTTTTTTTTTTTTTTTTTTTTGTAAAATGGTGATCGAGTTTGATCCCTGGCATGAATAAAATAAAGTTGGTGTGCAAATCTGAATGGTATGAATTTGATTTGAAAACAAAATTAAAAATAATCTTATGGAGGAACAAGAAGATATCTGCCGGTGTCCTTGTGGGGGCCACTGCTGAACTGGTAGAAGCTTCAAACAGATACAGCTGGTCAACTTTCTTGTGATCCCTGTCAACCCAAGCAACAATCGGAGGAGTTGGAAGCTTCCGTTGCAGTGGGGAAAAGTTCTTCAGAACTTGAACATAACTCAAGAGCTTCCGAGAAGCCATCAAAATTAAGCAGTGCAATTGTAAGCCCCCCAACACCACTCAGCCAGCGTAAAATGGCAGCATCTGACTGCAGTATTGGTACTAAGAGTGGATCAACTGATGTGGTCAGGGGCGAAGACAGGCATGAAGTGCCTAGGAAAATATTGAAAGAACGTTCAAAACCCTCTGTCAGTTCTGTGTTGAAAGCGTCACATTCAAGCAGGATTTCACATGCTTCTGATTCCAAGAAAACTGTGTCAGATTCCAAGGATCGGGTGCTGTATTCATCTTTTAAAACATCTTCAGTACAGAATATTGGACATATTTCAGGCTCTGGTGATCCCAGCCATCAACTAAGGTGAACCACACAGTGCAAATGCAACCTCCTGCATCTTCAAACTCTCTGGCAACACTTAGTGATGAAGAGCTTGCTTTACTCTTGCATCAAGAACTCAACAGTTCTCCTAGAGTTCCTCGGGTACCACGCATGCGCCACACTGGTAGCTTACCTCAGTTGGCTTCCCCAACTGCTACAAGCATGCTGATCAAGCGGACATCTAGTTCTGGAGGAAGAGATCAGAGTTTGGTTGCTAGAAGAAAGAGCAAGGATATAGCTAAAGATGGGTCTCGCAGTTCTCGTGAGATTGATGATGAAGCTAAGATGGACAGATTGCCACCTTCACCTGATCAGAGGAGACATGATTCCACATGCCCAGCAGATGTTTTTACTAAGAAGGAATCAGACAGTGGATCTGGGAAAGGATTACATGCTGTCAAGAAGTGTTACAGCTGTATCATTTATTTCAAAATTAGCAGACAAGTGATCAGCAGAAGCCCCTGGGTGTTGAATCAGTGTATCATTGGGATGGAAACCCAGAACAGAAAAGAAAGGACTTGGATGCAAATGAGGTTTGTAGAAGTGAAACGAAGGACAACAAATACTACTGCACCAGCAGCAGCAACAACAAGAGCAAGATCAAGAAGAATAATTTGTGGCAACGGAGTGAAGGTATGTGTAGAGGTCCGGCGGACGGCCAAGACGAGGCTGCCGCCCGCCGGTGAAGCGAATTTATTAGGTTCTTAAACCTGCTCTGATACCATGTAGAAAATTAATGTATTGATATTATTGATTTATATTGAATGACTACAATGACTCTCCTATATATAGGAGAGGAAGAGAATATACTAACACACTCACCTACCACACTATACACTCACCTACCACACTAATCACTCACCTACCACACTACACTCACCTAACACACTCACATCTACCTACCACACTAACAGCCCCTTTTTACATTTACATTCAACGAGATTTATGTTCCCTTTGCCCCTTCATTCTATTTAACTTGAGTTGTTATTGTGATTGTTTTCGTTACTTATATTGTTGTGTGTTCTTTTTTGTCGTACTTTTGAATCTGTCATTGAGGTTTTTCTTGTTTCTCTAAGCTATGTAAGCACCTTAGTGATCACCTCCGTAATGTATGCACTAAAATGTTGGGAAGCTCGGATACAGATACGTTACGATATGGATACGGTTTGTGTCTTGTTAGAAAATTCCCACCTCTACCCATTACCATAAACAAAAGAATGAAAAGAATTATTTGGCTTATTCATGAATGTTGTAGAGGTCATGTATATATAATAGATTCATGATACAATTTAGGAAACGATATAAATAAGGAAACAATACTAAATCAGTGATTGACACAATCACAGATTATATACATAATATTAAAAATAAAAAGATTCTATATATTCTAATTTCTATATTCAACACTCCCCCTCAAGTTGGTATAAAGATATTCTACAATCGCAGTTTGCCAATGGATGACTGGAAGAAGTCGGAAAAAACTCTACGGCTAGTCCAAATAAATGCTACTGAACAAATTTGGTAGTCTACTAAATAAAAAAGGCCAAAAAACTGTTCAATACATCATCACCAGTCCGTAGAAAGGGGAAAAAAAAGGACTGAATTGCCCTAGAAGAAATTGACCAGAATCAATGTCGAGACAGTTTAAAGGGGTCATGCCGGACCGTTGTAGGAACTAACCGAAATTAATGTTGGGACAGTTTACGGGGTCATGCCCGACCGTTATAGGAACTAACTGGAATCAATGTTGGGATAATTTAAGGGGTCATGTCGGACCGTTGTAGAGACTAACTGGTTGTTGAATCAGCAAGTGTGGCACACATATAACTTATGACGTGGTGCTAAACGATGATGGCAACCTATGAAGCATGGACACTCCAAAATCGGTGCCATGGTGGTGTTCGACATGTGGACACGCCGAGGACACGCCAGATGGCATGTCCCTTTAATTTAATTATTTTTTTATAGGGGATACGACGAGGATACGCGTGTCCATGTCGGGACACGTCATGGGACACGGCGGGGCTCACCTTTTTTTGTTGTTCCTTTCTTTTGCCTCTCGTATTTAGTGTTTTTGTGAAAAATATTGTTGAATGTTGAATGTTTTTCCCTTCCGTCTTAGTTTTTATTATCGTTTATTATGACTTTTTTGTGAATGGATGACTTATTAATTTGTTTAAATGTAGTAGTTATATTTATTGAATTAATGTTACTATGTTAGTGTTTGTTAATTTTGATTTAGGATGAATGTAATATGAATCTACATAACACATAAAAATATATAATAAAAAATAAAAAATATTCGGCGTGTCTTTCGTCTTGTCCTTGTCCGTGTTCTCATTTTTTGAAAATTGTCGTGTCCCGTGTCAATGTCGGTGTCACTGCCCGTGTCCGTGCTTCATAGATAGCAACAGATTACTAAGTGCGCCAAGGGGTGGCTTATTAGAAAGTGCGTTAGAGAGGCGGCTTAGGTGGTGCGCCAAGGGGGTGACTTGGGTTGTGCGCTGGATGGGAATAAAGGAAGAAATCACCACGGAGTGATACTGAAAGAAAATATGGCAATGGAATGGAATGGAATGAGGTCTAGTGGACGGTCAAGGTAAGGCTGTTGTCCGCCGGTGAAGCAAAATTACTAAGTACTTAACCTAGCTCTGATACTAAAAAGAATGAAAAGAATTATTTGGTTTACCCATGAATGTTGTAGAGGCCATGTATATATAATAGATTCATGATATAATTTAGGAAACAATATAAATAAGGAAATAATACTAAATCAGTAATTGACACAATCACACATTATATACACAATATTAAAAATAAAAAGATTTTATGTATTCTAATTTCTATATTTAACATAAACTGGAGTTTAAGTGTTCTTCATTTGTCATTAAAAAAAAAAATGCTCTTTAGTCACTTTAACTCTTGACTGTTCCACCTTGGTTGGTGTTTATATCCTTGCTTGTTCTTTGACAAGATAGACTTGCATTACTTTTCTTACTTTCTAATAATGGCTGGCAACATAGTGTGTTTTATCTGTGGTGTATTTGTAGATTATTGTTTGAGATTTCTCATATAAAATCTTAGTGTTTATTCTATTAAATATTTCAATTGTGACATCCATTGCCTTTATAACTCAGGGACCGTATTTGAACAGCACCAGAACTCACCTACAAAGGGAATTAGGAGATCAGAATGTGCTGATTGTGAAGTTTGTCGAAGAGGCCACTAGCTGTAATAATTGGGTGACTGGTTCTAGTAATTATGATGTTGCATTCAACAAGATTGCTGAAGAAGGAATTCTTGTTGGTCTGAGGCGCTTTCGATTTTTTGGTGATTTTTCTTTTCATGCTCTTGATGTGAAGCATTTCAAAACTTCAGTCTTGATTTTCTATGCTAAATTAGTTGGGACACATTGATTCAAGCTATGATGACCATAGTTTAATTTGTACTCACTGTATTTGTTATGGATTCAAGCTAGCACATTCTTTGTTGTTTCTTTGTTTTTTTTCCTTCTATGTTACATGGACTTGGGCATGAGTGTTAGGTGTGAGTGTTTGTCTAAATTTCTGATTCATATAATCATACGTTTAGAGTACTGTTTTTTGATTCATATAATCCAACCAACCATCTAGAGCTCTTCACAGATGGGCTTAATAGTGATTTATCTAGGTTTCTTTTTTCTTTTCTTTCTTTCCTTCTTTTTATTTGTTATTTATTTAATTTTTTAAATTTAAATCATTTTATGGGTCTTCTTAGTAAAAATATGGAAGTGAATTTTACAGGAGGGAGTTATTGTCTCATTTATTTTGAAGATCTTGTGGTTCAATGGATCCTTGTTCATGGTCCTCCATTAAACTTGTAGGATTGCAGATTTTGAGTTGTTAATAGCCATATTATTAATTTACTGCCCCCAACACTGGGCCTTTGGCAGCCCGATTGTTCTTTGTGCATTTCTTAAGCCAGAACCAATATCTTTGGTCAGGTCACTAGTGTCCAATCTTGAAACTAAATGCTGTCTTTTTTCTCAATTGGTATGTCGCCTGAGACATTAACAAAGTGATTAATTCTACTGTGGAAACCGGAATAACTCTGAAAACACATAATTTTTTCCACGCATTTTCTTGCTAATTTATCAAGTGTCCCAACATGGTGATTTATGTGTTTCACTCTTGTTATTGATCAGTGTTCAAAGATGGAGGCAAAGAGGAGAAGAAGAAAAGCCCAACTTCATCAGCTGTAAAATGCTACTTTGTAAGAATGGAGTCTCTTGCTCCTTGCGATGAGACAGAATCTTACATTTTGTCTAAGAAAACAGTCCATGAAGCAAGGTGTCTCTTCATGCATGTACAAATGGTCTCCAGCCTCGCAAAATATATGGCTAGGTATACTGCCTAGACGTTCCTGTTTGTTATCCATATATGAGTGCCATTTTATGAAGTATGGAGTTTCTCTATTTTGAAATATGGGGTTTCTATACATTGTTGAGAATGCAGGTTTTCCCTTATTTTATCAAAGACAATAAAACTTCAAGTCGATCTTGCTTCCATCACTATTGAAGAAATTGAAGATATTTCTTGCCGAGTATAATCTTTCGTCTCATTTCTCCATTAATATTCACTTGCACCACCATGTAGATCTACGCTTTTCTTCTTTAATCCGTTTGTCAAGCCAAATAACTGGTGTTTCCTTAAATTACAGGATGAAAATGGATGTGTTATCTATAATGAAGACGGAGAACCTCTTATACATACTGACGGAACTGGCTATATTTCAGAAGATATTGCATTGAAGACTCCCAAAGATTTTTCCAGAGCAAAGTTTATAAATGATGAAAATTTTGAGGTTAATGATTTTGACTGGTTTCTCTGAGCGCATATTTTCTAGTCCATATGAATGTTTAATAGAGAATTACTTTGTTTTGACTTTATCTTATTTTGCATATCATCTGCTTCTACCTTTTCATTCATAAAGCCTTTTAGCCTTGTATTTGACCAAAATAGATCTAGGGACTCCCCCTCTTTGGTGCCTCTCTCAGTTAAGTACTCAGTATTGCATTAATGTTTGACAAGTAAACTTTTCTACCATTTTGACCATTTGTTTTATTACTAGTTTGAATAATGCATTGATTGCATTTAGTTGGTCATTATGCATACATTTTTGCTATATGTGGAAAAAGAATTCATCTTCTCCCTTTCTTTCTTCCCTTTTTTTAATGAGTTACTGCAGCAAGAAGATGCTGAGTGAAAACTTGGAGTGCATCTTTCTTATAGTGAATTTGATGTAATTTTACGGCATTAAGATTTTGTCAAATTATGATCATGGTTTTAAAAAGCGGCCACAATTGTGACGTAACACCACCCATTATGGCTGCTATAGTGGTGTGACTGAAATTCATAGCCATAATGGCTGCCATCGTTAAGTAAAGCCTGCAACGGTCATAAGACAAATTTTTTATTTTATTTTATAGATTCGTATATAAGATCATTTTCCTCATTTTTCTTTTTTCTAACTGTTAAAATCAAACAAAAAACCACATAGAACTTGTGCAAAAAAACTTAGATCTACATGTTTTGAATGTCCGATCTTCAAGTTTTACTTTATGAAGCCCAGGACCAGAAGTATACCTGTCCTCAACTTGCAATTCTTTTGGAAAACTACTTTTTCTCTCCAAATTGTTAAAGATGCCTTTTTCCCCTTTTTCCTTGGTCTATGTCTCAATGCATATGTTATCATCACTTAAAATGAAAAGAGAATCTGAATTTGTTTTTAGCAATTTGCTTGCATAACTTTCATTTAGATTAGCCGTGGTTTATAGGGGTAGACGCAAGTTGCTTGCATTGCTTTCGTTTAGATCAGCCGTGGTTTACAGGGGTAGATCAATGGATGTAGGGACATATTTGGCCCCGGTTTCATGAATTGCCAGGACTGTTCGGTTGAGATTAGATCTTAGTTGGCTCTCATCTCATTGTATGGGAGCTTTTACAATTTTAATTAAAAAACCCAGGCCACACTTCTCCTTAAAATCCAGGTATTAAAGAGAGGGAAATTGGAGCTTTATAACCAGCACAGATGGGGCACATATTCCAACACACCTTCTTGGACCACAACATACACTAGCTGGATGAACGACATACCAATTACAGGCCCAACCAAATTCTGATACCAAATTGAAAAGCCCAGCCCCCACTTTTCTTTATAATCTAGGTATTAAGGAGAGGGAAACTGGAGAATATACAGTAGTCGGACAAACGGCACACCAGTCAAAGGCCCAACCAAGTTCTGATACTAAATTGAAAAGTTCAGCCCACACTTCTCCTTAAAACCTAAGGATTAAGGAGAGAGAAAGTAGGACTTTATAACCAACACAGATGGGGCAACTTTAGGCGATGTGGACATATTCCAACAATTTTAACGTGTTTTTATCACCTAATTTTTAATAGCCCCTTAGAAGGTTGGATGAACTTAATGTTTGACTTGGTTATAAACCTTAGTATCAGTTGGCTATTTGTTTTAGAAATGATTTTAGAGACAATACCTACTATTTTTTGTTATGGGAGAGAGTTTACTTTTGATATGAAGATATGGGAAGTCTCCAACGTCTAGATTGGACGACAGTGATACTTGTGTGCTTATGTCTATGTACGCATGAGGCACAAAGAGAAAAGCTTTGATGGGAAACTCTAATTGTATAGCAAGTTTCTTAATGAAACCCTCAACATCATCATTTGCCAATTTTGTTGGTGAATAATCGTGGACTCTTGAAGTATCCAAGCAAGGTTGAGATTTGTCCTTAATGGGTTAGGGAGGCAAGAAAGTCTATATTAAAAGTGGGTTCCATCTCTAATTTCTACCCTCTAATTTTAGATTGAGAAATCCCCATTATTTCTCCTAGCTAGGAAAAGGGTGTATATTGAAAGAGTAGGTTCTGGTGGTTTGATAAGAGGTCAATTTATTTGCTAACATTGTCCCCGATTATATAAATATACAGTAATAATTATCTTGTTTAATTTTCATATGGGAATGTAATTATTTATGTTAATATGTTATAATTTAGTCAAAAAGAGGGACCACTTCAGATGGATGCTTGTTAGAATCACATGCTTGGACAAGCTAAGATGCATTCCCTTCCTTCCCCCCTTCCTTTTTGAATGGCAGAGTCACAAATTCGTTTTCCCCCTTGATACCCCTGATTTAGTTGGAAAGGTTCTGTTAAGCTTTGTAGGCTAATTTTATGTGTATATTGTTTGCTTTGTAACATAATTGGTGCGATATTGTTTTCCCTTTTTTAGAAATCTTAATGATCTTGAAGTTAATGAATTTGCTTCTTTGTTATCTATCCTTGAAGTGTTTCTTTGAACAATTCAACCAAATGACAAGAAGTTGTGGTAGGATTACTCCACCCATGTGATAAGTGTGGGCCCTATACAATTATTAGGTTGGTTTATACATGTATTTGGGTTGGGATAGTATAGCAGAGTCTGGAATCTACTAGGAAACCTAATATATGTAGGATTTGGTTATCTAATTATATAGAACTAGGATTCTCATGGGTAGATTATTATAAATAGTCATGTGGATTATAGGGTTTCTTTAAGAGAGATTGAGAGGTTGACGTGAGGGAAAAAATAAAGATGTAAGGCATGAGACAAAAAATACGGTGGGCACCAAGGTGAGCAATGACTTAACTACTCTTGAGCATAAGTTCAGGTAGTGGTGTAGGTTTTGAGTGTTTTGGTCGTCTCACATGTATTCTCTAATTTGTTCATATAGTGGAAGCTCTCACTCCGGTGGATGTATGTAATTTGGGCCGAACCATGTAAATCTGTGTGACTATTTTTCTCTTTGGTGTGTGTGGGTGTGCTTCCATTCGTGTTGGCGAGATATGATATAAATCCCAACAAGTTATGGATTCTCATTCATTGAGAATGTTTTCATGTAAGTCCTTTTCTGATAAGATAATTGATGACCCAAATGCGCTGGTCTTTGATCGTCATAAAATGATTTGGAGTGCAAATGAATCTTGAAAGTTCTTTTTGCATGGATCGTGGCTGAGAAGATACTTAATACCAATGATTATGTTTATGAAAAGGAGACCAAATTGCTATTATATCCGCAATGGTGTCATGTGTAAGAGGGATGTAGAGAGTATTGATGACCTATTTTTGCATTGCCTACTGATATTGGCCCTATGGTGGAGAGTGCTTGTTGTTAGGGGCTTCCGTCCTAAGACAAAGCCCTGGATCCTTTGGAAATGTGTTATTGGGTTGAAAAGGAACTTTCAGAGTCTTTGAGATAAATTAGAAAAGATTGGGCCGCTTATGGAATAATTTTTTTTGTTTGGCTACTTTTTCAGCTTTAGTGCCTTCTAGTTTTAAGGGGATTCCTTTATTTTTAACTAGTAGAGATTGGAGAACCATGTGTGATTTTAATTTTTTTGGTTTTTTCCCTTTCCCATTTGGTGGACTTCTTGTCATCCTTGCACCTTTTGTGTATCTCTTTCTTTTCTTTTGTGATAATCTTCTCTTTGTCATTGATAAAAAAAAATATATATATATATAATTGTATAAATAACAAATTTGCATGAATGCATTTACAGTTTCTTAAGACTTTCTCAATGACAGATACAAATGTGGAAAGAAGGTATCAGTTTACTGCTATACAAGGTTACAATGGAGAAGGTTGTCAATATGTTTTAAAATAACATCTAATGAAAAGGTCATCAAAAGTTTGTTGTTTATGTTTGATAAACATATATTGCATTTTCAATGTATGGTAGTGTGTGTGGATGGGTATGGTGGACATAAATCATCTCATGCAGCAGATATGACATTCTGTGCCTGCTATGTTTGTTCCTATTTTATGGTTGGTTACATTTATTGTATGTTCTTGCTAAATCATCTGGATTCTAACATTTTTTAACTTTAGAGATTTTTTGATCGTGCCAACTGTGAGGAGAAATCACTGGAATTGAGAGGGTCGGAAGCTCATACCAGGGAGCCGGTATCTCTTTAATATTTGTTGTATGTTAATATGTTATTGATGATGTAATGTTTTTTTAACTTTCTAATTAAGTTTTTGGACTTGTCATTTGCATTTTTCACAGCCTTTGCTGATGCAGATCCGTTTGTTTTACAATGGACGTGCTGTCAAGGGCACCCTTCTTGTCAATAGAAAGGTATATATTGCCAATTTTTTCGAATGTATTTTAATCTTGGCATGTGGACATATTTTAATTCTGGTGGTGCTGCTATATTCCGGCCTTGTCAAACCTGATTTAGTTCCTAACTTACTTGGCCATCCAAATTGGCTGGCAGCAATTGTGATGCTATGAAAAATTGAAAATATGTAGTTATATTTTGATATTTTATTTTTGTGGTTGAGGATGTTATATGGATAATTTTTAGTTACTATTTTCTGTTTTTTATTCATTATTTGTTATTCAGTTTGTGGATGAAGAATTTAAACAAATGAAATGAAAATATTATCATTTCCGCTTATCTTGATAGTTATAGTTTTCCCCTGTCCTCCATCCTCCAAAGGCAAAAATCCTGGTTCCGTTCCTGTTTTTTACTTCACCCAAATCAAATGAATTATAAGGAATGGCAATTAGATTGGGTACCAGATGCTGCCACCCCTGCCTTCTTTACCCAGACTTGCTCTGCTCCCACTATGTTTGAGCTCACCTTGTTTTGGCCCATAACTATTCACGGGTTACCTTATCGTTGTTGCCCTCACAACACAAATTATTCCTTCATATTTTGTATCACTTCACATAGACCTGATTATTATATACGAACTGAGATCAAATGATTGTGATTGTCAAACATGATGTCAGGGTCATATAATCTTTAGAAAGAAATTTGAGAAACAAAAATCCAACCATTTATCTGACAGTGTGCTTTAGTGGCAATAGAGTTGTTGATGGTGGAGGAGACCTGAGCTGTGGATAACAGGTTATGGAAAAATCAATTAGTTTCCTTATGTTCCAAAAAGGAAGAGTTTGTTGTAAACATTTTGTTAATCACTGTATTGTTGCTATTGACAATATTCTCACTTTTGAACTACAGGTTTAAGTTTTTGCCTCTATTTTTTATTTTTATTTTTTTTATTTAAAGTTTTTAAGTTGACAAATTTCCTCTTAAATGTTTGCAGCTTCCAAAAAAAACAATTCAGGTTAGGTCTTCAATGATAAAGGTTGAGGCGGATTCAAGACTCTCAAATGTGCAAACTTTTAACTCACTGGAGATAGTGGGAATTAGGTCTGTATTTTTCTTGAAAATTGACTTAATACTGTGGTCATATATAATGCGAATGTCACTTGTTAAATTTTCTTAATTCAGTTGACATATTGCCATGAGGTCTTCCTTTACGACCACCAAATATGTATGAACACTAAAATTAAGAAGGATTCTTGGATGTGGAATTTTTTTGAAAGCATATACACAAATACATAAAAACACACAATGAATCAGACATTGTTGGGCTCATTTCTTAAAATCTTAGGCTTTTTGGAAAATTTGTGACTTAACAATCACTATGTCATGTACTAGTGGCACTTGATATAATTAGTTGTCTTTCCTTATCTTACGTTGATAAATGCTCTACAGCTTCAAATTGTCATTGTACTTGAGTTAGACTAGGAAATCTATCTAATTTTTACTTTAGGATTGGGGTTCCAAAATCCATAATTGGTACCGTAATAATACTTTGGGATGAGAATAATTTATCATGATAGAGATAGGACATACCAAGTAAATTATCTTAGGTTTGGATTCTATTGTTAAAATTGACACTCCCAAGTTTCATTTTTCATCTTCCAGCAATAAACCTAAGAAAAATTATCTGTCAAGGAACTTGATTGCACTTCTTAGCTATGGAGGGGTCCCTAAAGAATACTTTTTGGATATACTGACAAATACTTTGGAAGATGCTCAGTGTGTTTACTCCAATAAGCGTGCCGCATTAAAAGGTACTTTTCAGAATCTTATTTTCTACTGTAAAGTTGCTATAAATTCTAATCCTTTCTTCCCCACTTTGTGAGATCATATTGATTGTTTCTTTGCTTGTGTTGACATCAAGTATGGAGATTTTCTTATTTATTAACGTGTTGATAATATTTTTTGGTTTTTTGTTTTATTTATTTATTAATTTTTCTTTCCCTTATTTGATGTCTCCCTTCTACATCTCCAGAATGTGATCCACTCCAATCCATTTTGCGTAATTTAGCTCCTTTTGTTCTTGTGTTTTGGTTTCCCTCTTTCCCATAATGGCTGATTCTTTCTAAGTAGTATTTTTGTAATGTCTTTCTTCATGCAGTTGCCATTAATCATGGAGAAATGGATGATGATTTTACTGTGGCACGAATGATTTTAGCTGGAACTCCTTTGAATGAGCCGTATATACAATATCGTTTGTCTGTGTTGGCAAAGGAAGAAAGAAAGGGGCTTAAAGGAGGAAAACTTCCTATTAGTGAAAGCTTTTACTTAATGGGCACAGCTGATCCAACTGAAGAGTTAAATAGTGATGAAGTTTGTGTTATCCTGTATGTGTATATTCATTGCCAAGATGTTTATAATAGCTAACAGTTACTTTGTTGAGCAAATTATTTGATGGTATTAAGAAGTTCAAAAAGTAAAAATTGAATGTCATGATATCCACTTTCCAAAGGTTGTCACGTATCAAATAATTTTGAACCAAAATTTCTGTGGAGACCGACAAGTTGATAAATGAACTTTATTCATACAGGAATTTAGTTTCTTATGTAAGTAATTACAATTGAAACTTGTGTGATTATTTATGCAATTACATAAGAATTCAGAACAAATGAAGAATATAATCATTTTATCTTTTTCTGTTCTAATGAGATATGCAGGGAAAACGGTCAAATTTCAGGGCAAGTATTAGTGTACAGGAACCCTGGTCTTCACTTTGGGGATATTCATGTTTTGAAAGCTGTCTATGTAAAGGCCTTGGAAGACTTTGTTGGAAATGCTAAATATGCTATATTTTTCTCAACTAAGGGCCGGAGATCGGTAGGCAGTGAAATTGCAAATGGTGATTTTGATGGGGATATGTATTGGGTCTCCAGGAACCCTGAGGTTGACATTTATACTCCATTCTTTTTTTCCTTCTTATTGCTTGTATGTTTTTTCTTTCTTTAGATGTCTTGTTTTTAATTGAATTTTTTTATATTGAGGATTCTGACACCTAAATATTATCAACTAGTGGGTGGCACACATGAGCATGCAGTCTATTCATAATTCGAGAAAGCATTAGGGACAGATGGAACAGTTAGTTCCTTGAGGGCAAAAGAGGAGACTAAATTTTGGGTACATCGGGTTTTGAACTATTTATCTTGGTTTCTCAAAAATTGCAATGTATGTGGGTTGTTATTAGTTGGTACATTGAATAGCTTGATATACATTGTTGGACTCATAAAAGCATTTTGGGACTAATGGTGATCTGACATTGACATTGTGTTGGAGCTCATGTTGGTGGAGGTCTTGAGTTCTAGTTTTTTCGTTTGCATTTGTTTCCCATTTGCATTATGCTTCTCTCTATGTATGTCTTTTGCATCTCTATGTGTATGACGCGATTACATATGAGGGAAGGTGTTGGATAACTTGATAATGATTTATATTATCAGGCCCATTCCCTAACAGCATAAGCTTTTGGGACTAGTGGTGATCTCATAGGTACTCTATGAGTCCAGAAGTGGTGCCTTGTCTGATTCATTGTGTGTTTTTACTAGCATTGCAGTTGATCCTCTTCTTCTTCTTATTTATTTATTTTTTTAAATAAATATTTTAATAATATTATGGATCTTTTCTTCAAATAGTAAACCTTGTTATGTTGTTTGACATGAATAAGTTTCATCATTGAAATATTCTGGGACTCTTGTGGATGTAAGCTATAATAGACCTTGCACTATTATGTGACATAGGTTAGCTTCAGCCAAAAGGATGTCACAGTAGCAATTCTAGGATACCTAATCTGTCACAAGAGGAAGCCAATTACTGTTTAATCCCCTGATTTCTATATTTTAGAGCAAAATCCTTATGAATTTAAGTATTAGGCAAGGGTAAGTTTTGGATTGATTTTTCTAAAAGGTTTTTGACTTCTTATTCCTATGAATTCATCCAAATGTTAGTGTGTTTATTGTGGGAGTTAAACCCAATACATCAACCTTGGACTATAGGAGGTCTTACTTCTCAGTGAGGGCCTTAGACCATGAATTTTGAAAGCACTTAACAATAATATCTTTTTTTTAAGCGTTTGGAGTATTAGATTATATTTAAGGTTTCCTTATAAAAAAATTTACTGCTATATGATTCTGTACATGCATATGAACCATATGCAGGTATAAAAAATTGCAGGTATGTATGAACCATAAAAAATTGCAGGTATATAATTTTGTAGAATACATACTTCAGTGCTATGAACCATATAACATTTGAAAATAGACACTCATGGGATCTCACTTCACTCTACTGTCTAAAACCACAACTATATACTTGGTTACATGTCTATTCTATTCCTTTTTTCAACGCACATGCTGAGTAAACATAAACATTGATATTACATTTACCCGACTCATTTTGTCGCGTGATGTATATCTATGTTTGTATGTGTACATGTTCCTGTCTTTATATATAGTATCAGTATGTTGTCTGTTTTCATCTCATTGTCACCCTCACTGGTTGCTTACTTTTTAGATCACAGCTTGTATTGCATTTATGTGATTGAAGACTAAGGAGATTAATCTCCTATCATTTTTGAAAGGTTATGATTTTTTATGCTCACAGCAACTATGGCGCTGTTTGGGAAGTTTGGGTTTTGGTTTTTTTTTTTTTTGTTTTTTTCACTAAAAGACAAATTGGTTACAAAACCAAAAAAAAAACCAATTCAAACAAAATATTACATCAAACCCCATAATCATTTCACTTTTTATCTCATAAACATCACATCTAACCACAAAAAAACCAAACTATCTTCCTAAACACAAAAATTTTTTTCTTTAATAATATCCTACAACTAAAAAACTTACAAAAAAACCCACTTCCCAAACATCCACTATATAATTTAGATACTACATGCAAGAATGATTAGTATTGCCTGTGCACTCAATGCTTGATTTATTGTTTATGCAGTTTGGTGGCTGCTTTGAAAATTCTTTTTTGTTTGTATTTTATTTGTGTCATATATGTTACAAACTCTATGCTAGTCTTTAAACTTTGAACCATATTCATCATTAGATTAGAGTCTTAAGCCATCTGCTGCATACTAGTACTGCATAAATCTTTGTCCTTGTTTAATTCCAAGATTTTGTTTTCTTTGAATGTACGCGGGGGTCAGGAAATCTGAGTGGAACATACATGCATTAGGTTCTCTGTTGTAAATTCATTTCTTTCAGCCTTTAATTTCCTCTTTATAGGTTTGATGTTTTTCCTATGGCCATGGTTGGTTGTATCATTGTATGCTTGGTAATTTTGTCCATAAGTTTTATCCTATCCCACTGTGTCCCCACTCCCCCAATAGGATTGAGTTGTCCCCCATTTGTGGAATATAGTGTCCAATCCAGCCACACTACCCCGTTGTCAAGTTGTGCAACCAAATGTGGTATAAATGGGTCCCATGGATAACAAATCCGATCCTGCCTCTTTTGTCTTGCAACCAAATGTGGCCTAGATGTTGTCACTGGTCTTTGAAGTGGTCTATTGTTGTTTTATTTTGAATGACAGATAATGTTTGCACAAAAATTGACGGAGAAGTTTATTTTATAGCTTGAGCATTGTCTGAGATTGTATAATTGAAATTTGTTCACAATTGAATGTTTTTGGTTGCATTCTTCAGCTGTTGAGGTGTTTCAAACCGAGTAATCCTTGGAGCCGTATCTATTCAACACCAAATGCATGCAACACAAAAAAGCCCAGTGAGCTTTCGGCTGAGGAATTAGAACATGAGCTTTTTCAGCTATTCAGAAGAACAAGGTTTCAGCGAAGGTTTGCAAATGCAGTTTATTAATCTGAAACATTTTGGTTATGCATAGTGGGAATTCTGTTTAATGCCAAAGTCATTTATTGTGGCTGTAATGTGTATATCTATGAATTGAGCCTACCCTTGTGCTGTGTTTGAACTATTGCTTGTATCATATCATTTCATTTTGTGATTAATTGAACTTTTGAATGTTGTTATGAGCATGCTACATGTCTAGTTACTGGTTGACCACTGAATTAATGGTTCAACATTTTGTAAGGTTATTTCTTTGGGCTAGGGTATTTTTGAATTTTATGGTAAAGACTCAGAAAGTTATTTGTTGTGTGTTGGTGTCATAGCTCGCGACCTCCAGAAACTGCAAGTTTGGAATTGTTTTTTTTATTTTATTTTATTTTTATTTATTACAGATTGATTTTAATGGAGTTTGCATTCATCATATAAGAACTTTTGAGGTTTACCTGTATATGAAGCAGTAACCATCAGGCTATCAACATCTGCTGTAATCTGTGTTGATTAGCTAATGATACCTAGTTATTGTTACCTAGTCACTCATTGAGATGGTCACAAGAAGCTGACATGATGTTTTATCCCCCAAACCCACCTCCACCCCATATATTCTTTGTAATAATATTGGCTAACGTCATCCTGTTCCCAAATGGCACAGGAATCAAGTCGCCCTTAATTAAACTAGTTGTGACTTGACTGGATAATCTGGTCTCAGATATGCTACTTCAGAGCAGTTTGAGGTTGAAATAGATTATGGACTCCTTTTTATTTGTAAACCATCTCTGTCCACTAAAGTTGCTAGTGCAGGCTCTTTTAAGCAAACCGAAAGGTTGTACCCAGTGCACAAGGCTCCCGCTTATAGTGGAGTCTAGGAGAGGTAGTAGGTAGGTAGACCTACCCTCACATTTTTGTGGAGAGGTTGATTCCCGTGACTAGAGCTTGTGCCATTGCACTTGAAGTGGTTAGCATAGAACTTATCATTGCTCCAGGACACGACCTCTTTATTTGAACAAACCTGTGTTGTGCTGTTGATTTATCATAATGAGAAAGACCTATGTTTTTATCCATGTTGCTAATGTTTTAAAGTACTTTTTGCTATTCCAGTTACAATATGAGTGTGGCTGCTGATAGTTGGCTGGCATATATGGATCGGCTTCTTATATTGGGGGACAGCAGTTCTGATGAGAAGGACCGCATGAAAGAAACAATGCACCATTTGATTGATATATACTATGATGCTTTAGATGCTCCCAAGAGTGGGAAAAAGGTTAGTTTTGAAACTTCTATATTTTCTAGATAAAGATTTGAGCTTTAGATGTGTTAATGGTCTGGGGTCCCTGTTTTACTTTCTTCAATTATGGTGCACCTGGCTTTGACTTTTTCAATTCTCCTATGTATACTACTAGCAATTTGCCCCCAACATTTCTGTGTCAGACTCACTTCAATGCTCTTCCTTTTGTCTTGAGCTGTACGTGGATTTCAACTTTCAAGGCTCCTGCTTTTACGGTATAGATCAGGTTACTGTCAACCAGCTACCAACACTGCTGAAAATGATTATCCTGACCATTTGTTTATGGTTATAACAATAAAACAAAAGGGCTTTGAAATTAGGGTCATTATCTTTAACATCTATGTGAGTGACAGGTCGTGCCTTGAAATCTTTGTTATGGAACTGATAATACTAGTGCTGTGTTGAAATCTTGAATAGGCACAATATCTGCTCTGCCTTGTGTCGGAAGTGTGATACTTATCTGCTTTTGCCACTGCTCAGTGGCATATGAGATCCTCATGATTTTGAGGTTTCATAGGTAAATAATGAAAAGCAGCGCGTTATGTGGAGGATGGGATTCTATTAAGTGGAATCGATAGTCATCTTAACTGGGCATCTCAAATCAGTATGATAATGTTTGACCTTAATTAACAACAGGATTCTAATAAAGAGATTATTTATTGGTATTGGAGGTGGTGCTTTGGGGTATAATTGACCGTTGTATATTACAGAAAGTTTCAATTTGAGAAGATTGGTTTAATTATGATCTTGATGTTGGCAATTCTTTCCCTTAACCTTCTATTTTTCTTTTGAAATAGGTTGTAATTCCAGACGAAATTAAGGCAGAAAAATTTCCACATTACTTGGGAAAGCCAAATAAGTATCACTCTACTTCTGTTTTAGGACTTATTTACGAGAGGGTTGAGTCATTTCAATCTCAAGATCTCTCAGCAACAGGTGAGAATTCTGCCAATCATCCTTGCACATATTTTTTTGTTTTTTGTTTTTTTAATATTTGCAAGAGTTCTTCAAAATATTGGGCCCATTTGGTGCAGCATTTTGTAAACTGAAAGTTAATAATTATAAAGTAAAAACCAAAACACCTCCACCAATTTTCAGATTATCAATTTTTTCTCAACTTATTTAATAAGCAATTTCTGTCTAGTAACTTGTAAGTAGAAGTTGAACCCAACAAAAGAAAAAAGGAAAAAAAGTCAAGCAACTCTAATGGGCTCTTCCAATGAGACTTGTTAGGCAAAATAGCTAGCTAATTTAACTTTTTACTGTTTCAACGGGCTCTCTAAATGCATAGTTAATTTAGCTCCCTCTTTTTTAGCTCTATATTTAGAGAGCCATTGAAGGCTCTTGAAACTACAAGGAATCCTTTATTTTATTTCCCTCCATCTCTAGCGCTAATGTGGCATACCATAAAACAATATCAATCATAAATTAGTTTGGATAGGTAGATAGTAAATAAAAGGGAAAATTATAAACACTCTCGAGATTTGGTGAAAATACAGATTTTCTCCTGAGGTTTGAGAAATTACATCTCGCTCTCTTAGGTTTATATTTCCATAACAAATTACCTCCTGAGGTTTTTATTTTCATACAGATTCTCTCCTAATTTTTTCTAATTTGTTATGAAAATTTGACCCTCAGGGGGCAATTTGTAATTTTTCAAACCTCAAGGGGAATCTCTATTTTCACCAAACCTCAAGGGGGGTGTTTGTAATTTGCCCTTTAAAACATAGCTTGCACAGAATGACACCTATGTTCATTGTGCTCTCTAGATGTGGAAGTCTGGAAATTGCCTTGTTTCGATGTTGAAATCCCCACACCCTACATGAAGTTGTGGCATGAGAGGTATTCTGAGTACAGACGAGAGATGAGTGAGGCTATGAAGTTAGACGACGAATTAAAGAACGATGCTGCACATGCAGTGACCAAGAGATATAAACAGGTGATGATCAATATATCATTTTTTATACTCAATTTATATCCAGCAGTTTATTGATTTAACATGTTTGAATTTCAGTTGCTATATGGAGCTGCGGCGTTTGAAGAAAGTCCAAGGAACAGTGAGGATATATACAATGAGGCCCTCGCGATTTATAACATAACTTATGATTATGCAAAGAGGAATCGAGATGTCAAGAAATGCGGCTTTGCTTGGAAAGTTGCAGGTTCGGCGCTCTTTAAGCTTCATGTCATCAAGCAGAGTGAAAAAACAGAAAACCCCATAGTTTGTTCGCCATCAGTTTTACGTGAGGTGTTGAATTAGAAGACTATACCAGTTGTGTTCGTAGAGTTTCATGATATGAAAATGTATTATATAATCTAAGTTTGTAGTGTATATGAATGTCATAGACTAATATGATCATGTCAATGCCTAAGCAAGTTCAAATGCGTGTAAATGTAGCCTGAGGCTGCGTTTGGTTCTTTTACAATTATGATTCTAATAAAAAATTTTGAAACTCTTTTTAAAAGTTATAATTAATCACTTAAAATTTAATTCAAAAATTATTTTTAAAACTCATAATTAAATACATAATTCAAAATTTAATTAATTAATTTTTTTAAAATTCAAAATTAAATTATTTTTAAAACTCAAAAAATTAAAAAATATTATTTTATTTTATTTTTTAAAATCATAATTTGGGTGTAGAGTCGTATTTTGAGTTATGCATTTTGAAAAGAAAGAATTTATTTGGTGGTAAGTTTAAAAAGAGCTTTGAGATGTATTTTGAATTTTGAATTTTCATGAGAGATGGTAAGGTATGGCCGACCTTAGAATGGGTGGTACAGCTGTGTCCTACCGAGAGAGTAGAAGGCGTTACCAACAAACCAGCCACCATTGTAGCACCCACACTTCCAGTTGTATTTTGAAATTTATTTATTTTTAAATATTTTAAAAAAATTAATTTTATTTTTTTAGGATAAATATTTTATATTTTAAATGTTTATTTATTTATTTTAATTTGTATTATATTTTATATATTTGTGTGTTGTATTTTTTTAATATTTTAAATATATTTTTTAAATATTAAAAAAGTTATTTTAAATATATAATTTTTATTTTATAAATATATTCTTAAATATTTTTAATTTTTTTGTTATATATTTGAAACTTGGTTATAATTCAAGTATAGTGTTTTGAAATAGTGTGGAGTTTTGATTTATGTATCTGGTTATATGTTTTGAAAATAATTTTAAATTGAGTTTTAAGAAATGTATTTGGTTATGATTTGAATGTGGAGTTATGTTTTGAGTTTAAAATGTTAAAATTAAAAAAATTAAAATATTTACAAAATAAAATATTTAAAATAAAAGATAAAAATTTCTTAAACATTTTTTAATATTTAAAAAAATAAATCCAAAAAATTTTAAAATAAAACTCAAAATTCAAAAACTCAAAACGCAAAATACAATTAAAATTTATTTTCAAAATTCAAATTTTTTCCAAAATTTAAAAACTCTTTGCAAAACACTTTTTAACTCTTTAAAATTTATAACAAAACAAATTTTCTCTTTTTAAAATTCAACTCACAATTTCACACTTAATCACAACTCCACATTCAAATTATAATTTTAAAATTAAATTAATAAGCTTCTAACAAGTAATCTCAAAATTAAAAAGGAAACTCAGCTTTTGTTATTCAATTCTCATCAAACAGAAGGAAGAACTCTTCCATGGAGTTTTACAATAAGAGAGAAAAGAAAAAGAAGAAGAACAAAAGAAGATACAACCTACCCTATCTGTAACTCCCTCCCCCCTTATAATCCCTTTCCCGTAACAGATCCTGTAACAAAATAACTACCCACAACTGTCTAATAGAACAGTTCCTATCATTCCCCACCCCTTAAAAGGAAGCTTGACGTCAAGGCCGGAAATGAGGAAAACACTGCTGCAAGGAGTACCAAGTCTCCCAAGTGGCATCATCAGGAATAGAATTAGACCAGTGGACCAAAACCATGGTAAGAGGCCGACCATGTTTCTTGATCAGTTTTCTATCCAAAATCGCAATGGGTTCCAATTGTAGCTGGCCATCAAGACTGGTAGGTGGAAGGGAAGGTTGCACAACAATACCTTGACCCAGTTTAGGCTTCAATAAGGGGACATGGAAAACTGGATGTAGCTTGGAGGAAGATGGCAAATTGAGTTTGTAGGCAACAGGTCCCAGCTTCTCCAGGATTTGGAAAGGACCAAAATACTTGGGAGCTAGTTTAGCATTCCTCTGTAATGCCAGAGGAACTTGCTTGAAAGACTGAAGTTTAAGGAAAACCCAATCGCCAACTGAAAAAACTCGCTCAGACTTGTGCTTATTTGCTTGTTGTTTCATTCGATGCTAGGACTGAACCATATGCTCTTTCAACAACTTCAAAATAGCAGCTCTATCCTGCAACAAGTATCAGCAGCTGCCACAACAGTATTCCCTGGAATATAATGGTTCAAGCTGGAGGGGTTTGACCATATAAGGCCTCATATGGTGTGACTCCCGTAGTGACATGGTAGGTAGTGTTATACCACCATTCAGCGAGAGCTAGCCATTTGGTCCATACAGTAGGTCTGTATCCGGCTAAGCACCGCAAGTGCCCCTCAAGGCATCTATTAACTACTTTAGTTTGGCCATCCGTTTAGGGGTGATAAGAAGAACCCATACACAAACTAGTACCCTGCAATCGAAATAATTCCTTCCAGAATTTACTAGTAAACACCGGGTCCCGGTCTAAAACAATAGAAAGAGGCATCCCATGAAGTTTAAACACATTATCTAAGAATACTTGAGCTACTGCAGTAGCGGTGTATGGATGGGTTAAGGAAATGAAATGAACATATTTACTAAGCCTATCCACAACCACATAGATCATAGTTTTATGGGAAGAGCTGGGTAACCCTTCAATGAAATCCATCGAAATATCACTCCAAAGCTTAGTAGGAATGGGAAGGGGCTGTAACAACCCAGGTGCTGCCACTGTTTCATACTTATTCCGCTGACATACATCACATTCAGCCACAAACTGAAGTACATTAGATTTTAGGCCTTTCCAATAAAAACCTTGTTTGATTCTTCTATAAGTTCTCTCGCCTCCTGAATGCCCACCGGTGGGAGTAGCATGATGTTCCTTGATGAGTGTGGTCTTTAGTTGAGGTGAATTACCCACTACCAACCTGGTTTTGTAATAGAGCATTTCATGCTGCCAAAGAAAATAAGGATGACTGGTTGGATTCTGAGTCAAATCTGCGATAAGTTGTTGGATAGAAGGGTCTTGTTCCCAACTAGTTTGAAGATCCTTAACCCAATGGCAGAGGACAACGGAGAGAGCAGACGTACTGCTCATATCTTCCTCTCATTTTCTGGACAAGGCATCTGCAGCGTAGTTAGATTTACCACTCCGGTATACAATTTCGTAATCAAAACCCATGAGTTTGGGAAGCCATTTTTGTTGCACGAGAGTGGTAATTCTCTGCTCCAGCAAGAATTTGAGGCTTTGGTGATCTGTCCTAATGTGGAAATGTCTACCCAAGAGATAATGCCTCAATTTGGTAACAGCTAGAACTATAGCCAAGAATTCCTTCTCATATGTAGATAACCCAAAGCTGCGGCTAGACAATGACTTACTAAAATAGGCTATGGGTTGTCCCTCTTGCATCAATACAGCTCCCAACCCCTTATCAGAAGCATCACATTCCAGCACAAAGGTTTTATCATAATTGGGTAAAGCCAATACAAGAGCAGTAGTCATAGTTCTTTTCAATAGAACGAAAGCTTGTTCAGCATCCTCTGACCATTTAAAGGCATCCTTTTTAAGCAATATAGTAAGGGGTTGGCTGATCTTGCCATAGTCTTTTATGAACCTTCGGTAATAGCCAATCAAACCCAAAAATCCTCAAAGAGCTTTCAAAGATTGAGGTCTAGGCCAAGTAGACATAGCGTCTATTTTAACGGGGTCTGCAGCCACACCAGAACCAGAAATAATATGCCCCAAATACTTCACTTGCTGCTTCCCAAAAGCACACTTGGACATCTTAGCATATAGTTGATGAACTCTCAATTTTTCCAAGGTCAAAGTCACATGAAACATGTGTTCGGCCCAGCTCTTACTGTATACGAGGATATCATCAAAAAATACCAGCACAAACTTCCTCAAAAATGGCCTAAACACATCATTCATCAGGCTTTGAAAGGTGGATGGAGCATTGGTCAAGCCAAATGGCATGACCAAAAATTCATAGTGGGCTTCATGCGTTCGAAAAGCTGTTTTTTCAATGTTAGGAGCATGCATCCGAATTCGATGGTACCCAGATCTTAAATCCAACTTAGAGTAGAATTGAGCTCCATGCAACTCATCAAGTAATTCATCAATCATGGGAATAGGGTATTTGTCTTTGATAGTCTCCTTATTTAAAGCTCTGTAGTCAATACACATTCGCCGGGTATTGTCCTTCTTTTTGACCAAAAGGACTGGTGAAGAAAAAGGAGACACACTCTGCCTTATAACCCCTGAGTTCAACATCTCTTTTACTATTTTCTCAATCTCATTCTTCTGAATATAAGGATATCGATAAGGCCTAATATTTGGGGGATGACTACCATCCTTGAGAGGTATTTTGTGATCATGTGATCTACTTGGAGGTAAGTCATTGGGTTCCTGAAACACATTAGTATAATCATGTAAGATTTTATCAAGATCCGAATGAACCTCATGGTCAACTTCCACAGAATTGGAATGTAGGTTGCAAAGATGAGCTATGAGTCCTTGTGGTTTTTTCTGCATCAACTTCTCCATTGCCTTAACTTCAATTTGCTGTATCTCCACTGTTGCACCACCTCGCAGCGCATGTTTTTTGCCAAATGCAATGAATGCCATCTTCAAATTCTGAAAATCCCATAACACCGGTCCCAAAGTAGATAACCACTGGACTCCCAATACCATGTCATAACCCCCCAAAGGTAATAATCTCATGTCAGCTGTAAAAATTGTACCCTGCATAACCCACTGGAAATCCTTGACCATAGCATTGCTTTGTAACTTGGTACCATCAGCTACCACCATTGTTAAAGGATTGGTGAATTGGATTGATGCTCCAGTTCGTTTTGCCATTACTGGGTCCAAAAAATTGTGGGTACTACCTGAATCAATTAATATAGTGACCATATTCTTCTTAACCTTTCCTTTAATTCTCATAGTCTTATAAGAGAAAGAACTTGATAGGGCATGAACTGAGATTTGCAATTCTTCTTGCACATTTTCTTTGTCCATGTCTTGCACCACCTCCTCACAGACATCTTCCTCATCTTCAGCTTCGAGCATAAAGAGTTACTTCTTCTTGCAAACATGGCCTCTGAAATATCTCTCGTTACATCCATAACATAATCCTTTCATTCTTCTCTCCTCCAATTCCTTCTGTGTTAGTTTCTTTACAGCAGTTACTGACTCCACAGGTTTTGAAGCTGGCTCCATTGATTTGCTACTTGTAGGAAAACTGGTACTGTAGCTTTTGGAATAAACTCTATTCTTCTTAGCTAAGGCCTCAATTTTGTCTTCTTGTAACCTTGCTAAACCCATGGCTTGTGACACATTTCTTGGCCTAAACATCTGTACTCCTACCTTGATTTCATCCTTCAAGCCACTTATAAAACAACTAACAAAGAATTCTTCTGATAACCCATTTGTTTTATTTGCCAATTCTTCGAATTTTCCCTAGTAGATTTGGACTGTTGATATCTGTCTCAATTTCGATAGTTGTCCCATGGCATCATCAAATAGGCTATCTCCAAATCTATCAACCAGGGCCCCAACAAATTCCCTCCAAGATCTGAGAACATGGGTCTTTTCATACCATCGAAACCAATGAATAGCCCTATCCTCCATGTGTATTGAAGCTAATCGCACTTTTTGTGTTTCATCAATCGGATTAAATTCAAAAAACTTCTCACATTTGTATACCCAAGCCTTAGGGTCTTCATTGAAAAATTTTGGGAAATCCAATTTGGCAAATCTAGTGTGCTACTGATTTGGATTATTGGTGGGTTCTTGTGTAGGAATGATCGGAGGAACCGAAGAAGAAGAACTCACCTTTTCTGCGATTTGCTCGTACTTCAGGTTCAAAGCTAAAACCAGATCCTTGATTCCAGCCATGGCTTCGGCCTGTTTATTTGAATTTTCTTTTAGATGCTGAATAGCATCCTCGATTCGTTTGATTTCCTGAGATCGTGTACCGTCCGCCATTACCGAAGTGATTTGCCTAAGTTCGAAGAATGGTGGCTCTGATACCACTGATAAGCTTCTAGCAATTAATCTCAAAATTAGAAAGGAAACTCAGCTTCTGTTATTCAATTCTCATCAAATGAAAGGAAGAACTCTTCCATGGAGTTTTACAATAAGAAAGAAAAAGAAAAAGAAGAAGAACAAAAGAAGATACAACCAACCCTATCTGTAACTCCCTCCCCCCTTATAATCCTTTTCCCGTAACAGATCCTGTAACAAAATAACTACCCTACACTCACAACTGCCTAACAGAGTAACTACCCACAACTGTCTAACAGAACAGTTCCTATCATAAATCAAACGGTGCCTTTGAATATCTATGTTGTGAAGCAAGTGTGATATATATATATATATATTGTCATGTTTGATGCAATTATAACAATATTAGTTTGTATAACATATTTTTAGTCAGTAACATTTTGTTTTGTTAGATTAATAAATGTAAACCTAGCGAACCTGGTTCTGCATTAGAGACAGCTCATTTTTATATATTTATGTTCTTTTTGTTTTTTTTTTATTTGGAAAACAATGTTGAAGAGCAGAAATGCAAACAGGATGAGTTTAAAAAAATAAATGTGGATGCATCATCTGTGGAAGATCTGTTTCTCCGAAGAAACGCATGCTTAAAGGTAAAATGGATAAATTACTGGCTTTTTTTGAAATTTTGAAATAATATAATAAAAGTTGGCATAATTATATTAATCTCTTTTGTAATAATGGAAAGTTTAACAATGTTAGTTTTAGTAGGTAAATTATTTTCTTAATCTTACATATTCTAGTTTTTTTGGTCAAATTTCCATAATTGGGATTGAAGAGGCTGAATATGAAATAGGTCGGATCCAAGCCTTAGACCGGTCCAATCCTCTAAGCCCAAATCCAAGTGGATCAAATGAACATGTGGGCAAGCCAATTAAGCCCAACTATATGATCAACAGTCCACTCAAGTCCTCAAGCACTTGGGCCCAACTCGCAGTGGAAAGTCTAGTTCAATCGCAATTTTGGGCTGGGTCGAGCTGAGCTGAGCTGCAGGACTTAATCTATGGGCCGAACCCATACAAAGATATCTGAATGGGCCAACCTATCTCTTCAAACAGTCTCACAAAAGGCCGAGCCAAGGCACAACGATACCGAGCTGAGGAAACCTCTCAGAGAAACGTGGAAGCTATGAATGCATGCATGTGCAAGCTTTCACCTCGGTTGGTCCCCTCCCCCATAGAATCACGAAAACAGTTTACAAAGGGAATGTGATCTGTTATATGCATGGTTACAATGAGTATATGCATCCATTGTCAACTACCTTGTGGTCTTCTACCTTGAGCAATGTTAAAGGAAGCTTAGAAGCACCAAAGTTCCATGAAACTATCTTGGGCAACAAGCAAAGTTTTCTATATAAGCCTCACTCTCTTCATATTGAAGGTATCTGATCTTAACTTGAACATAACCGAATTTACTCTTTCCTTTCCTCTCTCCACACCTAGAGAGAGTCCTTCATCTTCTCTGATCACTCATTCCCACGCCGGAGGGGTTTTCGGCCAACCCCGGCCGAGCAGCCTTGACGGTGTTCTGTGTTGCAGGTCCTCGGTTCTTGAACAGTCCATTCAATTGTGGAGTTCCGATCCACTTTCATCTAGTGCGGTATTTGGTACGCACAGAGATCTATGTAAAGTGTACATATAATAAATTGGTGAAATTTAACTATATTTAATGAGTATAATTTAGGGGAAATTTCACTATAGGGGAGGCTTTAAAAAATAATTATGAATAAATGATAAATTTTATAAATATTATAATTAAATATATATATTTTTTTCAAGAATTTGTAATAATTTTTTGAAACCTGTAATTTCATCTATAATTTACCTCAATAAAAATGATCAAAGCAGTTTGTGATGGATTAGTAGGGGTAACAAGGGCCTAGTGGCATGTGGTCCTCAAACCATTTTACTTTATGGGGTAATTTGAAGGGGAATTTATTAGAAATTTTCTTTTTTTCAAATGGTTGTATTTTAATTAGTCTATAAGATATTATTGTATTCTAAACTTTTATTATTTTGAAATTTGATCCATAAAATCTTAGTTCTCATATTTAAGATATTTTATTAAAAATTGTACCTTTACAAATATTTTTTTGAAACCCTTAGCAACTTAGTGATGTGAATATTCATATTAAATGAATTTGATAGTGTAAATGTTCCCGTTGACGGTGTAAATATTCACATTGTTAATGTGAATATTAATGCGCATTTCAACCTATTATTATTAGGGATATTTTGGTAACTATGTCATCTATGAAACTTATTGAAACATAAAAAAATAATTTGAATTAGGTGAAATATAAGTAGGTGAAAATAGATTTATAAATAAATATTCCTAATTTGAAATTAGTTGATGTTTGAAAAAATATTTTTAAATTAATGGTAAATTTTAAAAATATTAGAAAGTGAAATTATAAACTATCTCTTGAATTAGTAAATATTTTTTAGACTTCCTCTAACATTTAAAATCCCCTTATTTCTATCTAGGATAAAGTACACTAACATCTTTTAAATTTGAAGAGGAGGGTATTTCAAAATAGTGGGACAGATAAAAAAAATTTATAAAAATATGTAAGATGTAAGTGATTTGGTGATGGGGCTTCATGTTTGTGTAATTTTTTTTTTTTCATTGGGATGTATTTCCCCCTTCACAAAAAAATAAAATAAATTTTATAGATGTTTGATGTAAGCTTTTTTAAATTTTAATTAGGAGTGTTTGATTAGCAAAATTAATAGTGAGTGAACTAAAAATTCATAAGATTAGTGTATGATTGGTTTATTTAGTTAAATTAGCGATATACACAATTCTCTTTTGACCACATTTGTTTTGCAATAAATATGAAAATAAATAATTTCAATTATATGTATGTTTTGCGTTATTAATTGTAATATTAAAAGATTTATCCGAATAATAAAATTTGTAATTAAACAATGAAAATGTAAGTCTCATAAATTAATAATTTCAATCATATGCTATAATCCGCTTAATTAAATAAGCCCATAATACTTTAACTCTCTTTTCATTAGAAATTTGTTAGTCATGTGAATGAAACAAAAATGATATTGTTATGTCGTTTATATTGAAATGTGTGTTCTACTTCATTTATTTTTATATCTTTATATCAATGGATTAGTGTTGGCTTTTTTGGCTTTTGAAGGTTAATTATGTAATTTAAAGCGTGCCAGTAAGAATCAATAAGTCCTTACAGAATTTTAATTGCCAACCAATTATCAGACGATTGTGTTGCAGTTCTTTTAGTCTCAAGAGGACTTTTACTGGTGGCTTTTTAGGAGAAACTTATAAATGATCACAAAATCAAAATAGTTCAAAAACTAAATTTCATTAAGTAAATAAGAACTTACGATGAAATGACCAAGCCTTGAAAAAGGTTTACAACAACGACTATTTGAAACTACTCCTAGGAAATGAAGTGCAGTACAGGAATTGAAGTTTTGGAAATATAAAGAACTGGAAATGTAAAACTGGAAAGGAAAAATGAAGTAAATAAACTGGTATATGGATCTGAGTCTGGGTCTTGCATTCTGGGGCCTTCTCCTCTATTTATACTTCCCAAAGGTAACCGTCGAAATGGGTTTCCAACCATCGAAATACACTTCCACGATCTCTGGTCATGGCTTCGCATAATCAGCTTTTACTACGCCATTCCTTCAGTTAGGCTTCTCTCCTATATTTGAATTCAAACTTTTGAGTAACTGTTGGGCCATGTTACCTCGCGCCTTCTAACTGTTTTCATGTAACGCAAACCCATCATTACTAATATTGTGATAACCCTATCTTGTGTTATGTTAATTAATCTTATTTTCGATTGTGATTATGTGCTTGATGTGATTTTGAGTGCCATTTATATGATTATATGTGTTTTTAGATCTCCATCTGTTCACCGTAAGAAGATCTATTTGGCTTTCTGCTATAAAATTTAATTAAAGGCCGTAAAGGCGACAGAAACTGAAATTAACTGCATTTCTGCGATCAGCGTAATTTTTAGAGCCTACGGTGAAATTTAATTAAAAATTGATTCGGACCAAATTAATTAGATTAAATTGATTGAAGTAGACACAATTAACTAGCCTTCATCCAGGTTGATTAGGCAAGTATATATATATATATATGGGCCTAATTACAATTAAGCTCAGCATTCTTGGAGCTCAAAATTTGAGAAATACACTCTAGAGAGAGAGTGAGCTAAATTTAGAGAGAGAGAGAGAGAGAGAGAGAGAGAGAGAGAGAGAGAGAGAGGGCTCATTCTCGAAGATTTCGCAAAGGAATTCAAGAACTAAGAGGATTAACTCAAGAATTGGCTATAATTGGTAGAGTTGAAGCTCCTAGGTGAGTAATTGAACTCAAAACCATGGGTGTAAATCTATAGTTGAGTGAATTCAAAGATATTATGAAGAATTTGAGGGCCATATGTTCATGCATGTATAGAATTGCCATGAGTTTCCATGAGATTGCGTGATCTAGCATAAGGCATATTAAACATGAAGATTTGTGCACCAAAGTTTACATGCATGCATAATTTTGATGAGCTTCATGATTTTGAACATTAATTGTACCATTTGAAGTGGAATTGGAGTAAATATTTTACATGCATACATGATTCATGAAAATTGGAGGCTTAATTGCATGAGTTTTGAAATTACAAGAAGAGTTTGTGATGATTTGAAATATGGATCATGATTTTTGGTCAATTGACTTCGAATTACCCATGTTTTCATGCTAGGCATTGTTTTTCCATAATTTGGTACAAAATATGCAAGCTTTGGAACTTTGGGAGGGCATTTTGAGCTTTAAACAAAATTCAGGAAAACCCAGAATTCGACCTGTCCGCTCCAGTGAGGAAAGTCTCGCTTGAGCGTGAAAATTTGGCTCCCAGAAGTTTTACAAAAATTGCATAGTGGCTCGAGCGGCATACTTTACACTCGAGCGAACCTTGTTTCGTGAAGACTCCCCACTTGAGTGTCGAGAATCTCACTCGAGCGTGAATTACACGCAACCAGTACTTTTGCAGACTAAAGGCGTCCGCTTGATCGACCAAATCTGTGCTCAAGTGGAGAGCCCTGTTTCAGAAATTTTGATAAGTTGCATTATGTTTTGTTTTCCATTTTCTTTCGTTTCTAAGCACTCTTAGGCATGCATTAAGCATTGTAAATGAACTAAAAGGATCGGAATGAGGCCTAAGAGAAATAAATAAATTAAGAACGGATTAAATCGCTTGTGACCCAGTGTGCTATGAAATGTGTAGGATCAAGCGTAAAGGCAAATCCATCGACAGAACACTGCGAATAATATCTTAGTAAGGATATTTTGAAGTATGCTACTTTCTAAATGCCTACCTCTGAATAAGTTTCATGGAATTGCTACTTTGAATTGTAAATGAATGTTCATTTGACATAAATGATTGGACCAAAGGCCGTTTGACATAAATGATTAGGCCAAAGGCTGTTTGACATAAATGATTGGGCCAAAGGCCGTTTGACATAAATGATTGAGCCAAAAGCCATTTGACATAAATGATTGGGCCAAAGGCCATTTGACATAAATGATTGGGCCAAAGGCCATTTGACATAAATGATTGGGCCAAAGGTCATTTGACATAAATGATTGGGCCAAAGGCTATTTGACATAAATGATTGGGCCAAAGGCCGTTTGTCATGAATGATTGAGCCAAAGGCCGTTTGACATGAATGAATTGGCCCCGAGGCCGTTTGATAAGAATGAATTGGGCCCGAAGCCGTTTGATATGTTTGGGCTTGAGGCCGTTTGATGTACTAGATAGTAACATGAATGGGCCTAAGGCAGTTTGATATTTCCGTTATGAATTTCATTCATGTAATTTCTCTATTTTGATATTATTCACTGGGCTTTCGCTCACTCTCATTTATGTGCATGTAGGTGGGCAAAGAGAGGTCCAAACCCAGCCTTAGTGAAGAATGTCAGAGGAAGTCAGTTTTGAGGAGTCAGCCCGAATGTCTCACGCACGAGACTTTATTTTTGTTCTTTTATTCTTCTGTTACTCTTTTGCTATCTAGGTGAATATGTTATATCACCTATGTTTATAAACTTTTGTTTGGCTGACTACACGTTTGAAGTTCCTGGATGTACCAGATGTTAATTCTGTCTATATGTGTGAGTTATTGTAATATGTTTTTGGAATAATTTCGCTATGCCATATAAGCACAACTCATTGGACAAAATTTTTAAGTCCGCTTCTGTTTAGCCCCATTATTGTTATAACTATGTTTGATTTTGTTTGAGGCTGTAGGTAATCTCTTGATTACTGGCTGGTTATGACCTTAATCCATAGGGACGAGTTCGGGTCATGACAAATATGAACTGCTACGTGTCTGTTGCTGATTGGAGACTTGTATTAATCCCCCAAACCACCCTTTACGAGCCACATGTTAAGCTGGAATTAGCCTGTACAAAATATATAGCCAACATTACTCTACACACTAATATACCCAATACTTGGTAATATTAGTGGATCAGTGTGCTTTATCCACGTCCTAGGACGTGCATGGACTTGGCTGAAGTATAACCGTCTTCTTAAAAATGAAGCACTGAACTTCATTAAATCATTCCTTACATTTTGAACATTCCCTCCATTATCTGTGAATACGAAGAGACTGATACATCTCCAATGGCCAATCACGCTTTTTCTTACATTGATCGAGCATACGAGGAGGTATTTGACAATGATGACTGACCTCGAAAGAACCTTCATGCATTTATTGGCCACATTTATCCACCCCCATTTATACAAGTTATGGAAGTTTTTGCACCATATGAACCTCTGGACCAAGCATTTGCACAAATAGATCTTGGAAGCTCTTCATCTGCTCCAAAACTCTCTGCATGGGATGAAGCTGCTTGATCATCCTCTGGAAATACTGGCTGGGATGCTTGGCCCACACCTACTCAACCTCAAACAAGGGAATGAATCCACCATTGATTTCCCGAATTTGATGATCCCACTGCAATTCATCCCTCCATGCGCAGTTCTATAATATATCCATACGTCTCCCTTGACCGTCTTCGCAGCCTTGAAGACAACTTGCTTTCGGCATGGTATGCTTCCACATTGTCATCCGGAATAGTGCGAAGGACTCCACACTCTGTTGAGGCCTTGGGAAACAGTCCTACACTCTTAGCCAAAAAAGTAAAACTCTGCTCCTTTGATTGGCTAGAATGTATAAACAAGGTTGAGTTCCCACCTTCATTTGGAGAGGACCCAACTACTCCTTTCCTACCCTCCAATCCTAACTAGGTTGAAAAATTGAAACTCACCCTCTTCGAGAGCCAGCATTTTGCTCCCTACCAAGATCCAGTTCTTTCTATTGCTTACTAACAGTATAGAGCCCAGACTCTGCTTGCCGCTTTCTCCCATTTATCCTTTAAGGTCTTTCGAGATGATATTCCTCACAAGAACTTGTGTGGTCCTGTGATATTATCTCTCGAAGCCACATCTTTAACCCTATAGCCCAGGCAGAGCTTCATACTTTCTTGGATCAACTTCCTCTTCTACTCAACTGGCATACAAATGCTTCTATTACCAGTGAGTTGTTGGAGAACACCTCTACTGTTCGTATTCAAATTCAGTATGAAGCAGAGAATCTTCTTGAAGAATATGAAAACTTTAAGAACCAAGATTCGGAGTATGGAGAAGATGCCATTATGAGCGATGCACATGGGGAAGGAGGAATGGATGAAACAGAGAAGGCTCTTAAACAAACAAAATTTGAAATAAAGGCCCAACAACTCTTCTTCCAACTAAGGGCTCATCAGTTAGATAAACCAAATTTAGATAGAATAGAAGATAGGTTAGGAAAAGATTATGTATTTATTGAAATTTCCTGGACAAAGTTTCATGATCTTGTGACTTTGTCCATTCCTTATTTTTATGAAATTGAGAATGTAACCAAGTAGGTTTTCCCAATGTAAATATTGCATATCAGTAAAACTGGGTTCTTCTAATCTCATTTGTCATAATCTGGTTTTATATTCCAATTGAATGATCGAATGCATGGCGAATATGACTTTATTCCTTACTCTGTCTATGTAATCTGTGAATAGCAGCTTCGAAGCAACCAACTTGCTTTGATGCTTGGTTTCAAATGCTTCAAATCATAAAATTCCTCATAGGAGTGATAGTATTTGTCTTAGGTTTTCACATTCTAATTGTATGGTTAATATAATATGTGTAAATAACAGATTTGAACTACCCAATCTTGCTTTGAGGCCTGGCTCAGGTGTTTCAAAGCATGAAATTTCTCTTAAGAACGGCCACATTTTCCTTTGAAGGGTCTTATATAAGCAAAAGTGTAAGATAAGTCCTTTGGCCTTTGGACTTTCTATATTGCTTAACCAAGAACTGGTTCCATAGTGCTTATTTATGCTAAAAGAATAGACAAGAACCATATTCTAATCATAGGTCATTGCAAAGATCCCTTCGAAGGAAACTTCCTTTGTTGGAAAGTCTAAAAGCATGCCTCCAGGATTCCTGAAGTGAACACATCTCAACTATGCTTGAATTTAAGGTATAAGATTGAAGCCAACTACCTGTTTTCAAAGCTAAGCTAAGTATTTGAAAACTGGCTTCGAAGCCAAGCTGGGTGTTTGAAAGGTGTTTCCTTTCTTCATAAGGTATCTACATACTGATTCGAAGATAGTTTTCTTCCTTGTGTTCTCAGGGATTTTAAAATAAAAGCCTTAATCACACATGGGTTAGAACCTGAGTCCATTTAACCTGTTATATTAAATGGGTAACTTTGAACAGAAAGGTTTAAAACCCCATTTTCTTGCGCTTTATCTACACGCTTGTCCAAAGTTTCCCTTTCACTCATGTTGCTCCTATCTGCAGCTCCTTGCCTTTCCGTTCACTTTCTTCTTTGAATCCCTCGCTAATGGCTTCTTCTTCCAAAATACCAGTCGTCGAGCGTGTAAGCCCATCTGTGGCTTTGAGAAAAATCATCAACGAAGAATGTGACAAATACAAGGCCGGTGAACGGTGCGCTATCGATGGGCGCATCTTTATTCCCCGTCACCATGCTCAAGGAGAGTTTGTTCTTGGACCCATTTTCAGAGAAGCTCCTGCCCAACTCCCTGCTTTGTATCCGCGCTTAAAGGATCAATGCCTATTTTACGAGGGTGGCCTTGATTAGGGAAGCTGGAAGATGAACCATCCCCATCGCTGCTGGCCCACATTGAGGCCAGAATAGGAGGAATGGTACAACCGAGTTATTCCTGCCAGGACGCTGGACCTCCAAGAACTCTATCTCCTTGACGCCCTTCGATTAGCTAGGTTTTCTATTCCTGAAGACCCTTTTCTCATACCTACTGCACTTTGTTTTTGGAACCCAACTTTCAATTTTTTCCAATTTTGGTGTGGCATGATGGCCCCCACTGTCCTTGACTTGTGCCATCTTCTAAGGTTATCACCTGCTGGTACTCCTTCGATCCTAATTATCCTGATCTTAATGTTCCCTTCTCTATCCCCTCCTGACCTCTTCCTTTAGTGATTTTGTGAAATCTGAGAATAAAAAGGAAGGTCCTGTGACTGATCGGGAGTTATTTATTTATTTTTTCTCTTATATTGGCTTTGCAAATTTTTATTTTGTACCTCCTCACACAGGATTATGCCTGAGTTTGCCTCTCTTGCCAAGGCTCTTGCTTCGGCTAAGAAGATAGCCTTAGCTCCTTATGTACTGGGTCATGTATATAGGGTTTGCTCTCAGTTTTGTGAGAAACCTCTAGATGCCAACCAAGGAGGACCGCTCTCTGTGCTGCAACTCTGGCTTTTTGCTTACTTTACGGACTTACATTTCAGGTGCTTGAGATTCTTGGTGCAAGACCCTACCACCTATGGAATGAAGTATGCCAGAGTCTCACTCTACCCTTTTAGCTTTGCTTATTACTTTACTTTCTTCCATCAACTCCCAGCTTCCCTCCTTGCCACTTTCTTCTGCCCCTTTGCGGCTAACACAGGGCCAACATGGCTGAGGACTTTCCTGGCTGACAACACCTGCTCCAACCCTATTCATAGAGATATGTGGGCCTCAAAAGGGAGCTCTATATTGGTACCTTGAACTTTTGAGCTTATAAGTGTATTGTCGAACCCTACTGCGCTGCCCAATTTGCTAGGCAATTTGGGCTAACTCAAGGAATTCCTGTCCTTCTCTACAGCCAAACTAACCCCAATCTTGCAACCAGAGAGCTGAAAGCACCAAGAACCAGGCTGGATGAGACAACTTCCAAGTGGATACAAGACTTGGTCGAATTCAGTTTCTTTCCCTTCATCCCACAAGGCACTGCATTGAGGAGGTACTAGAATTGGTGGACAGCTAATATAGAGGTGCTCCTAGCTATCTCTCCTCGGGATCTGTTGGTAGGGCTAGATGTGCCTTCTCAAGCTAAGTCCAAAGAGATTGGGACCACTACTATTGCCTTCATTGCCCATGTCATCCCAGCTCTTACTCCTGCTGCCTCATCTCCTCCTCCAAGAATCACCAAGGCTACTTTGAAGAAAGGTATACATTTATATTTTCCCTTTCTCTTTCTTATTATGATGCCTTGCTTATTTACTTATAGCTTCTATTTTTGATGTAGGAGCTCCACATGAAGACTCTTCTCAGAGAGCTCAAGCTTTGAGCATTCTCAAGGGCAAGCAGCAACAACAGAGGAAAAGAAAACTCTTGCTTGATCTTGAAGAAGAGGCACCTGAAACTCCTACAGAAAAGGAGGAAATAGAAAAGGAAAAAGAAACTCCGCTTAAGAGAAGAAAGAAAATGATAGTTTCTTATTCTGATTTTTCCAAGGACCCTACTCATGAGTTAGCTGCCAAGATAGTGAAGCAGGAGCATTCCAAGGAAATTATTGTTTTTTAGAGGTTTGAGAAAAGGAGGCAGCAACAAATACATAGAGAAGAGGCTGGTGCCGTTGAAGTAATACAAAAAGGAGGCTGCAAGGAAGAAACAAACTGCTGAGCTCTATGCCCTTCGTAGCTCTCCAACCATCACTTTGGCAACCACTGAAGCTGGTAATTATTCTTAGTCCATTCTACCAATTTCCCTTTTCAGGATTTTGCATGCACTTAACATTTTTCTGTCTTCTAGAATGCAGTAGCAGTTGGTCCATTTCCTCCTCCTTTGACACCGACTTCTCTTTCTTTGCCTATGGATGAAAGGCCCTTAAAGGCAGCCTCAAGAGGGAGAAGGAAGATCAGCACTGAAGTGCCAATGAGTGTAGAGCCCATCCAGATGATACTTCCACTTTCCAGCTCTATATTTCCCCTGCCTTCTTCCTTTCATTTTTTGAAGCAAAGCATCCCACCTTCCTTATGTCCAGGCCAAAGTCCATATCTCCCCCATCTATCTTTCATCTCTTCTCATTTTACTCCTCCTATAGTCCCAGTTGCCCTTCTATCACCTGAGAGAATTCCAGTTGTCACTTTATCTTTAGTGGTAACTGGTACTCCCAAAGAAGACGCTGGTGGCTCACCAATTCCCTCTCTACTATCCAGCTCTAGTCCCTTTTCTCTTGACTTGCTGGTAGCCAAGACAATAGACATTGCTAGAGATTTGTCCATTACTTCTTTTGTCCCCATGTTTCCATCTCTTCCTTCAACCAGTGACTCTTCTGTATGGCCAATATTAAAGGAAGAGATGAAAGAGATAGACATCTTCGAGACTCAATTGGCTAGCTTATTTGGCATATCTTCACCAGTTCGAGCACCAAGCAATGAGACTGAGCCATTGGTCCTTGCAAACTCCCTCTTGGAGATTATTGAGAGCTTTTCCACTGCTACTAAAGCCTTTTTGCCTCAGGTAGACTTGGGCACCCGCTTAGACCTACTATAATCATTCTCAAGGATTTCATTTGAAGCCTTACAAAAGCCTATCATTAAAAATGGTTTCCTTAAGTGCTACAGAGTGTTCGAGCAGTCCAATATGTCTTTCTCAAGCGACTTATCTCAAGCAGAAGCCACCTTAGATTTCTATGTCAATATTTGCCAGATGGCCAAAGTTGTAGAAAAGAAATTGCTGAAAGATAAGGAGTTTGTCTCCCATATATATGCTGAGGCGTTTGAATTAAAGAGACAACATTCCTATGCCTCCCAGTTTTGAACCCAACTCTTAGAGAAGAAAGCCCAACTGGAAGAGGAGCTAGTAGTAGTCAACCTAGACTTGGATCGAAATGCTAAAAAACTACAAATTACTAACCAAAGGCTAGCTGACAGAAAGTAGGACATTGTAGACACCCCATTTTTGACCGCCCTTAAGACTTGGGCGCCTCAGGTTAATCACTCGATGATGAAAGTTACTGTAGACACCCCATTTTTGACCGTCCTCAAGACTTGGATGTCCTCGTAGGTACATCCAGTGACGAGTCTGATTACTCGTCTAGTGCTCGAACTTCGCGGCGGAGCGCCGCAGGTTTGATCTTTCCAAACCCTGCATCAGTTCTATCTCATTTTTGGACCATGTTTTGGTCCTTTTAGCATGTTGCTTTTGGAGCACTGCCGGCCATGAACTTTGGCCTACCGACCATTGATAGGCCCTGCCGGCCATCAATGAGGCCCTGCTGGCCATCACTGATGGCCAGCCGGCCACCAGTGCATCAGTAGATATTTTTAGATATTTTTTGACAGCTGTTTGCACAGATTGGAGCATCTGCTTGCACGTGGGTGGTTGGATCTTTACAAGAGGATTTTGTATCTTCTATATATGGGGACCTTCCTCTTGCATGCAAAGGGTTACAAAATTTTGTGAGCAAAATTTCTCTCTCTCTCTCTCTAGAATCCTCTCTCTCTTCCTATTTTGTGCTTGAAAGTGGGAATTCTCTACATATTTGCATACAACCTCTTGACCAGACACCTTCATCTTGGAGCTGAGATTCTTGGAGGCCTTGTTTGAGCTCCTAAGGTTGGTTTTAGCTCAGAATATTGGCTGTTTTGTTGCTGTGCTTCAAAGGTATAAAGCTTGCCTCTTTTAAGCTTTGTTTTAATTGATTGCTTGGCCATCTCTTTACACTGCTTTGGTCTGGTTTTTCAACCCTAAAAAACTCTATTTTTAAGGTTTTAAAATATTGGTTTAAGCCTTGTTGAGTTAGGGGGGTTGTCTCCTCTTTTGCTCTTTGGCTTGTGAAGCGTTTTGTGCCTCTTTTCAAGCTTTTAAAACAACCTTTTCTTGGCCTTTTAACCACTGAATTCCAGGGGAATTTAGTGGTAAAAACTTGGTTTTGAGGTCCAAAATAGGAGGGGGTGGCGTCCCCTCCTTGTGTCTTGTTTGCATGTATAGATGGCCTAGCATGTGAGCATGTTTTTCTACCTATTTGTGACTTGATCTTAACATGTTTTTGCTACTAATCTAGCATGATTTAACTCTGTTTTGAGTGGTCTTGGTCATATGAGACTTGTTATGCATGGTTGTAGTGTAAATGGCCTTTACTAGCTTAGTGTTTTGAGGCCTCTAACATGTTGAGCATGTGTTGATTGTATGTTTTGGCATCATTTAACATGTGATTTCAGTGCATATATCTCTGTCACACTTTCACATATTTCACTCTTTCATTGCTTTTGAGAGTTGTGCTTTGAGCCTTGTTTATGAGCCAATACATGAGCATGTTTTTCTTGCTTTTCATGCTACCATCTCAGCATATTTTAGCCACTGTTTTGGCATGTTTAAGCTCTGTCTAGAGTTGGTTTGGTCATTTGAGCTTGATATTGCATGCCTCTAGTGTAGTGCTCTTCATTAGCTTTAGTGTTTTTGGCTCTTAACATGTTGTACATGAGTTGTTTGCATGTTATAGTCTTATTTTTCATGCCATTTTAGCACTGAAATTCTGCAACCTCCCTCATTTCTTCATTTTTCCATTCGTTTTGAGGGTTGGTTAGTCTTAAGATTGTGTTTAAGCTTGAGATAGAGCTTGTGCTCAATGGTTTTAGCTCTCTTTTAAGGGTTTCTACTAACCAAAGACATGATCTCTCTCATGTCTTAAGCCATCTTTTGGTTGACCCCTCTCTCATTAGAGGACACTCATCTTGGACAAATTGACTAAAGAATGGCTTGGTAATGTTAAAATGTGTAAACAAGAATTGGACAAGTAAAACATGACTAAGATAAGCATGTTGTGTTTGCATTGCATGTGTTTAATCGGACATTATATTGAACACAAGGTAGATTGGTCCATTTCATACTTGAAGTGATGAAATGAGCCAATCTCTTTTGTCTCCATCACCCTTGATCATGCATGATAGGGTGGTGGTCTAGAGTCTTGTTTTGTGCATTCATTGAAAGTGTACAACTTGGATCTTTGGCCATCATGCATTGAAAATGCTTAATTGGTGGTTTTGGATACAAGAATGCCACTCCTTTGATGTTTTGAGATGATAAGGAGGGGCATAGTACAAACATATTCTAAAAAAAACCCTCAATTTTCCTCTGTCTGTGCTCTGTTGCAGTGTGGTGTTTCAGCACACCAGTGGCCGGCAGTGGCTTCATCCTTGGCCGGCAGCACCTCTCTTTGGTCGGCAGATGGCCGGCAGCAAGCAATCATGGCTGGCAGGCCACTGGTGCATTCCTCAGCAGTGAATTGGTAAGATGGGACAGAAAGTTCTTGGAGCAACCCTGCAAACAGAGCCACTCAAGAGCAAACTGGAGGGCTTTTCGGGGTGAACACCGAGTGCATGCATCCTCCATTACCCGAGGTAGGGCTGAGGCAGCCTAGTTTAAATATCATGCATGATTAGCTGGTTGTTTTAATTAACTAGTTTGCTAATTAGTTAAAGTGTTGTAATTATTAGTCTAATTAGTTTAATTAGATTAGTTTGATTAGTTTAGCTTAGAGTAGCTTAGCTAATTATTCATTCGGACCCTCCTTTGTGAGGGCGCAATGTTGTAATAAGTGTGCGTGTGTGTGTGCATGTCTTCCAACCCCACGTCTTTCTCCCTTTTACTTAATCGCTTTCGATGGTTAGATTGGGGATCATTTTCGATTAGCATTCCTTATGCTTGCATGTTTGTATCATTCATTTGTCTTGCATGCACTGAGGCTCGGTGCATCATTCAAATTGCATTGTATTTCAATACACTTAGTTGAATACGTGTTTCAAAGCATGTTATCAAATTGTTGCATTCATATGCCATCTTAGATAGCCGAGCCTATTTAGTTGCATTATTGCATGTGTTGCATTAGGCATCTTGTATAGTTAGGATCATGCATTGTTTCTAACTAGCTTTTGTTTTGGCTTGGAGTACACTGTAAGTTTTACGCTTTAGCATACTTGCATAAGTGTGAGTGTTGCCATGTTTCACATGCTTGCCATGAGGCTATTTGCTTAAGTGATTAACTGCATGAATGCTTGTGGATAAAGGCTTGGTTGCTTGAATTGGAACAATTCGATAAATGTGAGTTTTAAGCCCACTTTGTGAAGTGGCAAAATCATGTTTTAAGCCCACTTGAGGTGGCAAATCCGTGCTTTAGCCCACTTGAGGGTGCATTTTTAAACCATTTTTGAAAACAAACATGAGTTGTTTTGTTCCAATTCTCGCGATTTAGTCTATACTTGCTTGTGTGCGTCACATAATAAAGTTAGCTAAATAATCAGAAAAAGAACACATGAGGTTTATAAAGCAACATATCATGTTAGTAGAGGCTGATCTTTGATCGGGCGACCGGGGGTGCTCATTTCAGGACCTTCCCCTCTCGTACCCAAGTTCCCGAGTCGAGACAACTTTGGTGATGACGGACACGTGGCCTTTGGCACGAGTCAGGGTTTCCTAAATTTTTCAAAATAAAATATTTAGGTAGCGACTTTGTAATCTGGCAAAGCAGTCCAGTTTTGGCATTATTTGATTTAAAATCTGATTTTTCAAAATGATTTGCCTAATTGGACTCTTTGGTGTTTATCAGTCTCACATTGCACTTTGTGAGATTAGATTCAGAACTGTGACAGGAGTCCGAACTGTAGGAGACCAATTCGCGCCTCCGAAAGGGGGCGCGCAAAGAAAGTCAAGTCTACAGTTACGTTGTCTAATCGCTCAATTTCTTCAGCAAGAAGAGCTTCTAAATCCCAACCTTACACCCCATTTTGGACCAAAACTATTTTTGGCCAAAATTATTTTAGACCTTAAAACCCTCTTTTTCAAAATTTTTTTTTTTGCAAAGGTTTCTACGATGTTCCGAGGCTCACATTTTGTTAAAAATTATATTTTTCGATAAACCGAGCAAGGACAGAGTGGAAATAAATGAAAGAGAGGTGAAATTTTTGAAAAAAAATCTTTAAAACATCTTATTTAGAGGTTTGGAGTTGAAGAAAATTAGAGGAGAGTGAAGAAAACTAGTTGGGGAAGAAGTTGGGCTTGAATCCGATTAAGACAAAACTGAGCAACCTTCACTAAAATAGGCATATCTCTTTGCCCACTTAGAATTTAGATGTGAGGATGCCATCATTGCAAAAGTAGACTTTCGGGAGTTCAATTTAGACTGAAGAATGACTTAAAAATGAGTCCAGATAAGGGAGATATGCCGGTTTGAAGTCGAGTCTGGAAGCAGATTTTTGGTGGCCGACAGGCCACCTGTGTGGACGGCAGGCCACCACTTCTGGCCTGCCAGCCACTGGCGAAAAACCTAGATATTTTGTGTCAGCTGTCCCCCAAAAGCTCCAACTATTCCAGGCATGATATTTTCGACCTAAGGCTCATGTTTTCTATATATAGAGGACCTCTCTTCTTGCTTTCAAGCTTAGAAACATTTAGGAGTAAGGAAAGAATTTTGGAAAAATCCTCTCTCTACAATTCTCTCTCTCTCTCTCTCTCTCTCTCTCTCTTTCTCTCTCTCTTTCTACTTGCATAGCCTTCACCTAAACACTCTAAACCAAACCTAGAGAGCTTCTTGCTGAGGTGATTTGAGCTTGAATTTAAGCTCTTGAAGCACTTGAGAGTGTGAAATTGTTGGTTTATGGCTTAATGGTTCATTCCTTTTCAAGAGGTATACCTTCTCTTGCTTTTGTACCATCTTTACACCACTTGTTTTCCATCTTTTCTACTAATTTTTGGGCTGTATAAAACCTATATTTTTGGGCTGAAACTTGTGTATGATGGATGCACTTGAACCCCAATCATCTCAAACCCACGAACCCACTACTTCTGAGCTAATGAGCATGATTGAAGATCTTCAGAGAACTGTGGCAGATCTAGCATTTAGGATATTGGCTCCGTCATCGACCACATCACATACCAGAAATTTCATTTCAAAAGGCTCCCCAATCTTGGGACGAGCTGCATTTGAAGAAGGCCAATCCCTTGGCAAAGTGGAGGCAAATGGCAAGAACAAGGTAAGGGCAGGCATTGGTCCCTCTGAACATCTTTAGTGGGCTGTTGAGGCTTTGAAAGCCGAAAGACTGAACAAATAACAAGTGCTCGCAGTTGTTGCAAAGACTGTGGATGACACTTTTGCCACTCAGAATGAGAGCATTCTAAATCAAGGAGCAAGCCGGGAAAAGGGATGTCGTACTAGAAACGCCCCTTTCAGCTCCAATTCCACACCTATAAGAGATCATCAAACCCAGTCAATACCTGCCAAGCCCTTTGTCAAGCCTGTCAAAACTGGTAATTGCACCTTCAATCCCCTCTATATGACTTTGTCCAAAGCTCTCCAAATCCTTATAGGACAAGGCTATCTCAAACCCCTTGACCCTCTGCCTCTCCCGGATCCCCTTCCAGCCAGGCATAATGTTGCCAAGTACTGTGCCTTCTATCAGCAAATCGGTCATGACACTGACGGTTGTTATCGTCTTCGCCATGAAGTCCAAGATTTGATTGACAACGAGGTCATTGTCGCACCAGGTCCTACAAAGTCTATCGGTATTGGATCGATGAACTTGGGGGATAATGTGACTATGTGATCGGGGACAAACCACCTGCCGATGGTGCTCATTTTATCCCAGATATGGCGGATGGCACGCACTGTTTTGAGCAATGTGCAAATATTGTTTATTTACTTTTAGACTTGGGTATTGAGTCAGTCTTGTCTTTTTGAGTTAGTCTTTCTGTATGGAGTCTGTCTTGTTGTGTTAGAGGTTGGTGATTTCGGGGGTGTTACCTCGAACATCAGTATCTTGTTTTGTGTTTGTCTTTTACACTCTTTCTTTTGCGTCTGTTTCTTCCATTGAGCCAGTTACGCCAGAAGATCTGAATGAAACGGTAGTAATTTTCACTTACTTTTTCTGTGCCTTTAAATCATTGCATTGACCAAAGTTTTTAAAAACTATTTCCAAAATTGTGTTAAAAACAAAGAGGAAGGAATTCCTCGGGATTTATAAAAATTTGATCGATTGAGAGAAAGAGAGGTGTGCTAAGCTCCTAATGAATGAGATCATGTTTGTTAATGTGAGTACTGAGAAGGATCCTGGCTTGATCCAGATTGGTTCTGCATTGTCTTTAATGTGAGCGACTAGTCACTTTCTTAAAAGATTTCAAAAAATGTTTTGCGTGGTCCTATGAAGACATGCTTGGAATTGATCTTGAGCTTATACAGCATAGGATCACTCCCGGTCCCGAGACTCGACCCTTTTGCTTTTAAACCTCAAACTTTGATTCAGAATGTTCAATGATTAACCAAAATATGAGGCTTCCATGGTCGGATTCGAAGCAACCCTTGAACTAAGGGCAATAAGGTCAGATGTCATCAAAGGAAGCTTGCAAAGCTGGATGAGAAGCATTCCTTAAACTAGGGGCAAAAAAGGTCAGATGTGCTCAAAGATTCAAAATTGGGTCATCTCTTAAACCAATCAAGACTGGCAAGAAAGCCTAATCCCAGAATTTGAAAGAAGAAAATTTATTGCTGAAAGGACAATCGAGTTCTTATCCACAACACTAGGGGCAAATTCAGACCTGATCAGATAGACTTCTACATCATCAGCGAACAACAGCCATTCTCTTGGATTCAGATGGGTTCGAGATCTCAAAACCGATCAACATGGACAAGTTAAACTTTTCAATCATTGAGAGGCTCGTTGGGCCAAAAACCTGGAAAGGCGACCCAGGAAAAAGTTAGAGCAAGACAAGAAAAGAAAAGAAAAGAAATGAAAAAATGAAAAAGAACAAAAATGAAAAAAATGGAAAGAAAGAAAAAGAAAAAAAAGAAAAGAAATGAAAAGAGAAGACAAACAGAGCTCGCAAGGTTGAAAACCTGAAAGGGAGGCCTTGGCAAAAGTTAGAGCACAAAAGGAGAGTGTTAATACTCGAGTGCACCTTAACCCCCGAGAACTACGCACGACCTGATTCCCATCTTTGGGAAATGTAGGCAACTTCATCCCAAAGTTCGGCCCCAACCATTTTCAGCTTGCTGGTCTCATCCATGTTGATTGGCTGATCCTTGTTCAACTCGGCTATCTTATCCATGTCCAATTGGCTCATCTTCATTCAAAATCGGTTGTCCTATTCCGTTGGAAGATTCACTGCAAGACAATTCAAGTTCAGATCTGAGGTTATGCATCTCAAGAGTTAATTCCATGTTGGTTAAGCAGTGGCCATTTACAAAAATAATTTTTGAGGATTTTTAATGAGGTTGATTAATTTTATAAGAAATTATTCCATTTTTCCAAAACTGGACCATTTATTGGACCAAAAAAAGGAAAATTTTCAGTGCTCACAACCTGACTTACATGATTTCAAAGCAGAAAGTCAAACAAGCATGTTAATCTAACGCTCATATTGGTCAAAATTGTTTTAGTAGAAAGCCAAAAATAAAAAATGGTCAAAATGATGAACTAGGGCACAATCGAGTCAGGTTTTCTGTCTTTTCCCCATTGTCAACGTACTCACCAGAAAGGGCACAATTGAAGCTAATAGCAGAGGCCAAAAAGTTCTCTCATCCTCTAAGCAACGAGGTATAGAGCCAAGTGTGAAGCACGAACTAGAAATGGAGCAGAATATTCGACCCCACAATTTCTAGCTTATCCATCAACCACCTAGGGGAGGGATAAAAAATAAGAGAGATTAAAGAATAGAGAGATGTGTGCTGAGAGAAAAAGTGAGAAAAAGGCTTTTCAGAGAAAAAGAGATTGAGTGCCAAAGTGATGTGAGAATCACAAATGAGAAAGAGTGGGAAATATTACCTGGAGAAGCAGTAGGCTCCTCATGAACTGAGAGGTCTCCCGCCGATGGAAAGCAAATATCCAGTTTTGTGTTTGTTGTTTTTGTTTGTCTCGATTCTTGTTTTGAGTCGTTTTGAGTGTCAATAGATGTGTTTAGGTTGTTTTACCTTCGTTTTCTCTTTGTTGAGTCGTGGTGTATTGTAGTCAGTCGTAGGCTCAATACCCGGTTAAGAACTTATTTCTCAATTTCAATTTCAAAAATAAATCTTTTTGTGCTCAGAGTGCTATGCCATTCTCCACATTTGTACAAAACAGGGTTTAACCCAGGTCATGTGAGAACAATAGAACAAGGACCTATTTGAAGCTATTTAGGTTCTGGACTGCAAAGCAAAAGAAAAGAGGGAAAATTTGGAGCATCTTAGTGTGTTTCAACTTCAGAAAATTCTGAGATTGCATTCCAGATGCACCTTCTCAAGCCTTGTCGATGCTCTGAAGTATGAGTGTACCTCTACCTCAAGCTCAAGATCAAGCCTGCATCAAGCCAGAATGGCGATCAGAAGTGCTCTCCCTGAGCGCCATTTCCCTGCCAAGGGCGTCTTGGCTGTGTTTGCAATGAGTTCATAAGAGACCAACTACGACGGTGGAGACTAGAGTTCGAATGGCCGTTGCCTAGAACACAAAGGTTTAGAATTTCCGAGACTAAAGTCCGGTTTAAATACCCAGGGGTGTATCCTCGGCTTGAAATCTATATAACAGCCCCATAGATTGAGATAGCATGTGTGCGCCTTAATTTTGGATACTGAACCAACCTAGTCTGTCACCCCATTGGAGAATAGGGAAAGTTGTGAATATGATCAGGAAGAAACGTGGCATCCGTGGCTTCTACATGCAGATTCGCTCCTTGTCAGCATTTCAGGCCCTTTGAACTGTGAGTTGAAGATAAGAATTCGAAGAACACAATAGGGAGATCTCTGTCAGAGTAAAGTGGTTCATCGCCACTCACCCCATGAGGTGCTTTCTAGAGCGTCACTTTGTTTGTTTGTTGCATTCTCTAAGCATCATACACTACATTGCTCTTCTTGTATTTCTTTACATCTTGCGTTATCTTGTATCAATTATCCTTTTATGCCGAGCAGCGTTTAGGATCGTTGTCCCTCGGGACTTTTCCCAGGACCTCTTCTCACGATTTCAGCGTGGTTAGAGTGTTCTTTTCCTCACACGATTTCAGCGTGTTTGGAATTTATCTCAGGACACGTGGAATGCGCCCCTGAATACTTTTCTTAGGACCTCTTCTCACGATTTCAGCGTGGTTAGAGTGTTTTTTTCCTCACACGATTTTAGCGTGTTTGGAATTTATCTTAAGATGCGTGGAACGTGGCCCTGAGTGCTTTTCTTTCGACCTCTTCTAGTGATTTCAGCGTGATTAGAGTGTTCTTTTCCTCACACGATTTCAGCGTGTTTGGAATTTATCTCAGGACACGTGGAACGCGCCCCTGAGTGCTTTTCTTTCGACCTCTTCTTACAGTTTCAATGTGGTTAGAGTGTTCTTTTCCTCACACGATTTTAACGTGTTTGGAATTTATCTCAGGATGCGTGGAACGCGCCCTTGAGTGCTTTTCTTTCGACCTCTTTTCACGATTTCAGCGTGGTTAGAGTGTTCTTTTCCTCACACGATTTCAGCGTGTTTGGAATTTATCTTAGGACGCGTGGAACGTGCTCCTGAGGGTTTTCTTAGGACCTCTTCTCACGATTTCAACGTGGTTAGAGTGTTCTTTTCCTCACACAATTTCAGCGTGTTTGGAATTTATCTCAGGATGTGTGAAGTGTGACCTTTCTTAGGACGCATGAAGTGCGAACCTGAGCGGCTTTTCTCCTCTTCTCACGATTTCAGTGTGATTAAAGTATCTCAGGACGCGTGTTACGCGAGCTTGGGTGTGTTTTATCTCGGGACGCATGAAATGCGACCCCGAGCGGTTTTCGTTTCTCAGTTTACCCTGAGTGGTGTTTTCTTTCCTTGTCCTGTGTTTTGGCGTGGTTGGAGTTTGTTTTACAGCTTTTTGCATGAAAAGCTTGAAGCTGCTCATTCACATGTTGTTATCTTGCTTATTGCATCTGTTATTGTTTATTGTATTATCTCGCATGATTATAAAGTTTTTCAAAATAGCCAGCTTTGCATAGCGTGTGAGTCTAACTTTCAAAATCGCATTGTGCATATCATTTTGCATCCTCCCCTTGAACTACGCTGGTTTGATTCCTTGTAAAGGGATACGTAGGCAACCCTCGGGTTTAACCAATTGCATTTGCATTTTGTTTGTTTGCCCAAGTCCTACGGCCTTGTCAAAATGGGTCATCTTCGGGCTTTGACATTCACTCACGTCATTTCATGACTTTGAGTTTTGTCAAAGTGGGGCAACTGTAGACACTCTATTTTTGACCGCCCTTAAGACTTGGGCGCCTCAGGTTGTTTACTCGCTGATGAAAGTTAAGCTATGCAAATGTTCGATTTCTTTGGCAAGAGGTGTTTCAAATCCTAACCTTACACTCCATTTTTTTGGACCAAAACTATTCTGATCAAAATTATTTTAGACCTTAAAACCCTCTCTTTCAAAATATTTTTGAAAATGTTTCTATGATGTTCCGAGGCTCGTATTTCGTTAAATATTGCACTTTTCGGTAAACTGAGTAAGGACAAAGTGGAAATAAATGAAAGGGAGGTGAACTCTTTGGCAAATCTTTCAAAACACTTTATTTAGAGGTTTGGACTTGAATAAATTAGGAGGGGAGAGAGGAAAACTAGTCGAGGAGAAGTTAAACATCAATTCGGTTAGGACCAAAACTAAGCAGTCTTCACTAAAATAGGCATATCTTTCTGCACACTTGGAATTTTGATGTGAGGCAGCCACCATTGGAAACTAGACTTTCGGGGATTCAATTTAGATTCAAGAATGACCTGAAACGGAGTTCGGACGAGGGAGATATGCCTGTTTGAAGTCAGGGCCAGAAACTAGTTTTTTGCTTGCCGGCCACCAATGGCCCATTAGTGGCTTGCCAGCCATCATTGGTGGCCTGCCGTCCACTTTTGTGGCTTGCCGGCCACTGGTATAAAAAAACTCAGATTTTGCAAATATTTACCTCCAGCTATTTGCACAAAGTTCCGGCTGCCCATTTGATGATATTTTCGACTGAGGCTCTTATTTTCCTATATATAGAGGACCTCTCCTCTTGTTTTCAAGGTTGGGGAACATTTTAGAAGGTTAGAAATTTTAGAACAAAATCCTCTCTCTCTTTCTACATTTCTCTCTCTCTCTCTCTTGAACTTTTGTGCATACAAGTGTAGATACACTTCAAGTTTCCCTATCAACCCTTAACCAAAGGTGCTTATCTTTGGGCTGAGGTTACTTGGGACCCTCTTTGAGCTCTAGAAGGTAGTCTTGGCTTGATTTGTTGCCTCATTTGTGTCTTCCCTTCAAGAGGTATAATACTTGCCTTTTAAACTTGTTTTGCATACTTGTTTTGCCATATTCTTCTACTGTTTTTGGGCTGTTTTAGGGCTGATTTTGAACTATAAAAAACTCTATTTTTGTGGCCTAAAGGTGGTAATTTGAGGCCATTTTCAGTTAGGGGATGGTTCACCCTTCTTATTTCTTTGTTTGTAAAGCTTTTGTACCTTTGTTCACCACTTTCAAACCAACTTTTTTTGGCCTTTTAACCACTAAATTTCAGAGGTTTTTCAGTGGCAAAAAACTCATATTGAAGTCCAAATTTGGAGGGGTTAGCCTCCCCTCCTTGTGTCTTGTTTGTATGCTTAGTTAGCTTTATATGTTAGTATGTTTTTCTAGCTTAACTTAGCTCAAGTTCAACATGTTTTAGCCTCTGAAATAGCCTACTTTAGCTTTGTTTTGGGCTGGTTAGTTCATTTGAGTCTTGTTTTGCATGGTTGTAGTGTAATAGTCCTCACAAGGTGGTGTTTTAGGGTCTTAGACATCTCTTATTTGAGTTGATAGCATCTTTTGGTGTTATTTTTCACTTCATTTTAGCACTACAAGCTCTGCAACCTCCCTCTTTGCTTCACTCTTTCATTGCTTTTGAGGGTTGTTTCAAACTTGGGATCCTTTAAGCTTCAGATTGAGGTCATGCTTAATGGTTTAATCCTCTTTGAGGGTTCATTATCAACGACATGATATCTGTCTCTCTTGCCTTACATTATCCCTTGGTTGACACTTTTTTCATCTTAGAAGACACTCACCAATGGACAAATTGATTAAAGAATGATTTGGTAGCTAAAATGTGTAAACAAAATTAGTAAGTAAAAGAGGCAAGATAAACATTTCTTTGTGTTGTATTGCTTGTGTTCAAATCGGACGTTAATTTGAACACAAGAAAAATGGGACATTTCATACTTAAAAGTGATGAAATGTGCCACTTTCCTAGGTCTCCGTTGCCCTTGATCATGCATGATAGGGTGATGGCATTTGAGTCTTGTTTTGTACTTATTGAACTTGTACAAATTGCTCCCTTAGCCATAGGGATAGCAATTTAAACCCAGCCTAACGGGGACCCGATCCCCCGACCCCCGATTAAGACAGGTTTTCCCCGAAAATTATCCCCATAGGGCCGGGGATGGTATTAAAAATTAAATCCCCGATAATTTTCAGGCCAGGGACGGTGATAGCTTCTCCAGACTCGGCCTCGGCCCGGCCTCGCCCTGATCATCCCCGAACCGTCTTTATATAGATATATATACATATGCTAAGCTTTATTATATTATATATATATGTTAAGCTTTATTATATTATATTATATATATTTGCAGCTAAACTTTAGGCTAGGCTTTAACTTTATCTCAGATTCTCAGATCTCTCTCTTTCACTCTGACTCTCCACTCTCTCTCTCTCTCTCTCTCTCTCTCTCACTGAACTCTCCACTCTTTTCTCTCGCTCTAAAACCTTACACAAAATATACGAATCCTCCGATCCACCCCACTCAGAGTTAGAATTTCACATTGCTCCTTTCATCAAGTCTTGAGTGAACGATCCACCACACACAATCACTTTGCTGCTGCGTAAGAAAAATAGAGTAAGAGGGAGGGAGGGAGGGAGGGAGAGAGAGAGAGAGAGAGAGAGAGAGCCGATCCTCTGCCGTCGCTGATCCCCTCCATCGAGAGAAGAGAGCCGTCCTCTTCACAGTGTCCGATCTCCTTTACCTACTTCTTCGCCGCTCTCCTCCGCCGACTCCTTCGCCGATCTCCTTTTCATAGCGCCGATCCCTATCCCTCTCTCTTTCTTGTGTTATACACACACATATATATGTATATATTATAGATTGAAGCTTAGATCTTGAGATCTATTCTATGATGATGATAATAGGTTGTTGATCTTTTTTTTTTGGATATGTTGGTCTTTTTTGATCTATTCTGTTATGTTTTTATTTTTTAGTTTTATCTGTTGTTAATGATGATACATGATGATGATGATCTGTTGGTGTTGATCTCTCTGTTTCTCTATGTTGATATTCTTTTTTTTTGATCCTCCAGCTTCAAAGTAGTTTTCCAAAAAGAAAAAAAAAAAGGTTGGGGGTTGTTCGGGGTCGGGGAAACCCGATCCCCGTTGGGGGGCGGGGACGAAGGCGAATATAGGTTCCCTGTCGGGGATCGGGGACGGGGACGGGGACGGGGACGGGGGGGATTTCCATCATCGGGGACGGGGAGTGTGATCTCCTTCCCCACCCCGCCCCGCCCTGTTGCCATTCCTACTTAGCCATTATGCATGAAAATTGCTTGATTGATGGTTTGAGGGCCAAATGTATCACTCCTTTGAGCTTGTGTTGATGATAAGGGGTGATACATAATACATACAACCTGTGAGAACATCCTCTCTTTGCCATGTGTGCTCTCTGTTGTAGCATGGGATTGTGCATCACCAGTGGCCGGCTGGCCATTGTTACTGGCCGGCAGGCCATCACTGTTGGACTGCAATTCTTCAATAGTGGAAAGCCAGCCACCACTTCTGGCCTGCCGGCCACCTGTGAATTTTGAGCAGTGTGCTTATGAGGCAAGGCAGAGTTGATCTGGAGAAGGAAATAGTGCAAGGGTTGTGCAAACAGAGGCATTCAGGGGCAGACAGCGGATGTTCTTCAAGTGGAAACCAAGCATGCATGGGCCTCCCTCGCATCCCGAGACAAGTTATCTTATTAATTAGTTTACTTTAATTAGCATATGATTAGCCTATGTTGTAATTCAATTAGTTTGTGTTGTAATCATTTAATTAGTTAGTTATAGCTAATTAATTTGTGTTGTAATAATTAGTTAAATTAGTTTAGTTAATTAACTCAAGTTTTGTAATAATTAGCTTAGTTTAGCTAACTAGTTAGCCTTTATTCATTCAGACCCTCCTTCGCAAGGGCGTAATGTTGTAATAAGTGTGCGTACGTACATGTATGTCTTTCAACCTCACGTCTTTCTCCCTTTTATTTACCCGTTTTCGATAGTTAGTTTAGGAGCATCATGTTTCAATTAGCATACCTTATGCTTGAATCCATTCATTCGTATTGTACGCACTGAGGCTCAGCGCATCATTCAAACTGCATTGTCATTTCAATATATTCTTTGAATATGTGTTTAATCGCATGTTGTTTAAATTGCTTCATATGCCATGCTTAGTAGTCGAGCCTAGTAATTGCATATTGCATGTTTTGCATTAGACATTTGACATAGTTAGGAATCATGTATATTTTTCTAACTCATATTTTCTTAGCTTGGAGTACTATGTGAGTTTTTATGCTTTAGCATACTTGCATGAATGTGAATGTTGCCATGTCTAGCATGTTTTCCACGAGGCTATGTGCTTAAATGATAAACTGCATGAATGCTTGAAAATGAAGGCTTGTTGTTTGAATTGGAACGATTCAACAAATGTAAGTTTTAAGCCTACTTTGTTGAGTGGCAAATCCATTTTAAGCCCACTATGTTTGGTGGCAAAATTCGCAAACTTTTAAGCCCACTTGAGGTGGCAAATTCAAACCATTTTCACAAACAAACATGAACTAAATTGTTCCAAATTGAGCAAACTAGTCTATACTTACTTGTACGTATCACATAGTAAAACTAGCTTAATAATCAACAAGAGCATATAATGTTTATAAAAAATCATATCATGATTAGTAGAGGCCGATCTTTGATCGGGAGAGCGGGGGTGCTCAATTCATGACCTTTCCTTCTTGTATCTAAGTTCCCGAGCCGAGGCAACTTTAGTGATGATGGACATGTGGCCTTTGGTACGAGTCATGGGTTTCCTAAATTTCTCCAAAAATAAAATATTTAGGTGGCGACTCTGTATCTGGCAAAGCAGTCCAATTTTGGCACTTTTTGATTCAAAATCAATTTTCCAAAATGATTTGCCAGATTTAGACTTTTTGGTGATTATCAGTTTCACATTGCACTTGTGAGATTAAATTTAGAACCACGGGAGTCCGAACTGTAGGGCTTCTTTTCGAACTTCCAAGATGAGGGGCGAAAAAGCCGAGCTACATAGTGTTAGAAATAAATCTTCGAAGGAAATTAACCTGACCAATGAATTTTTGTACTTCTTTCTTACTTGATGAAGGTTTGGCCTCAATGATGGCTTTGGCTTTATTCTGATCAATCTGTATTCCTTTCTTGTGCACTACATACCCCATGAAGTTTCCAACTGATGCACTAAAAGCACATTTGAGAGGGTTGAGTTTCAACTTGAACTCTTTCATCTTGTCCAAGGCTGCTGTCAAATGAACCAGGTGCTCGTCCATGGACTGAGATTTCATAACAATATCATCAATGTAACACTCTAAGTACCCTCCAATGAGATCATGGAAGATAGTGTTCATTGCCCTTTGATATGTTGCTCCAACATTCTTCAACCCAAATAGCATCTTGACCCATTCAAAGGTACCAATATTTCCAAGACACCTGAAAGCTTTTTTGTGGACATCTTCTTCTGCTATGCAAATCTGGTTATAGCCAGAATGCCCATCCATCATGGACAAAATCTTGTGTCCTACTGAGCTATACACCAATAGGTCAACTATAGGCATGGGATACTCATCTTTTGGAGTTGCCAAATTTAGGTTTCTGAAATCGATACATACTCTCATTTTGCTATTCTTCTTGACCATAGGCACAATATTAGACAACCACTTAACATACCTGGCTGTTCTAATGAAGCCTGCTTTAAGGAGCATAACAATCTCCTCTTTCACTTTTTGAACCACTTCAGGACTCATCCGTCTTGGTTTCTGCTTATGTGGCCTGAAATTAGGCTTCATTGGTAGCTTATGTTCCACTAATGATCTGTCCAACCCAGGTAGTTCATTATAAGACCAAGCAAAACAATCCTTGTACTGTTTCAGGACAACCAACAACTGGTCCTTGTCATTAGGATCTAACCAAGCACTGATATAGGTAGGTTGTTATGCTGAATCTTCACCTAGATTGACTTCTTCCAAGGGATCTTTCACTTAGGCACTCACTGATGTTTCTCCTTTGACTTTCTCTATCTTCGAAGTAATCCTTTCATCTGGTTCTACTTTTATCCTTTCTGGTTCAATATCCCTATTATCTTTTTCATAGACAAAATCTGTGTACAAAGCCTTTTCTTCCTATATCTCCTGGATTTTTGTTTCAATGAGCCAAAAATTTGGCCCTTTGTTGCTCCTGATTACAGCCAATCACCAAGGCTTATCTCTCTTGTTCCTGCACCTTCTGGACTATTGGCTTTACGTCCAATGCTGAAAATTTGATTAAAGCCAAGGGTCTGGCTTCTTGGCCTTGATCTGGAGTGCCTTGGACAACGGCATGTAGAGAGCATGGAAGACCCTGCGCCCTCGGGGCAGGTACTTTGAAGGCTGAGCGCTCTTGCTAGACGCACTAGCAAACGGGTCGGCAGGCGTGGCCTTGACTTTCTGGTCCTTCCCGGGTGCAGGGTTGGGAGCAGAAGGAACTGTTCTGGCATGACGGGGCCTGTCCCAGTTTTCTGACTGTCCTGAACTACCCTCATGTGGAGTGGGGAAAGCATCCTCCACAGCTTTTGTCATGACTGCAGATATCTGTTGCTTGTTCATCCCCCCGGCTTTCAAAGCCTCGACTGCCCATAGCAGTTGTTCGATAGGATCGGCATCTGCCTTCATTTTGCCTTTGTCTCTGGCCTCAGCCTGATCTAGGATTTGGGTTGGTGCTGATACGTCATTGCCATAGCTAGAGGCCATCTCCGGCTGGCTAAGTTCAATCACAATCCGTCCCAATAGCGGGGGCTCCTGGGGTACAAAACTCCTGGCATATGGTGCGGCTGGCGGCGAAGCTGACATCCCGTAAGCAAGATCCGCCACGGACCTCTGGAGATCACCTATCATCCCCATTAGTTCAAATGTAGTAGGCTCGCGAGCCTGATATAGCTGGGGGGTCCAGACCGGGTGCGCAACAGGCGATCTGGGTGGATGCGGCACATCGACATTGGTCTCACTTTGTAGAGTGATTCCTTGACCCAACGCGGCTGTCATAACCACGATCTCTTCCGAATTCTGCGTCATCATAGGTCTTGCCTTGGCAAAGGGGGAACACTGACTATTCTGGAACTCTCTGAACCTTGAAAGAAAAAACAAGCAGCATTTCAGCCCAAATGGATCAAACACAGGTGCAGCCGAACAACTGTACTCTATTACTGATCACTGTTCCCCAGAATCACTGCCCCAAATCTGAATCTGATACCCGCAGATATAACTGATTCTCAAACTGCTGATACTGGTGCCCACAGGCCGGATACCCAGACTCGCAAACTGGTATATGCATTCCCTGTAGAGATACACTCTAAAAGCACGTAGCAAGTAAATGAGAGCCAATACACCCCTATGTTGGGGTAGGGTTTCCCTGTCCTATTTTGTCAGGAGCTAGGGCTTCGCTACGCACGTAGCGGTTTCAAACAACCTAATATCGGGTAAGCAACCTGTCCTAGTTTGGAATGGTCACTATGGATTCCGAATATGCACTAGGTCGAATGGTCGAAAGGGTGCCCCGGTAAAATCGGGGTTTGTGTTCCCATACTGGCAGAGCCCGCAACCGGTCAGCCTTATGGCATGCTTTGATAAAGTCATGCCTCCGGCAAACCGCTCAGGAATAGCAGATGGCCAACACGGTGTCCTAGGCGCACCAATGCACATGCAATGCAAAGAGACACATAAATGAAATCAAAACAGGATATCACGAGTTCGAGTCAAACTCTCTAAACTCCCCAGCAGAGTCGCCAGAAACTGTAGACGCGCCCTTGGGCTTCACTCCACAGTTCGGACTCCCTTTTGTTGTCGGTTCTTAATCTGAATCAAAGAGTCCAAATCCGGCAAATCGTTTTGAGAAAAACAGATTTTTGAAAAGAAGTGCCAAACATGGACTGCTTTGCCAGATATAGAGTCGCCACCTAAATATTTTTTAATGGGGAAATTTAGGAAACCCTGACTCGGTGCCAAAGGCCACGTGTCCGTCATCACCAAAGTTGCCTCGGCTCGGGAGCTTGGGTACGATTGGGGAAGGTCAGCTATGAGCACCCCCTCTCGCCCGATCCGAAGATCGGCCTCTACTAACCGTGATATCTTATTTTGAAAACATTATATGCTCTTATTCCGGTTATTAGCCTAGAATTACTATGTTATGCGCATAGCAAACAAGTATAGGCTAGATTGCCTAATTTGGAAATAAGCAGTGCATATCCGTTTGTTTTGAAAAACACTTTGGAATTTGCTACTCGCAAGTAGGCTAAAATACGGATTTCAACGAGTTTTTCCAACTCAGACAATCCAACCTTCACCCACAGGCATTCAAACAGTTTATCACATAAGCATCTAGCCACATGGTAAGCATGCTGTCATGTTAACACTCACATGTATGCGGTATGCTAAAGCATGAAAATACTTACATCGTACTCCGTGCCAAACTAATAAACTAGTTAGCAGACATGCATGGTCCTAGTTCATGTCAAGTTTGACTAATGCAACACATACAGGGTGCGATTAGAGTAGGCTCGGCTAACCTAAACATGACATGTGAAATGCGATCAATTGATGCACGTATTCAATTTGGAATTGAAGTACAAATGCGGTTAGCATGATGCGCCGAGCCCGGTGCATGTAAGACAAATGTATGGATGCACGCATGCAGTCATACTGTATGCTAATTTAAACATGCCCTAGTCTACCATCAAGGCAGGTAAGTAAAAGGGAGAAAGAAGTGGGGATTGGAAGACATGCACACACGCACCCACACTTATTACAGATTTGCCCTCGCTCGGAAGGACTGAAAGAATAATACAAATTAACTAACTACGGGCTAATTAATTATTACAAATCACCTAATTAATTAACAAATTAACTAAGCTAGGAAAAATAGTAAACCGCCTCGGGAAGAGAGCCCAATGCAATGCATGCTCGGGTCCTGCTCGGAAGCGCATTGCCATGCATAGACTGCCTCTGTTTTCCCTGCTCTCCCCCTCTAAAGACTGCCAAAGTCTCTGAATTGCTTCCCTGGACATCAGGAGATACCACCGGCTGAGTAGAATTGCCACCGGCAGTGGGATGTGGTCATCGGCTGTTGATGAAGCCATCGGCCACCAATTGATTGCCGGTCGGCAATTTGTGCAGTCGATCGGCAAGAAGTTCCTGCAGAACCTGTTTGACAGCAGCAGAGGACAGAGCTTTGCATGGCAATGCAATTCAAGCCATGTATGCACCAACCATGTTCCTTATCATGTTAGTGACTCAAAGGGACATGCTCCTTGGTCCTCGGACCATCAATCGCGCGTTTTCATGCGTGATGGCCCAAGGGACCAAGTGTGCACATTTTGATGTCAAATGCAATGCAAACCAACAAACCAAAGGGGCCCAACTCCTATCACTAGATCAAGGAACAAGGCATGCATGCAAGATGCAATACAACCTAGGCACATGAACTAGCATGCAACATGAGCATACAAGGTGTACATGCGAGCATGCAAACGAACATGTAAGGTGAGCATGCAAGCAAGCAAAGGATGGACTTAAACACGATTTAGGCAGCTCTAATTAGGCCCAAAACAGTGGCCATAATGCTAAGTTCATGAAGGCAAATGTACATACAAACATGCATGGATACATGGCTCAAGACTTAAGCATATTGAAGCAACTTTCAAGCACACTTGAAAGGGGGAAACATGGACTAATGGCATGTATATTAAGCTCTGAAAATCATGCTATAGGAGGTGCCAAACCAACCAACAAAGCAAGCACATCATGCAAATGGTCCAAGACTTGAGGCAAGCCAAGAGGCTTATACCAAGGCCAAGTCAACCAAGCCTCACAAGACCAAGGGGACTTAAAATAGGTCTAATGCAGACCCAAACAATACCCAAGGAACACCTAGATGGCATCTAAGTGGCTCAAGTATAAAGGCATGCACAAATGCTAAACATTGAGCATACAACACAAACATTTGAAGCATCAAAGAAGCTATGAAATGCAAGCATACAAGCATGCTAAGTGGACTGAAATAACATGGAAAATGGTCCCAACCCACTGAAATGAAGCAAGGATGCATGCTATGCATTCACACACTTAAGGCCAACAAGCCAAAATGCAAAGGGGCTATACTAAGCATGCCAAAGTTGACCCAAACAACTAAGGACAGACCTCAAACAAAGCAAAATAAGCACAAAAGCTTCACAAAGCCAAGCCTAAAACATGCTAGAACAATGGTTTACAACCTAAGGTATATTAAGGCAACAACAAGGCATTACATGACATGTATGTTAAACTAACATGGTGTACCAAAACCAACATACAACAATGTTATATCATGGCATAATAAGCATAAAAAGCAGCTATGGCATGATCAACAAACACTCAAACATGATGCTCCCTCAAGAGGCCAAAAAGTGCCCTTTTCAAGGACAACAAGGAGAGGGGGTGGCCCTCTCCTTCTTGGGACTTCAAGGCACCATCCTTACCACTGAAATCCCTCAAGATTTCAGTGGTGAGGAGGCCCAAACACCAAAGTCCCGGAGCTCACTCAAAACAGCACAAAATGAAGCCCCTCAAGGCTTAAGAGGGGTCAAACACCTCCAAACCATAAAACACTCTAAACAAACTATTTAGAGGGCCCAAAAACAGAACTTTTTTATATTATACACTAAGCACAAAAATAGTTCTAAGATAGGAAAAAATAGAATGCAAGAATGGGGTAAAAAGGGGTAAGATTGTTACCCTTGAAGAACCTCTTCACAAATGGTGGACCAGCCCCTTCCTTGAGCTCAAAACAGCTCCAAAGCTTCAAGAACAAACCTCTGGTCCTTCACAAACTAAGAGAAGGTGTAACACTATGTGTTTGTGTGCAATAGTAAGCCTAAACACACACAAATGCAAGAGAATGAGAGGTATAGATATAGGATAGATACAAAACCCTAAACCTAGAACCAGAGCTTCTCTCATAACTTTTCTAACCAAAATCTCTAACCCTAAGGCCAAGAGAGGAGCCCTCTTCTTATAGGCAAACCAATCTTGTAAAGCTTACCAAGGAAGCTAACAAGGAAGCCATCCCTCCATACACGTGTATGGAGGGGAACAAAATGCAAGACAGCTGTCTTAAAATATCTGCAAAAGCAGATGAACAGTAGTCGGCCACTCAAAATTGCCATTTTGACAAAATGGACTGCCGACCGGCAACAAAGAATGCCGACCGGCAATATTCATTGCCGATGGCAACAAAAAATCAGCCGGTGGCCTCTAGCCATGGCCGGTGATGTGTGGGGATGCCTCACAAGGCATTCCCTGCCCCTCCAAGGCAAAACACAAGTGTTTGGTGCAAAACCAGACACTAAACAGTCGGGTTCGGGGATCCTGAGGCAAGGCGCGTAGCCGAGACCTCCGGGAACTCCGAACGAACACAAACATGGATGATCACTGGGTGTTCAAACGGTGACGTCCAAGTCTTGAGGACGGTCAAAAATGGGGTGTCTACATCCACCCACTCTGGATAAGGTTTTCTATACACTGGAGTCTGGACCCCCCGAGCCATAGGTCCACACATTTCTTTAATAATATCAACAATTTGGTCTCTTGGAACCATATTTTGTGTTGGTTGAGCCACTATTGGAGGAACAAGCACAGGGTTTGGAGGAACTCCATGCACCTGAGGGCCTCTTGGTCCATATACAGGTACATTCAAGATTGGCTGTCCTTGTTGCACTAGTTGCTATTGAAGGTATGGCTAACCTCTTGGAATCTGTCTTGGGAAAGGCCTTACGAAAGGTGCTACAAGAGGAGGAACATGTGTTGTTTCTCCTCCAACCGCAGAAAATCCTTCCAACCCCCCGGGTGCAAATTCAAACACAGGATTAGTGAAACCCCATGTGCCAGGTATGGCTTCGAACATAAGATTTGAAAACATCCTCATACCATTCCCTTGTGTTGGCCTAGATCCACCAATTTATATGGTTTCGTTGGTGGGCAATGATACATTTTGGTTTGCTAGTGGTCTCGAAGGAGCTTCGTACCATGACTGGGGCATAGATGACATTCTCTCATATGTTTTGATTACTATTCTAACCATTAGTTTGTCCATTATTTTGCATAGGCTGTTTGTCTCGAGCCAATCTATGTTGAAGGGAATTCTCGTTCTCTTTAGCCTATCTTGCAACAGTTGGTTGATGAGAGTTTATTCGAACCAAAAAGGATGTCGCCCATCTTTCCATTGTATGCATTAGTTGCTGTCCCATAGCATCTACTAAACCTTTCCATGGATTTATTGGTTGGGTAGAAGGGACAGTTAAAGGTCTAGTTTCATGGCCTTGTCTAGTATGTTGGACATGTGTTGTATATTCTGAAGTGCTGGTCTGTTCGACCATTTGCGGAGGATCTGATGAGATGGGTGCATCCATTACATTATTTTTTGGGTTAGGTATTTCTACCTCTCCTTTCACACCCTCTTTCAGGCGTTTATTTTTTCCTCTTGCTCTATGTCTAGCCATTTTTAATGGTCCCACTGGACGTGCCAAAAAATATATGTTGTCTTTTTTGGCTTTTGAAGGTTAATTATGTAATTCAAAGCGTGCCAGTAAGGATCAATAAGTCCTTACAGAATTTTAATTGCCAACTAATTATCAAACGATTGTGTTGCAGTTTTTTCAGCCTCAATGAAAATGACTTTTACTAGTGGCTTTTTAGGAGAAACTTATAAATGATCACAAATACAAAATCGTTCAAAAACTAAATTTCATTGAGTAAATAAGAACTTACGATGAAATGACCCAGCGTTGAAAAAGGTTTACAGCCGCGACTATTTGACACTACTCCTAGGAAATGAAGTGCAGTACAGGAATTGAAGTGCTGGAAATATAAAGAACTGGAAATGTAAAACTGGAAAGGAAAAATGAAGTAAATAAACTGGTGTATGGATCTAAGTCTGGGTCCTGCATTCTGGGGCCTTCTCCTCTATTTATACTTCCCAAAGGGGCCTTCTCCTCTATTCTGGGGCCTTCCGAAATGGGCTTCCAACCGTCGAAATGCACTTCCACGATCTCTGGTCATGGCTTCGCACAATCAACTTCCACTATGCCATTCCTTCAGTTAGGCTTCCCTCCTGTATTTGAATTCGAACTTTTGAGTAACCGTTGGGCCATGTTACCTTGCGCCTTCTAACTGTTTCCATGTAACGCAGACCCACCATTACCGATATGAATTTCCACGTGTTTGTTACTGATTGGAGACTTGCATTAATCCCCCAAATCACCCTTCACAAGCCACGTGTTAAACTGCGATTGGCTTGTACAAAATATATAGCCAACATTTAGTTTCGATTATTTTAACTTAAGGTTGTTAAACGAACTAAATCACTTGAGTTTAATTTGTGTTTTGCTAATTAAAAATTCATTTTAAATTGACTTGTTATCTAAATAAGTTAAAGTTAAACACAATTTAAACTCTGTAAATTTTTAAATTAAGTTAAAATAACTTCTTACTCAATTTCACTTAATAAAATTATATACATTATAAAAATTTAAATTATCAAAATTTAACTGATTGGAAGCTCGTTCAAAATCTATTGGTCAGGTAAACAAGTTATCTAATATAAACAAATAAGTGTCTTTGTTAGTAAAAGTTGACCAGTTGGCTATATTCCCGGTAAGTCCAATAGTTTGACAAGCACTTTATTGTCCGTTTCTGATATTTATAATTTATTTTTAATTTTTATAATCATTTTAATAATTGATAGCAAAAAAATAAATTCAATAATAAATTACTGCATGGTACAACAAGACTTTCGAATGTATCAAGACTTTGCGCGGTCATCAGAAGGTTGTTCTCTCCACCAAACCATTAAGACTTTGAATAGAATTGTTTTTTATTTTTTGTTTATTTTTTTGTTATTGTAGCTGATTTGATGGTTATGTAAAAAAAATAAAATGATTATGAGTTGAATGTAATATTTTATCATATTGACTATTTTATATATTTTGCCTTTATTGGTTGTTTTAGTTAAAAAAAACTAAAAAAAAAATAGAAGAAGAGATGAGATAAAAAAAAAAGAGGAAGTGATTGAAAGCAGTTTTGAGATAAACAAGTTTTAAGTTTTGAGCTCTTAAAAATTATTTTCAAAACTAAACTGTTAGGTCTTTATTATTGGCAATCTTGTTGGACAAAACTCATTTTAGTTGTATTTTTATTCGCTCTATTGTATCTATGAATTATGAGAGTTTAGATGCGAATCCAAACCAAGTTGTGCATGTACAGAGGAGTTTGTGCTGATATTCCATATCTTGACTTGAGCAGTCCTTGTTTGCCACTTCGCTGACTAAGTATGGGGATCGAAGCCAAGAAAAAAGTCAAAGTTGATTAACCGCTCGAGTGTTTTTTTTGTGCGTTCAAGCGGTAAAGTGATTCATCTAGTATCTCTGTCTGCATTTTGAACTTCTGAGAAACAAGTTTTACCGTTCGAGCAGTAGATGCTGCGCTCGAGCGGTTGGCCTATACGTGAGCACTGCCTTTAGTCACACTGCTTGAACGGTCTTCGCAGCTCTATTTAGTATAAAGTGTTATTTGTGATTTTTAGAGTTTAACTCGTCTAAATTTTCAGAGGGGAGTAAAATACAAAATGTTCTATATTAGAAGATGTTTATATATGAGTTTGCTTGTGTAGATACTCTATTTTTGACTACCCTTAAGACTTGGGCGCCTCAGGTTGATCACTCAATGATGAAAGTGTGACGTCCCAAATTTTTGGAACATCAAGGGAAATTAAATAAACAAAATGACTTTATAAATAAAAAAGTTGACATCTTAATAGGACATTCCAACTCTCATACATAACCAAAGGTTCAAATAACATTTAATAAAAATTTAAAATTATACAAATACAACATCAAAAGAAATTACAAACTCCCTAATAGCTAATACATAAGCGAATAAAAAATATTCGACTCTAGTCATGGTTTAGCGTCAACTCCATTTCAGCTTCAATTATTTCCTCGCTAAAACCTGACATAAAACGCCAGGGCAACAAAAATATATGCCATGAGTTTTGTAACATAGTAAGAAAATATAACCAACGTACCATTCTTTTTAAGAGAAAAATAATGAGATTATAAACATGAGATAACAATATAATTGTAAACATAAATTACAACCATTAAAATAATTTCAATAATTTTAATAAATTAGGTGGCACTCGAAATCTCACCAAAGAGATTTAACTTACCAACCACTAAGCATGGCAACGGTTAATTTGAAACCCCCCTTGGTCAAATATTCAAGTGTTACCAACTGTAACTACCAGAGATGCCCACGTCCGGAGTTATATACCCAAGTCGTGGCATCCGTGGTCTGCCCCAAGGAAACGATTTGCCAGGGTACGTAACCTCCTTGTGTGCCACCTGCACATCCACCTTTATTCCAAAACCGAATACCGAAAAGGGTTCAAATAAGTCCCGTGCCATCTTAGGGTTTCGCGACACAATTTACATGAGAATTCTCAAGACCAGGGCTCACCCTGAACAACCGGTATTAACCGTCAACCCTAAATTTCATACACTCTTTAAAATCAGGACTCACCCTGAACAACCGGTATTAACCATCAACCGTTAGTTTCGTACACTTCGTTGATTATTTTAATTAATTTTCATACTAATCACTAATAATTACAAATTAGATCATAATCGATATTATACCATTTCAATATAATTTTTAATAGAAAATATCAGCACATACGTTCTACAACAATCCATAAATGTGTATAAATTATTGTGAACAGTTTAATCAAGCCATGGTGTGAAATAATAATTTTAAATACTAAAATAAACCACAACACACATGCATGGACTACTAATTTACAAGATTCAATTAAATAGACTAGCACAATATTGATTTTTAGTCCTAATAAATGGTTGAAGTAGTAATCTTGATTCTTTATCATTCTGCCCATAATTTTTAGAACATAATTTTCACAGTTAAAATTATAAATAAATTATTTATATAATTCTAAAATTCATGTAACTATATGGGATATTCAACAAACATGTTATGCTCATTTTTCAGAAAGCATTTCCCAAAAATAAGTTATAAATAATTCGGTAAAATTTCAAGAAATTTCATGACACAGATTTGTTACAGTTTCTTAAAATAATTCCACACTTAAATTTATAAATCAATTCCATAATCTAAAAATTTATTATGAAACTAGACTTCCCAAATTTCATTTTTTATATAGAAAATACCAGATTTGGTTTAATATAGAAATTTTAATGATTTTTCCAATATGCCATAAAATCTGTCTACAGTTTCAGATCTAATTAAAATTTTGTATAAGTTTTTACAAAAGTAGAATAATTGTTACAAAACTTTCTAGAAGAACTAGTCGTTATTCTTAACAACTTTGTAGAAGAAATCATCTCAAAATTTTGAGCATAAAATTGTCTAAAAATTTGTACAAGTTTCTAGCAGATTTAAGAGTCATATAATCAAACCAAATAAAATTTTTAATTATCTTTTTAATGGTACAAACAGCACATGCAAGTCCAATTCCAAAATTAAACCATAATTTTAAGGCTACTAATAAAAATAACCTTCAAATATTAAACATACAAATCACAAATTTACATATAACTATAAACAAGATTTTTATCTAAATTTTCAGCTATTTATAACATGTGAGCATGTGGACCGCCCGGAACTCCGCTCCGCGCATGAGGGCGCGAGTCGTTGTTCTTAGCTACTACAGTTCGGACTCCTGTCACGGTTCTGAATCTAATCTCGCAAAGTGTAATGTAAGACTGATAAATCACCAAAGAGTCCAAATCCGACAAATCGTTTTGAAAAATCAATTTTTAATAAAGAAGTGCCAAACATGGACTACTTTGCCAGATACAGAGTCGCCACCTAAATGTTTTATTTTTGGGAAATTTAGGAAACCCTGACTTATGCCTAAGGCCACGTGTCCGTCATCACCAAAGTTGCCTCGGCTCGGGAACTTGGGTACGAGAGGGGAAGGTCATGAAATGAGCACCCCCGCTCGCTTGATCAAAGATCGGCCTTTACTAAGTATGATATGTTGTTTTTGAAAACACATGTGTCCTTATTCTGGTTTATTAGCTAACCTTTACTACGTGATGCGCAAGCAAACAAGTATAGACTCAATCACGCGGATTGGAACAAAACAAATCATGTTTGTTTTTCGAAAATGGTTTGAAGTTACTACTCGCAAGTAGGCTAAGACGCAGATTTGCCACCCTCAGGTGGGCTTAGGAAAACATGATTTTGCCACTTCAAGTGGGCTTAAAACTCACAATCCTCGAGTTGTTCCAATCCAGGCAATCAAGCCTTCACCCATAGGCATTCAAACAGTCAATCACTTAAGCAGTTAGCCTCGTGGCAAGAATACTATACATGGCAACATACACATCTCATGCAGTATGCTAAAGCATAAACATTCACAGTGTACTCCGAGCCAAAACGGAAGCTAGTTAGTAATTAATGCATAATCCTAGCTATATCAACAATGCTTAATGCAACACATGCAAAATGCAACTAAAATGGGCTCGGCTATGCTAAGATGTCATGTGAATGCGACTAGATAACATGTATTCAAATTGGTATTGAAATACAATGCAATTAGTATGATGCACCGAGCCCGGTGCATGTAAGACAGATGAATGATGCAAACATGCGAGCATAAGGATACTAATTGAAACATGCCCTAAAACTAACCATCGAAAGCTGGTAAATAAAAGGGAGAAAGAAGTGGGGGTTGGAAGATATGCATCACACATACGCACACTTATTTACAACATTGCCCTCTCGAAGGAGGGTCCGAATGAATAATACAAACCAACTAATTAACTAACTATCCTAGCTAATTAATTATTACAAAACTCTTAACTAATTAAACAAATTAATTAAATTACAAAAATACTAAGCAAGAAACTAAATAGGCTGCCACAGCTCTGCCTCGGAATGATGAATGATGCATGCTCGGTCGTGTCCTCCCGGAAATCCACCACCATGCCTCATGATGCCTCTGTTTGCACTATTTTAGACCTCTGAAAACTGTGCCAACCTCCAAAGTACTTCTGATCCACCTCATGGACATGCTGAGAGGCCATCGGCCAAGAGGAGTGGCCATTGGCCAGAGCTTATGGCTATCGGCCAATTTTTATAGTCGATCGGCAGACTAATTGGTCAATCGGCCACTGCTTCCTGCAAATTCTCTCATTGCTGCAACAAAGCACTAACAGAGGCATGACAGTGTATTTACAAGAAAATGTGTGTGCAACCACACTCCTTATCATGTTCAAAGCTCAAAGGAGTGTAGTGCTCGACTCTCGAGCCATCAATCACGCATCTCAATGCATGATGGCCAAAGAGGCTGAGTTGCACAAATCAATGTCCAATGAATGCACACAAATATCACATAGGGCTCAATGAACCTCCACCTTATCATGCATGATCAAAGGTGTCGATGACCGAAGGAATGAGGTGCGTTTCATCACTTCAAGCATGAAACGTCCCTCATTCCTCGTGTTTGGATTGACACCCTATCCAAACACAATGCAATGCAACAAACATGCAAAGATAATGCAACATGCAACATGCAACCAAATATGCAAGCAACATGAGCATGCAACCAAATGCAAACCACAATGTCATGCAACAGCATGCATACAACAATGCAATGGCAAGGGCTATGTAATGCAACACTTCATGGACTAAACCAAACTCAAGGAAGCCTCATGCATGCCCAGACAATGGCCAAAGTATGCTAAAAATGAAGTCCGAAAGTATATACAAGCATGCATACCAATTGGTTCACAAACAAAGCATGAAGGCACCAACTCTCAAGCACATTGAAGGAGTGGAAAGTGTGGGAATGTGGTAGTGAAATAGGTTTTGAAATCACATTCCAAAGGATGCTAAATCATGCACATATGACAAACAAAGCATGCTAGTGGGCTTAAAGCTTAAAGCTAGTCAAGGGACTTACACCATGGCCATACCAAGCAAGCCCCAAAGGGCCAAGGTGACTCAAAAACATCCTAAGGCAGGTCAAAATAAGCCCAAAACATGCATGGAATGAGGCCAAAACTGTCACGACCCAAACCCGTCCCTATGGGTTTAGTACTGTAACCGGCCAGTAATCCGAGATTACCGAAGGCCTGCTTAACAGTAAGACAGTAATACAGAGTACAGGGGCATGGCGGAAGCCAATAAAGTAATTAAACAATGTCCAATGAGCTGTGTTAGTCTGTATGCAAAAAGACTTTTCATTCGAATGCACATTCGTGACAAAGCAGTCTATATATATATACAAACATTCAGAACGGGGACATAGCCCTATTATAACAGTACAGTGTAGTGCTATCAGTCTATACAATATCACAAGACAGATACAGAGACAGACGGGGGAAATTAAAACACCTCTAAGCCATAGCTTGGCAGACTCGGAACCTCGCGGTGAGGCACGGTGGTTGGCTTGACAAAAAGAGGAGTCTAACCCACGCTCCTAGCTCCGGTCTGGTGCCTGAACACCTATATATATATAAACAGTGAGATAAAGCCCAGTGAATAACATAATGCGTAAAGAGGTTAAGAATGAATGTCCTTCCAATAATGAAAACAGTTCAATTGATTCAGTATCAGTAATTCAGTCATTCAGTCAAAACAATCATATGTGGTACATCCATTAGCATAGCAGTACAGTAAACAGTAGGTCTTAAAAGACCGAACAGCCAATGATGGCCATCATATCAGTAAACAGTAGTGGTTCCAACATGGGAACCGACACAGATCTCTGTAATAGTAGCAGTAACAGTAAACAGTAGTTGCTATGGATGCCACAATACAGTTCAGAATAGAGGACAAACATTCAATCAGTAAACAGTATCAGTTTAGAAACAGTACAGTTTAAACAGTCACATTTGAACATATCTTTACACAATTGTTACTCATAGAGTTCTGGGCTACAGTTAAGCTAGAGCGCGTCCCCAGATGCCAACCCTACACAGTTACAGATTGAACACACACTAAGCTACACAGTTGGGAAAAATAATGACTTAATCCCTAATTTGCCTCGGTGTGGTTCTACATCTATATCCTCATTAAGATGCCTTAAACTAGGCCTAGGAATGCCTATGATGGAATGAGGATGCAAGGATGCACTTTTAAACACTTAGCAAAATTTTCAAAAAAACAAGGTCCCGCTCGAGCGTGTCTTTCCCCGCTCGAGCGGACATGCAGACAAAGGTTCCCCGCTCGAGCGTCACTTTCCCCACTCGAGCGGACTGTAAAACATGGCAAAAGTACTGGATGCACGAAATTTACGCTCGATGGGCGCTCGACCTATGCTCGAGCGTGTGACTCAGATTCCCGCTCGAGCGTGAATTCCTACGCTCGAGCGGACTGTAAAACGATGCAAAGTACTGGATGCTCGAATTTCACGCTCGAGCGCCACTTTTCCCGCTCGAGCGTGAGTCCAAATTCTGGAAATTCCAGATTGAACATTCAAGCTCAAAACCAAGTTTTAATGCATAAAATCCGATCCTCTTGGACTAATTTTCTGGAAAACACTTCAAAACCCATAATATTACATGTTTCAAAGATCAATTTGATAAATCAAAGCCCAAGGGTGTTTCAATTAAATCCAATTTCAAACCAAATTTCATAAACATGATTTCAAACATGACATGCATGAGTTAATCCATTTTCAAGCTTCAAATACTTGCTCTATTGAGCTCATTAGCCTCAAAACAAGATGAAATCAAGGTCCATTGTAAAATTATGAACATGCATGTGAGGAATTTACGAACAACACCTCAAAACTCATGAATGGCAACATGCATGCAACAATTGAGCTACAATTCAACATTATTAGACTAAATCTTGACTTAGATCACTAGAGGCTCATGAAACATGTAAAATCAACTCAAACACACAATTAAGAAGGTGAGTCTCCAACCTTAAGTCTTGAATTATAGGCAAGGAAGCTTAATTTAGCAATCTACACTTCAAATCTTCAAGTTCTCTAAGCCAAATTGTAGAAATCAATCTTTCTCTTAACTCTCTCTCTCTCTCTAGTTCAGTTTGTGCTCAAAATAAGGCTGAGGAAATGTTGGTTAAATGCCTAATAAAGCTTCAAATATGTTTTGCCTACAAGGTCCACTAACATGGCATTATGGTAAATAAGACAACTTGTATAATTAACTTATTTTAATCTATTTAATCATACCAAATCACATTTCAGATAAATACACCATAAAATCATATAAATCTCAATTAGCGTAAAACACTAATCAATTTCTGGTTTGGCCACCGATAAGGCCTTCAATTTGCAGTTTAATGCATAAAACATGAACAAATAGTTTACCAAACGAACAGATAGACATGCAATTAAACAGATATACTTAATCAATTCAGTTCCAGATTTCAGTCAGTCAGTTCAGTATTTCAATCAATTCAATTACCAATCATAATCAGTCTCAGTTTAGCGGTAATCAGTAGGGTTATCAGTAATCAGTGGTGAGGGTTATTACAAAAACAAGCTAGCATGGTGAGCACAAAACATGACGCATACAAGGCCAATGAGGAGGATTACACTACACCTACCAAAACCAAGCATGGGATGACTATACCAACAAAAATCATAGTTATGGCATGTCAAAATAACACCAAAAATGCACTGATATGGTAGCCCACAAGCTTAGGCAAAAGGGTATGCATATAGACTTATACTTAAGGCATAAAGCATGACTCACCAAAAGCATTGAAATAGTGAAGCATGAGAGAGTATGGCCACACCATATGCATTGAAATCATATAGCAAGTGATGCCAAATCATGCAAATAGCCCAAGCAATGCACGCTAGTGGACTCAATGCACAAAGCTAACAAGTTAGAATGCACTATGGCTATACAAAGCATGGCATGTATGATCAAAGCAACTTCAAACAGAGCTTAAGCATGCTGAAATATGAGTAAAAGCTTCTTTGAGTTGAGCCAAAATCATGCTAAAACCATGGCTTAAAGCACAAAGCATGTTAGGCTAGTGAATGAAAATGCACTACAAGTGCAAGGTGCATGCATGACATGATTGAACCAAGCCAAAACAGTGTTATATCATGGAAAAACAAGGCCTAAGACATGCTGAAATGGAGCCACAAAGAGATACAAAAACATGCCAACTTGGTGAGCCATCAACACAAGCATACAAGAGAAAGGGAGGGGGGACAACCCCCTCCTATTTGAGGCCTCAAAACCACATTCCCACCATTGAAATTCCTTTGGAATTCAGTGGTGAAGAGGCCAAACAAAGGTGATCCAAAGGCCTAAAAGAGACGATTCAAAGCAAGGCCAAACAAAGCTCTAAAGGGGGTAGACCATCCCCAACACCAAAAAGATCTTAAACAAACATGTTAAACACTTAGAATCAAAGCTTTTTCAGTTGAAAGCAAGGCCTAAAACAATATGCAAGGATGGCCAAAATGGTATACAAACAAAGGGGAATACACTCACCCTTGAAGCACAACTTCGAAACCAGCAACCTCTGAGGCAAAACCCAACTTTCAGAGCTCAAATAACACTCCCAAGAACCTCAGCTCAAAGATGGTAGTGTATTGCTAGGTGTTGTAGTGCAAAAATGAAGAGAAATCTCACTTTAAGGCACAAACTCACACCAATATAGAGAGAGAGGAAGAAATATATATAGAGAGATATATATCTTGTATATCAATTTTCAGAACCTCTGGAAAGGGAGAGGGGCCTCCCTTCTTATAGAAAAACAACTCCCAAGCTTGTTGAACAAGCTAAAGCTTGGTTCAAATCCATCCATACACGTGTATGGAGGATACACCAAGTGACCAAAAGCTGGCACCAGCGGGAAGCAAAATATCTGCAAAAGCAAAAAAAGGAGTCTTGGCCAAAAAAATGGCCGATTGACCAAAAAGAGTGCCGATCGGCCAACACTTATGGCCGATGGCAAGAAGGAGAGGCCGATGGGTTATGGGGCTGGCCAACAAGCCACCTCCTTCCCTCAGAAACAAAATCACAAGCACTTAGTCCACAACCAAGCACAAAACAGACAGGTCGAGAGGCTCCAAGGCAAGGCGCGCAGCCGAGACCTTCAGAAACTCAAAACGAACACGAGCATGGATAATCATCGAGTATTCAAACAATGACGTCCAAGTCTTGAGGACGGTCAAAAATGGGGTTTCTACAGAGCACAAATATGAAAAATTAACAATTAAAAAGAATGAGAGGGCTGAGAGAGTTTTCTTACTATGTTAGGTTGCTAACGATTTATCATCTGAGTTTGATTTATGATTCTGATCGTAAGATATGACCGTCCTGGCTTCATGATCTTCTTGCTGAAATTTCACATCAATCAGACACGATCTCACCGTTAATCTTCTATTTGATTCTCTCAGAACTTTCAGTTATCGATCATCGTCTTAGACTCAGAATTTGCAAGATCTAACCCCAAAAATGGATTCTATACGTCGAAAAACCTAAGGGAGGTTATCCCCAAAGTCATAGAACCACTCGATTAACCCAAATGTACTAGGATGCACCGTAAAACCATAAGCCGAGAAACGCTGGATAAAATTCATTTCATCTTCTCCCAACCACCGTAGCATGCTCGAACAGAAAGACTCAGAAATTTAGTTTCAATGCCACTAGTTCAAATACTTGTATCTTCATCGTAACTTCGCTTTACCTTATCTTTATGTCATTGGATTTACCTCACAACCTAGTTTCTGTTTCATTCCTCACATGCCATGTTCCGTCTCTTTTTGCATGCCATCGGATCTCTAAAGTTTGATGAAAAATAAGATTTTTTTTTTCCTCCCATCTCGGACTTTTCTTTGAACTATTTTTCGAACTCCATAACTTTTTTAATTCTTAACAGTTTTACTTCATTCTTTCACCAATCTCTTCAACTTACTTCGTACTTCATCTTACATGACCTATTTTTCTCACTTCTTCCCGGAATGGATGGTTTTGGCATGCCGAAAGTAAGCCAAAAACCAACTTTTAAAATTCAAAATAAACTTCTCTAACTTTGTTTCTTTCTCCTCCATCTTCCTTCCTTCTTCTTTTTCTTCACCTACAACATGTTGTAAATGGTGGTTCTAGATGATAATGAAATTAGGTGATGGTGGTGGTGGCTGTTCGACGTTGTGACGGTGGTGGAGAAGTTTGCGGATTGGTGGTTTGGGTGGTGATAGTATGGGTTAAGGCCGTGGCTATGAAGGTCTGCAGGAGGAGGAAGAACAGAGATAAAAAAGGAGAAAGAGAGTTTTGAGAATGAGAGGTGGAGAGAAAGACAGAGAACCGAGAAAGAGAGAGAGATGAAACGGACACAGAGAGAGAGAGAGAGAGAGAGAGAGAGAGAGAGAGAGATGAAACTGGAAGAGAAGAAAAAGATGTAGAAATGTGAGGAAAAGTTAGGCTCAATTTATGGGAAAAGTGAGGAAGAGTAAAAGAAAATGAAAAGAAAGGGATAAAAGGAAATGGAACATTTGGTAGTACTGCATGTCCACCACATTTTCTTTTGATACAGAAAATGATTGCACGTGGAAGGTGGGAAGCGAGAAAACATGGGGAACAAACCCATGGTTTTTGATTGGGTTTTAGTACAGAAAATATTACATTCTAGTGTAATTTGATTACAACAAAACATAGAGAAAAATATAATAAAAATATCATAAGATTCAGAAATTAATATTGAGTAATAATATAAAGTCAAAAACATTTTATTTTATTTTATTTCGAATAAATTTTCAGTATAAATATATACAGACTATTAAATTCAAAATATTGAGAATAATTATAAAAAAATTAAAAATATATATATATATATATTATTTTTATTATATAAAAATACGGGGTTTCACAGAAAGTTATGCTGTATAAACGTTCGATTTCTTCAACAAGAAGAGCTTCTAATCCCAACCTTACGCCTCATTTTTGACCAAAACTGTTTTTGACCAAAACTATTTTAGACCTTAAAACCCTCTCTTTCAAAAAAAATTTGAAAATGTTTCTATGATGTTCCGAGGCTTGCGTTTAGTTCAAAAAGTTGCGCTTTTTAGTAAACCGAGTAAGGACAAAGTGGAAATAAATGGAAGAGAGGTGAACTCTTTGAAAAATATTTAAAACATCTTATTTAGAGGTTTGGAGTTGAAGAAAATAAGAGGAGAGGGAATAAACCTAGTTGGGGAAATGGTTCAACATAAAACTGGTAAGAGAGAACTGAGCAGCCTACACTAAATCAGGCCTATCTCTTTGTACACTTAGACTTTAGTTGTGAGACCACAACCATTTGAAAGTGGCTTCCGGGGCTTCATTTTAGACTCAAGAATCTCCTAAGGTCGAGTCCAGATGAGGGAGATATTGCTATTTGAAGTTAGACATCAATCCGATTAAGATAGAAATGAGCAACCTTCACTAAAATAGGCATAATCTCTTTGCACACTTAGAATTTAGATATGAGGCTACAACCATTGAAAAGTAGACTTTCGGGGCTTCAATTTAGATTCAAGAATGACCTAAAACCAAGTCCGGATGAAGGAGATATGCTCGTTTGAAGTCGGACTTAGAAGCAGATTTTTGGTGGCCAGCAGGCCACCATTTGTGGCTGGCAATTCACACTTCTGGCCTGCCGCCACTGGTGAAAAACACAGATAATTTTGGCCAGTTGTCCCCCAAAAGCTCCAGCTGTTCCAGGCATGATATTTTCGACCTTTGAGGCTGTTTTTCTATATATACCAGGCTTTCCCTTGTGGTTTAAGGTTACAAAAAATTCCAAAACCTCAAATTCTTAAAATTCTCTCTCTATCTCTATCTTGCAACCTATACACCCTTTCTTTACACTTCCTAAACCAATAGTGGAGCTCTCCTTGTTGAGATTATTGAGTCCAAATTTCAACCCTTGAGAGTGAGAACTTGTAGGTTTGTGAACAAAAGTGTTACTCCTTTTTAAGAGGTGTAATTTTGAGCATCTTTGCACTACTTATTTTATATCTTTTCTTGCTGATTTTGAAGTGTTTTTCAATTGTTCTTATGGTTGAAGCTTGTGGTTTAAGGCTATTAAAGGTAGAGAGGTTAACCACCCTTCTTTGAACCTTGTTTTCTAAGCCTTTACACTTGTGTTTTCCATCTCTTCCTCAACTTGTTTCCAACTTTTTACTACTGAATTTTAGAGTTTTTCAGAGGCTAAAAATCATGTTTTGAAATCCCAAAAATGGAGGGGTTAGACACCCCTTCTTTGGCTTGTTTATTAGCTTAAATTTCTCATTATTTTAGCTTACTCTTTTAGCTATTTTTATTTCAATTCTAGCACTATTTTAGTGTATATTAGGACTATTTTTATGTGTTAGTTTCATTTATACTTTGCATAGCATGCTTGTAGTATAATAGTCCTCATAGGTTTGGCGGTTTAGGCCTTAGCCACTAACCTATTTGAGTTGATAGTATTTATTTCAAGCTTTCCATACTTGTGATCAACTCTAATCACCTGTGCAACCTCCCTCCTTTCTTGGCTTTTACTTTGTTTTAAAAGTTGTTTCAAGCTATTTGTTTGTTTAAGCATGAGATTGAGGTATTGTGCTTAATGGTTTAATCTCTTTGGGGGTTCATTACCAACGACATGAAGTTTCTCTCAGGTCTAAAACGACTCTTGGTTTGATGCTTCTTTCCATTAGAGGACTTAAAGCTCACCTTTGAACTTAATTTATTAAGGAATGATTGGTAAATTAAAATGAACTAATAAAATTGGTGACTAAAAGGGGCAAGATAATAATTTGGTTTGGGTTCAATTGGATGTTAATTGAACCCTTGAATCTTGAGTCATTTCATACTCATTAGTAATGTAAACGGTTCAAGAGTCATTATCAACTACTTCCCTTGATCATTCATGATAGGGAAGTGGTTTTGAGAGTTTTGTTTTGTGTCATTCATTGAACTTGCACATTTGATTTATAAGCCATCATGCAATGAAATTGCATCCATTGGTGGTTTGTGAATCAAACTTACTACTCCTTTGAGCTGTTCAAATGATAAGGAGGGGTAAATTGTGCAAACAAACTCTTGAGAATACCCTATCCCTGCTCTGTTTGCTCTCTGTTGCAGCAGGAAAGTCCAGTCATCAGTGGCCGACAAGCCACCTTCTGTGGCTGGCAGGCTATCATCAGTGGACGGCAGGCCATCTCTTCGCCACCTGTGCAAAATCCAGTAGTGTACTTTTGAAGCAGAATAGAATTGGTTTTGAGGTGGAAATCAGTGCAAGTGTTCTACTGTGCAACACAGGTATCTGGAAGCAGAACAATGGCTTTTTCGGGTGGAAATCTGCGCATGCATGAGCATCCCTTGCTTCCTGGGGCTAATTAGTTAATTTAGTTACTTTATTTCATGTTGTATTCATGTTATAATTAATTAGTTAGCTAATTAGAATTTTGTAATTAAATAATTAGTGTAATTAATTAGTTAGTTCCAATTTGTAATAATTAGCTAGAATAGTTAATTAGTTGTGATGTTGTAATAATTAACTAGTTTAGTTAATTAGTTAATTCATAGTAATTAGTTTAGCTTAGCTGGTTAGTTTATTCGGACCCTCCTGTGTGAGGGCGCAATGTTTTAATAACGTGTATGTCTTCTAACCCCACGTCTTTCTCCTTTTTATTTACTAGCTTATGATGGTTAGTTTAGGGCATCATGTTTTGTTTAGCATACTTCATGTTTGCATCCACTTGTCTTGCATGCATTGGGCTCGACACATAATTCTAACTTGCATTGTTATTGCTTATACTTCTTTGAATACGTGCTTAGACAACATGCTATCAAATTGATTTATATGACATGTTAAGTAGCCGAGCCTATTTAGATTGCATATTGCATGCGTTGCATTAGTCATATTGCATAGCTAGGAAACATGCATTTTTCTAACTAGTTTCACTTTTGGCTTGAAGTACTAGGTGAGTCTTTACTCGCTTTAGTATATGGCATGCATGTGATTGTTGCTATGTCTAGCATGCTTGCCATGAGGCTAAGTGCTTATTTGATAAATTGCCTGAATGCTTGTGGATGAAGGCTAGTTGCTTGAATTGGAATAATTTGAGTAAATGTTCATATGCGATCACTTTTTCAAGTGGTATATATTCGAAATAATTTGCAAAACAAACATGAATCAAGTGTTCTAATTGTTGCAAATTGGTCTATACTTGTGTGTGCGCGCATCACATAGTAATGTTAGCCCAATAAAATCAGAATAAGAGTATATAATGTAAATAAGATTCATATCATGATTAGTAGAGGCCGATCTTTGATCGGGCGAACGGGGGTGCTCAATTCATGACCTTCCCCTCTTGTACCTAAGTTCCCGAACTGAGATAATCTTGGTGATGACGAACACGTGGCCTTTGACATGAGTCATAGGTTTCCTAAATTTTCCAAAAATATTTAGGTGGCAACTCTGTATCTAGCAACGCAGTCCATTTTTGGAATTTTGATTCAAAATCGATTTTCCAAAAAGATTTGCCGGATTTGGACTTTTTGGTGATTATCTATTTCGCATTGCACTTGTGAGATCAGATTTAGAACCGTGGGAGTCTGATACTGTAGGACTTATTCGTCTTCTGAAAAGGGGGGCATGAAAAGTTGAGCTACACCTTAATGTACAGATGGTGATCAATTGATCAACAAACTACATACTGACAAACATCAAGGGTTGTTTTTGTTATTTGATTCACAAAAAAAAAAATAGCGTTCATTGGTGGATTCCCAAAAACTTGGGCTTGAAGCTTTGGTAGATTTTAGAGTGGCTCATCATCGTTGATTCAACATCGATGTTGTGGATTGAATGTTGGACAAAGTAATTTCGAGGTGAAGATGGTAGTGGAAGAGGCATATCGAGTTTGGTTCAATTTGGGCGTGGATTCGATAGGAAATTAAGGGTTCTTGTGTGTAATTTCCTTTTGTCTTCTTAGTGGATTGTGTTATCCCAAGTAGACAACCCAAGAGGGGTGAATTGGGTTATTAAAAATAATTTCACAATATTAAATATAATAATCAAAATATTCAAATTTTAATAAATAAAAAATAGAGCAATAATAATCAATATAAAAGTGAAAGAGATAGGGACAGAAAATCAAACACAATGATTTATAGTGGTTTGGCATGTCGGGCCTATGTCCATTCCCCAAGTATCCTCCTCAGGAATTTCTCCACTATCCTTCAAATAGTAATACATCACTAGTTTCGTGGGTGTTAGTGAACATTTATAACAAGTGACCAAACCCGATCAGTCCAACTAGTTTAGAATCCAGTGACTAGTCACACCTAATCCAAGTGATTTTTTCTTGAAAAATCACTCACAAAAATTTTCTCTTTTACAAGAGTAATAAGAGTAAGGAATTTAAAACCCTTTTACAATTCTGCTTAAACTCTCAATAAATTTTATCACATAAAATATAACTCAATGAAGTATAATACAATATTTGGAAATAATTCAATATTACAAATTTTTTTCTTCTTCACTTCATATTTTTTGTAACAACCTGGACATGTATTTGATGAAATAATCATCTTATTGCATTGTTATGTGCTAATTGATTGTGTGTTTGAGGAGAAATTGCATGTGAATTAGAAGGATTTGAATTTATATCTGTGAATTGTAGAAAAGCCTGTTGAAATTACAATTTTAAATTGAAAATTGAAGGTCTTAGAGGCACCAGAAACCAAAACTGAGTACATATTTGTGATCAGCATAATTTTTAGGACTTAATGAGAAGTTTGGTAAAAATTTGATTCAGAATGAATTAATTGGATTTAATTAGATATTATATATATATATATAGGAGTTTAACTTAGACAACTTAGACTCAACAAAAGAAGAAAATCTGTGTGAGAGAGAGAGAGAGAGAGAGAGAGAGAGAGAGAGAGTGTGTGTGTGTGTGTGTGTGTGTGTGCGTGTGTGTTCTAGAGACCCTAGAGAACTTAAGACGAAGAAGAAGGAAAAAGAAAAAGAAAAAGAAAAAGAAAAAGAAAGGGGATTTGAGCAAATCTTCATCAATACAACCATCTAAGGTAAGAATCCTCCTCTAATTTCATGAATCTAAGTTATATTACTATGAAATCATAGCATCTTGGTTGATTTTATAAGTTATGTGGTGTAAGTTGATGTTAAGAATCCTAAAGAGAAAAATTGGAAGAAATAGCTTGAGATTTTGACACATATGGTAATACTCTTGTTCAATCACTTACTTCTTGCACGAGTTTCGAAATTTGAGGAGGAAATCTCCATGGATTTTGAACTTGGAACTCACCACATGCAAAGTTCTTGGTTTTCTTCTTAAATTCAAGATTGCGATCTTGTGAATGACAAAATGAGTTTTGGTTTAAAGTTATGATTTTGTTTGAAGTTAGAGATGGGAAATTCAAGGTATTTTTAAAAGTTTTGGTCCTTGGTTTCCATGAAATTGAAGTTAGTTTTTGCTAAGAGGGAGTTCCAAATTGAAACAAAAATTTCGACTTGCATTGTACCTAGACCGCTCGTGCCGCCTGGACCACTGCATGAGCGGCCAACCTTTCCTAGCACCAAATTGTATTCTGCTTAGGCACCGCACGAGCAGCTAAGCCACCGCACGAGCGGCCAAGGTTTTCTTTCCTTTTTTCAAACTTTCGGACCTCCATTTGCATGGTTTTTAAGTGTGTTGCATATGCATATGCACTTCATGAACACGAAAGAAATTGAAGAATGAATAGAAATAACTGAATAATTAAATAACGAAATAATCGAATAGGCTTAAGAACCGACTGTCTGAATGAAATATGTTTTGAGGCATTGTGCTTGAATATGTTGTGTAGGTCGCTTGCATGGGAAGTGTCATCTGGCCGAACACTGTGAGTAATGTTTTTATAAAGATATTTTTGTATATGAATTACTTGAAAATGATTATGTCATCCGATATTTTGTGAAACCTATGTTTTGTTATGAAACATTTGATACGATAAGTTTTGATTAAGAACTTAGAAACCGTTACTTTGAATTGTGTATGATACGATATGTTTTCGAAAATGAGATTGGATAAGAATGAATGAGATTCCCTTTGTGCTTATCGAATGTGACACCCATGGACACATGCTTGAATGTTTGGAAATTTCCGTTATGATTATATGTCGATCCATAGTGGTCGTTATGTCTATGTCGACCCATTGTGGTTGTTATGTCTAAGTCAATCAATTACGATCGTTATGTATATGTCGATCCGTTGCGATTGTTATGTATATGTCAATCTGTTGTGATCGTTACGCCTATGTCCTCGGTCCATTGTGATCATTTTGCTAATATTCTGTTCAGTACTATTGGGTTATACCACCAAATATAAGTAACTCTGAATGATTTGACGAACCTTATGAATTCTACGTATATATATATCTGATAAATGCTTCGTTTTTTCATGGACGTGCTGTATGATCTTAGTCAACCAAGATCCTATGATTTCATGGTAATACAACTTAGATTCATGAACTAACTTGCTGCACGTGTGGTGGTCCTGGCCGTTCTAACGACACTAAAGCAGAATACAATTTAGTGTTGGGAAAGACTGGTTGTTCGTGCGGTGGCCCAGGCCGTATGAGCATTTTGGGTACAAGTATCTGGACAATGCTTTGATCATGTTAAGAACACTGTTTAGATTTTATAAGTTATGAATCTCATTCATTTAACCTCTTTACTTTGAGATTATTCACTAGGCTCTAGCTCACAGTTTATATATGTATGTACGTGATCAAGCATAGGACAAGACTTAGCAACGTCAACCTAAACCCCATTCTGTCAAGCCAGCTTCCGTGCCAAACTGCGAGGTTCCAAACTGTCAAGCGTTCAGGCTTTTGGGTGGTTTCGAATTCACCCTTTTGCAATTATGATCTAATGTTATGAAGTCTTGGTTAAAATTTTTTTGTTTTGTTTAATTTTGTTATTGGGCTCAATTCCCGAGGTCACATAAATGTTTTGTTCATATGTTTGAGATGGACCGTGTGAATATCTGTGTCACGACCCAAACCCGCCCCTATGGGTTTAGCACCGTAACCGGCCAGTAATCCGAGATTACCGAAGGCCTGCTTAACAGTAAAACAGTAATACAGAGTACATGGGCTGGCGGAAGCTGAAACAGTAATTAAAAGATGTCCAATGAGCTGCGACAGTCTGTATGCAAAAAGACTTTTTATAACATATGCACATTCAGAACAAAAACGGTATATACATACATCACTTACAGGCATACAGGTTAGGGACCAAATCCCCACCATAATAGTACAGTACAAAAGATCACTCAGTCTATACATAACAGAGACAGTTAGGGTAAATCTGAGACACCCCAAGAACAACCTTAGCTTGAACAGATCTGGAACCTCAAAGTGAGACACAAAGGTTGGCTTGACAAAAGGGAGTTTGACCCAACGCCCCTAGCTTCGTTTCAGTGCCTGTACACCTACATATATATATGAGCAGTGAGCTAAAGCCCAGTGAATAACATAATGCGTAAAGAGGTTAAGAATAAATGTCATTTCAGTATTGAAAACAGTTATTTCAATCAGTATATCAGTTATTCAGTCATAGCAGTCATATGTGGTACATTCAATAGCAAAACAGTACAGTAGGTTTAAACAGACCGAACAGTCAGTTGATGGCCATCATATCAGTAAACAGTAGTGGTTCCAACATGGAATCGACAGATGATCTCTGTGACAGTAGCAGTACAGTACAGTAACAGTAGGTTGCTAAGGATGTCACAATACAGTTCACAATTAGGACATCATTCAATCAGTAACAGTATCATTTTAGAAAATAGTACAGTACAATTGTTCAGAAGATAATCATTATTGAACATATCTTTACAACATTGTTACTCACAGAGTTCTAGGCACAGATAGGCTAGTACGCGTCTCCGGATGCCAACCCTACACAGTTACAGGATGAACACACACTAAGTTACACATTCGGGAACCAAAGACTAAATCCCTAAATTTGACTCGGTGTGGTTCTACATCAATATCCTCCTTAAGATGCCTTGAAAACATGCCCTAGGAATCGCCTAGGATAGAAAGAGGATGCAAAGATGCACTTTTAAACACTTTACAAAATTTCAGAAAATAGGGGTCACGCTCGGACGCGTGGCTTCTACGCTCGAGCGGACATGCAGACAAAGTTCCCCGCTCGAGCGTCACTTCCCTCACTCGAGCGGACTGCAAAACATGGCAAAAGTACTGGATGCATGAAATTCACGCTTGATGGGCGCTCGACCTTCGCTCGAGCGTGAGACACAAGTCCTCGCTCGAGCGTGCATTCCCACGCTCGAGCGGACTGTAAACACATGCAAAGTACTGGATACACGCATTTCCCCCGCTCCGATCGAGCGCCACTTTTCCGCTCGAGCGCGGACTGCATGAACTCAGTGTGTACGCTTGAGCGTGGAATACCCCGCCTCGAGCGTTGAGTCCAAAATCTGGAATTTCCAGATTTGAACCTCAAGCTCAAAACCAAGTTTTAATGCATCAAATTCGATCCTCTTGGCTAATTTTCTGGAAAACTCTTCAAGACTCATAATATGACATATTTCAAAGATCAATTTGAGAAATCAAAGCCCAAAGGTAGTTCAGTTAACATGATTTTAAACCAAAGTCCAAGAACAATATTTCAATGTGACATGCATGTCTTTAATCAACTTCAAAGCTTCAAAGCAAGCTCAAATGAGTCTAAACTTCCAAAAGCATGCTGAATCTTGTACTAGAACCATAATATGAACATGCATGTAACAATTTCCATGAAAACAACCTCAATATGCTAGAACATGTACATGCATGCATGAATTAAGCTTCAATTCAACATATTAGGACCAATTCTAGACTTAAATACTAGAGGCTCATGAACCATGTAAGAATCAACTCAAATACACAATTAAGAAGAGGTTTCTCCTACCTTAGGTCCTCAATCACAAGTATGGAAGCTCAATTATGCATTTATCCTTCAATTTCTTCAAGTCTCCAAGCTAAAATTGTTGAAATCAAGTTTTTCTCTCACTCTCTCTCTCTAGTCGGCTATGGCTCAAGAAATGGGCTGATGAAATGTAATGAAATCAAGTCTCAAGGTGTTGTAGAGATAGGCCACTAAGTGGCAAAAGGGTAAATAAGCCCAACTTATGTAATTTAACATTATTCAATCTAATTTAATCATACCAATTCAAATTTCAATTAAATATACCATAAAATCACATTAATCCTAATTGGCATAAAACATTAGTCAATTCCAAATTCGGCCGCCGATAAGGCCTTCAATTCGCAGTTTAAAGCATAGAACATGAACAGATCATTTAAATGACAAACAGATAGATATGCAAATAACACAATATGTTCATGCAATTAATTCGGGATTTCAGTCTAATCAGTTACTTATCCAGTTCAGTCACAATTTAGCAGTGGTCTTATCAGTAAACAGTGGTGAGGGTTATTACAATCTGTATATAGTATGTAAAGTTATTTTATCCCATGTAAGTCCCATAGCTCATTGGACGACTTTATTTTATTATTATTGGCTTCCGCCAGCCCTATTACCGTTTACTGTTAAAAAGGTCTTTGGTAATCCCAGATTACTGGCCGGTTACGACGCTAAACCCATAGGTCGGGTTTGGGTCGTTACATTTTTCTTTAACCAAAACAATTCTATTTATACCAAAAAATATATCCGTTGGGAAGGCACGCTCCTCCTCTGATTTTGGAGACGCTTCAGATTTCACATGGAGAACATGCCAGGCAACCATTTGAAATTAATGACAAAAAGGTAGCTTTCGATGAATAGTGAGAGTTGATTTTTCAAAACATTTCTAGTAAAAAGCACAGTGATTTAATGCACAGTGATTTCTTTATTAAAATATTTATATGTATTGTGAAAATCTCTTTAGATAACATTTATAACAAATACATCATGCAACATATATTTTAATAGATAATATTTTGTGTCAAAGAATATAAAATATTTATATTAAAAAATCACAATTTATCTCATAATATTTTACACATCGTCAAAATCAAACCATATGATTAATAGATTGTTTTGTGATCTTGGCCTGTGATTTTTTATCACAATTAGAGGGGTCCAATTGTGATTTTTTTCATGTTAAATCGTTGTGTTGATTTTTTATTGATTATTTGATTGGGATTGCTATTCATTATTTAAAATTAAATCATAATGCTAAATTAATATATTCGGATTTTTTAAAATTTTCATAAACCAAACAAGGCCTTAAAATATTATTTCATTTAATAAAAAAAAAATGAAGCTAATTTACTATGAAAATTGAGTATAACAGTAATGACTATTTTAACTAGCTTGTTTGATTTAGATTTTTAGGATTCATTTTTCAAAAAATTAAAATTGAGCATGGTACCGTGAACTAACTGATCTGTTGGTATGTCAAACTCAAAGATAATGTCATTTATGCCTCATTTGAGAACAAACTATTTTAGTAATTTTTTGGCTTTTTGGCTAAAATATGAAGTAAAAAAAACTAGTATGTTTAGGATGACTTTTTAGTTTTTTACCAAAAGATGTGCAAAAAAATAAAGAGAAAAGGGAAACTTTGACTTTTTGGTATAGATTATTAACTTTTTGATTTTTTTAGTGACTTTTTGACTTTTAAGTTAAAAGGCCTCAATCATTATTTATCATTGCTAACTTATGATGACTCACTATTTGACTAATCATATGTATGTTTCAGTATTACAAGCAAACACAGTTGGAAGCCATGGCTAGCGAAAAAGCTGCAGCATAATTTCAATTAGAGAAGGAGATGAAGCATCTTCAAGAAGCTCAGGTCTATCCCTATCGATGCTTAGTCAAACCTGCCCTCCCATGTGGGGAGATTTGTTGGGTATACCTCCTTAGTAGAGTATAAGACCGAATTGGTTTATTAAAATATTTAGTTTGGTTTGGTGTTAGTTATAATATATTTTTAATATATTATATCTAATGTTTGGAGGCACAATGGGTATTTAATAATCAAGTTGATAGTAGTTAGGGCTTTGATAAAAAGCCCAAAAGTTAACCAATTTGATAGTATTTGATAATCAGTTTGATAGTAGCTAGGGTAATAAAAGAGTGTTGTGGCTGCTATCAATTTTGTTCCATCTCTTCCGAAGTGTTGTGCGGCTGTAGACACCCCATTTTTGACCGGCCTTAAGACTCAGACGTCACCGATTGAGCGTTTGGTGATGTTGCATATCGTGCTCGTCCAGAGGTTTCAGAGTCTCGGCCGTGAGCCTTGCCTCCGGACTTCCGGGCTTTTCTATGCCTTGCCTCGGTTTGCGAACCAGGCTCGGTTTCCTCTGTTTCTCTTCCCAAAGGGAGGGAGAGGTCTCGTAGATCATCTCTCAGTGGCCGTGGGCTACATTTCGTGGTCGTAGGCCATTTTGCCCATTTCGGAGCCCGGTTCCCGGTTTTCGGAGCCATCAGGCCAAGTGCCTCGGTTCGGGACCGCCTAACCACCTCCGTTTGCTCCGATTTTTGGCATGCATCTTATTTACTCCCTTTTAAGGGACACTGTGGTCCGAGAGACCAACTTCGTGGTCGAACACCACTCCCGGTGCCTAACAGTCGGTTTTTGGGGCCTCGGACTGCGCGTTTCGGCCCCCGAACCTTCATTTTGCATCGGTTTGCGTTCATTTTTGGCAGGGACCTCTGTTTCATCACCAGGAAGGTCATAGAAGGGTGGGAGGCCAGTAATTGTTTCAGCAACCAGTTATATTCCTTCATCGCCCTCCGTCGCCCATTTTTTCTCACTCGGAAGCCAATGTTGACCACCCTTGGGCCATTTTCTTCAACCCTATCTCGCATATTTGTGATGTACACATCTGGGAGGCCACCAATATTTGGAGGCCGGCTAGTAATTCCATTTGAACCTTTTGAACCCCTTTGAAAAGTGGATTGTTCTCTCTCCTGGTTCACTGTTTCCAATTTTTGACCACAGGGCTGTGTTGAGCACACATGGGAGGCCACAAATCTGTGGTGGCCGGCCACTAATTATACTTGGCCTTTTTGACCCCTGCCCGGCCAGCCATGGGGAGAGCCGGCTGGCCACCTGCAAATCCAATACCTGGCCGGCCAGAATCCTTACAGCAGGTACAGTCCAAATATGCATCTCTTTCCCCTCCAGATTTTGTATCCGAGGGGCCAACTTTTTGGGGGGAAACTTGAATTCATTTCCCTCCCATTTTCCCCCCCTTTTCTCCCCCTATTTTGCCTATATAACCAGCCTTCCAGCTCTGGTTTAAGGGTTAGAAAATTTGCCTTTGAGCTCCTATATTGCATCCCCCTCTCTCCCTCACTTCAAGCACTCAAACCTCCTAAACCATACACCATTTCTACACCATCATCTAGCACCACACCACCACCTCCATTCCAGCCACTTGGAGCAGCTTTCCAAAGCTTAGGAAGCACCATTTCTTGTGCCAAGGAGCTGTCAAAGACTAGGCTACAAGGGTAAGTTCATTTCCCCTCTTTTTTGGCCTTATCTTGTTCAATATCTTAACTCTTTGTGCTTGAATATTTGGGCTCCGACCCTAACTAGAAATAGGCTTATTTTGAGCCATTTTCCATGTTTTATTGAGGGCCTCTCACTATTTGAGGCCTCCTTGTTGCACTTGCTTCATTATCTCCCTAATATGCCATTTTCTTGCATATTGTTTTTAGCTTATGTATGAACTATTTTGAGGCATGTTGTAAACTATGAAGTAGTTTATTTTGAGTCCTTCTTCAATGTTGTTGAAGGGCTCATCACTGTTTGGGGCCTCCTTTTGTCACTTGCCATTGTATCCCCCTTTTGGCCCCATTTTTGCATGATTTGTTAGCCTCTTATGCTTCTGTTTTTGGGCTCTGGTCCGAATTACAAATGGCCTTATTTTGACCCTGTCTTCATGTTTCATTAAGGGTCTTTTGCTATTTGGAGCATCCTTTTTATACTTTGTGTTATAGCCCTCTTTTGGGCCTTATCTTGCATAGTATTTTGAGTATGCTTGTGCACTGTTTTGGGTCTGATCATAAACTGTAAAAAGTCATATTTTAGGTCCCTCTTCAACTTTGTTGAAGGACCTTTATCTGTTTGGGGCCAGAATGCATCACTTGCTTCTTTGTCCTCCTTTAGGCCTACTTTTTGCATGAGAATTTTTCCATACTTGTGTCTGTTTTTGTGACTTGTGGTAAACTGTAAAACATCATATTTTTGGCCCCTCTTCAACATTGTAGAAGGGCCCTTCTCTGTTTAGGGTCAGAAGCTTGCACTTGCTTCATTATCTTGCTTTCGGGGCTGTTTTTGCATGCTAGTTTATCCCCACTTGCGTTCGCTGTTTGGCCTTGCTTAGAACTGTAAACATGCTTCTTTTGGGTCTGTATTGATTCTGTCTTCATAGTCCATATTCAAATAATGCATGCATTGCATAGTTATAGGTCATTCGGTATGCCTAATTTCATGTTTCGGGACCTATTCCATGCGTCGGGTGTCATTTTGTCATCTTTCGGGGCTGTTTTGCATCACTTTTTGCTGCTGAAATTTGCATGCCAATATGCCATTTCATTCCATAGCATTGTGTATGCTAGGTTGCACGTTAGCGCATTGCGTATGCCATGTTACCTCGTGCATCGTGTATGCCATGTCATAGCATGTTGCATGTTAGGTTGTATCTTAGTTGCATTTCATGCATGTCATGCATATTGCATTGTGTTCGGGATAGGAGTTAGCCCGAGCACGGAAAACGAGGTACGTTCCGTACTCTGAGTGACGGAACGTGTCTCAATTCCCCAGTCACCGACACTCCGGATTATCCATGATGGAGTTAGGTCGTGTTGTGTTTTCATGTGCATTTCATTTCATATTGAATTGTGCAATTCGGCTCCTCGGCCATCATGCATCGAGATGCGTGATTGGTGGCACGAGGATCGAGACATGCATACATTTGTGAAAATACATTGCCATGCCCCTTTCCTGCTCTCTGTTGCAGCAAATCAAGAATTAGCAGTCTTCCGAGGCTTGGCGCGCTTTCCAAAAAACTATTGCAAAACAGAGGCTAATTGGGGCATCACAGTGGATTTCCGCGCGAAGGCAACCCGGACATGCATCATTCATCATTTGAGGAAGAGTCGAGACAGTCCCTGGCTTGCATGCCAGTTTATTGTTTTCTTTGTAAATTTGTTAATTAATTAGGAATTTGTACATATTTTGGACTGTATTATTTATTTGGACTGTACTATTCGGGACTGTATATTATTCATTCGGACCCTCTGCGCGAGGGCATAATTGTAATAAGTGTGCGTGAGTGTGATGTATGTCTTCCAACCCCACGTCTTTCTTCCCTTTTATTTACTAGCTTATGATGGTTAGATTAGGGCATGTTTTAATTAGCATACAGTATGATAGCATGTTTGCATTCATTCATCTGTTTTGCATGCACCGGGCTCGGCGCATCATACTAACTGCATTTGTATTTCAATTCCAAGTTGAATACATGATAGCTGTTGCATCTCATATGCCATGTTTAGAATAGCCGAGCCTGCTATAGTTACATTTTTGCATGTGTTGCATTTGGCATTTCCGTATAATTAGGATCATGCATGGATTTCTAATTAGCTTCTGTTTTGGCTTGGAGTACTCGGTGAGTTTTTATGCTTTAGTATCCTTGCATGCGTGTGAGTGACTACCATGAATAGCATACTTACCATGAGGCTAACTGCTTATGTGATATAACTGCCTGAATGCCTGTGGGTGGAGGTTGGGTTAGTTGGATTGGAACAAATCATCAACTGTGAGTTTTTAAGCCCACTAGATAGTGGCAAAATCATGTTTTCTAAGCCCACCCGAGGGTGGCAAATCCACGTCTTAGCCTACTTGCGAGTAGCACCATCAAACCATTTTCAAAAACAAACATGAAATGTTTTGTTCCAATTCAGGCGACTCGGTCTATACTTGTATGCTGTGCGCATCACATAGTAAATCTAGGCTAATAACCGGAATAAGAACACACAATGTTTTCAAAAATAGATATCATGGTTAGTAGAGGCGGATCTTTGATCGGACGAGCGGGGGTGCTCACGAAGTGACCTTCCCCAATCGTACCCAAGTTCCCGAGCCGAGGCAACTTTGGTGATGACGGACACGTGGCCTTACGCACGAGTCAGGGTTTCCTAAATTTTCCAAAATAAAATATTTAGGTGGCGACTCTGTATCTGGCAAAGTAGTCCATGTTTGACACTTCTTTTCTAAAAATCTGTTTTCTCAAAACGATTTGCCGGATTTGGACTCTTTGGTTCAAGATTAAGAACCGTGACACAAATCGAGTCCGAGCTGTAGCGAGGTCCCCCGCGGGCTTGTTACAGTTTCTGGCGACTCTGCTGGGGATTTAGAGAACTTGACTCGAACTCATGATATCTGGTTTTGACTACACTTGTGTGTTTCTTTGCATTGCATTTGCATTGGTGCGCCTAGGACACCGTGTTTGCCGTCTGCTATTCCTGAACGGTTTGCCGGAGGCTTGTCTTGTCAAGGCATGACCATAAGGCTGACCGGTTATGGGCTCTACCAGTATGGGAACACAAACCCCGGTTTTACCGGGGCACCCTTTTTGACCATTCGACCTAGTGCATATCGAAATCCGTAGTGACCATTCCAAACTAGGACAGGTTGCTTACCCGATATAGGTTGTTTGAAACCGCTGCGTGCGTAGTGAAACCCTAGTTCCTCACAAAATAGGACAGGGAAACCCTACCCCAACATAGGGGCGTTTTGGCTCTCACTTATCTGTTATGTGCTTTTAGAGTGCGTCTCTACAGGGAATGCATGTATCAGTTTATGAGTTTGGGCATCAGGCCTGTGGGCATCAGTCAGTGTTCAAGAATCAGTTATCTGCGGGTATCCGATTCAGTCTTTGGGGAACAGTGATTCAAGGATAGTGATCAGTATTTGAGGAACAGTGTGTATTCAGCTTATCAACCGTGTGTTGTATGCCCGACTGTGTGTTGTGTATTTACTTTAAGCTGTCATGCTGTTCATTTATCTGGTTATTTATTTCCTTTTCGCTTTATTTATCTTTTTGCTAGGGCAGTTTTAGCACAATTGCTTCCGACCCAGTAGATATTCCCCAAGCACTTTGGACACGAGGTCGCCGACTCAATCGATCTGAGGATCTGGTTGACGGACATCCAGTGTTCTATTCTTTACCCCCCGTTGTCAGGAGAAAGCCAAGGAAGCGCAGTGTGTCAGAACAGAGGCTGCCAGAACAGTGGGTTACTCCATCAGAGGACAGTAGGACTGAGGTCTCAATTGTTGCTATAGAAATAGACATATCGGTCAGTCGGATGGATCAGCAAAATACGTCAGGGATGGAAGCCCTGATGCGCCAAATGTAGGAGAGCATGAGACAAATGCAGGAGGACGCTGCCCGTCAAGCAGAGTTCTCCAAACAGCAGGCCGCGATCATGGCCCAGCAGGCCGAGCTAATCACCAGACTACAACAGCAAAATGCAGCATCTGCCTCACATCAAGTTCCTCCTCCACCAGGGGCCCCATTACCCGAGCCGGCACCTACTATCCAGAATGCTCAACCAAACACCCAGAACACCTTACCCAATGTCCAGAACATACAAGAGGACACGAACCTTCCAACGGGGCCAGCTCCGCCCCCGCTTCCGCCTCAACTGTCCAAGACCCACACACCCAACCACCCGGACTCTCCCTTCGAGTTCGAAATAGACCATACAGCTCTAAAACTGAGTAAGCTTGAGAAGCTTTTTAAGAAATCACAAGGGGTAAAGGCTATTCCGGACATCGAGGACGGATACACCGACGTGGCCGTGACATTGCCCGATAGGTTCAAGATGCCACAAATTGGCCGCTTTGACGGGTCCGGGGACCCCATGGTCCATCTTCGGCTCTTCTCAGACATCCTGCGGCCAATGGGCCTAACCCAACCACAAAAGCTTTCGCTGTTCGGTCGAACCCTGTCAGGTGTGGCCGCCATCTGGTACGCGAAGCTAGAGGATGAGGTAAAAAGAAGTTGGGATGAAATGGTTGAGGCCTTTGTCGCACAGTACTCGTACAATACCCAGATCGAGATTACAACTCGTGATCTCGAAACCACGAGGCAGGAGCCCAAAGAGACTTTCTCAGATTTCGTAACTCGATGGAGGGCGAAGGCATCGATGATGACTTTGAGGCCCACTGATAAAGACCAAATCAGGATGATTGTGCGCAATCTCCAACCGAAATTGATGCAGAAGATGATTGTACTCCCCTTTCCCACCTTCTCAGACTTACACGAGATGGGGGTACAGATCGAGGATGCGATGAAGCAAGGTCTGATCGACCAGGATAGGGAGCAACCTAGAAGGACTTTCAACCGTAACAACAACGCAGGCCCGAGTGGCGCTGCAACTGCACGAGCTTCAGAGGTGAGCATGGTCACCACCATTCCCCCTCCCCCAAGACCCATGGCAGCCACGCCTTTCTCTGGCACATCTGGAAGCAACAGCCAAACCGCCAAATATCAGCCCAGAGGCCAAAGAACCTTCACACCCCTATATATGCCCCTGTCCAAAGCTCTGGGGGTATTAATCAGGAAGAAGCATTTAACGTCCCTAGAGCCGAGGCCACTACCAAATCCACTCCCTCCCTCTCATGACCCGGCAAAATACTGCGCGTATCACCAACAGCACGGTCATGACATCGACCGTTGTTACAGATTGCGTCATGAGATCCAGGATCTTATTGACAAGCAGGTGATCGCGCCTCCCGAAAAACCCAACGTCACAACAAATCCTCTCCCACCACATAACCAAGCCCCTCCTCCCAACAGAATCAACTTCATCCAAACTGGGGTTGTGTCTTACGATCCTAGTATCTATATCACCCCATCCCACCTACCTAAGCCGGAGGTGATCCTTCCTGTCTGCACTAACTTGTACATGATGGACATCTCCACAACCCAATCCGAGCCAATGGTGGTGACCACCGAAGATGGGACAGGGCAGATTTCAGAGGAAAGTGGGGTTGTTGAATCTGGGATTGAACAGTATGGGAATCTCGCTGAAGGGGTCTACAATCCAAGTGAATACATCCAATCAGTGGGCCAGTCCGAGCTGAGTGTAGGGCTGCCAGAAAGAGCAGAATTATGTGTAATTCAGGGGGACAGATTTGAACGGGGAATGGATAATCTAACAGCTGTAGGAGAGGACCTTGCCAACCTCCAGTTCTTCAGTGACCAAGAATCAGGAGATGCGGCAATCAACTGGTTCGAGTATGAGGAGTCGGCAGAAGTTACCGGATGGTTAGATGATCAACCAGACATCGTAGAATATCAACCAGAACAGGGCTCGGCAGGGGCGAGAGTACCAGTGGTGGCCGGAAGGGCCGAGAGTCAGAATACACCGCCGGAGAGCGCCGGCACTAAGAATTTCGCTCAGAACTTGGGCATTGTAAATGCAGGGAGTATTGAACAACCAGCTGTACTGACGCAGTTGGAACAACAAAAATTTGAGGATTCCGAGAGAATCAGAAAAGCTAAGGCCCATGTGGGGGTCAAAAGTGCTGTGTGCACGGGAACAGAAAATGCTGTGGGCATGAGGACTAAAGGTGCTGCGAGTACGATCATACCGGAGCCGGATAGGTGTCTGTCGGCTGCCGACGGAATGTGGTGGGAAGACGATGATTTATGTCTTGCCCACACGGATGAGGATTGGGGGAATAATCAACCAGATGATACCTGGTATATTGACGAGGTCGCTCATATGACAAGAAGTGGGCGGTATTTCAAACCCCCACACTTAGACCAACCTGAGGCGTCTGGGAAAGACAAGGAAGTTGAGAAACAGACGGAAAAGCAAATTGAAGAGGAAGCTGTGCTTAAGCAATTAAAGAAGATACAAGCAGACATCTCCATCTGGGGACTGCTTATGGCATCGCGGGTACACAGACAGGCTGTCCTATCTGCCATGGACAAGGCCAAACTCTCTATAGACACTACACCAGAGCAGCTGGTTGGGCTGGTTTTTTCGGGAGGAGGTTCCCCGGCATTAACCTTTTCAGACAAAGAACTGCCGCCTGAGGGCACAAATCATAACAAACCCATCTACGTTTCTGTGGAATGTAGAGACAAGTGGATACCGGTGTACTTGTTGATACCGGGTCCGCCATCAATGTCTGCCCAGCCAGAACAGCGTATGTAATTGGGTTGAAGCCCGCGGACTTCGTGCCAACTACTCAGGTGATCAGAGCATATGATAATACTAGCAGGGAAGTGATGGGGACTGTCAAAATTCAGACTCAGGTTGGTCCGGGACAACATAACATTGAATTTCATGTCTTGGACGTTCCCGCAACCTTCAATCTACTCTTGGGGTGGCCGTGGTTGCACCAAGTAAAGGCAGTCTCTTCCACTCAACATCAGATGTCGAAGTACCCTCACGGGAAGGGGGTTGTAGACGTCCCCGAACGCATCCGGGAGGATGAACTCCCGTTCTGTTCATATCGGGCTTACTACAGTTCGGACTCAAATTGTCACGGTTCTAAATCTGAACCAAAGAGTCCAAATCCGGCAAATCGTTTTGAGAAACAGATTTTTGAAAAGAAGTGCCAAACATGGACTACTTTGCCAGATACAGAGTCGCCACCTAAATATTTTTTTAAAATGGGGGAATTTAGGAAACCCTGACTCGGTGCCAAAGGCCACGTGTCCGTCATCACCAAAGTTGCCTCGGCTCGGGAGCTTAGGTACGATCGGGGAAGGTCAGCTATGAGCACCCCCTTTCGCCCGGTCCAAAGACCGGCCTCTACTAACCATGATATCCGATTTTGAAAACGTTATGTGTTCTTATTCCGGTTATTAGCCTAGAATTACTATGTTATGCGCGCAGCAAACAAGTATAGACTAGATTGCCTAATTTGGAAATAAGCATTGCATATCCGTTTGTTTTGAAAATGCTTTGGAATTTGCTACTTCGCAAGTAGGCTAAAATACGGATTTCAACGAGTTTTTCCAACTCAAACAATCCAACCTCCATCCACAGGCGTTCAAACAGTTTATCTCACATAAGCACTTAGCCGCATGGTAAACATACTGTCATGGCAACATTCACACGCATGTGGTATGCTAAAGCGTAAAATACTTACATCGTACTCCGTGCCAAAACAAGAAACTAGTTAGCAGACATGCATGTCCCTAGGTCGTGTTAAGTGGCTAATGCAACACAGGCAAGGATGCAATTTAGAGTAGGCTCGGCTAACCCTAAAATGGCACGTGAAATGCAATCATTTGATGCACGTATCCAAGTTGGAATTTAGAATACAATGCAGTTTGTATGATGTACCGAGCCCGGTGCATGTTTAGACAAATGCATGGATGCACGCATGCATTGCATAAGGTATGCTAAAATAGACGTGCCCTAATCTACCATCATAAGCAGGTAAATAAAAGGGAAGAAAGAAATGGGGGTTGGGAGACATACGCACATTCACCCACGCTTATTACAATTATGCCCTCACACGGAGGGACCGAAAGAATATACAGTCCCAACTAAATTAATCAAATAAATTAATTAATCTAATTAAAGCAGTAAACCGCCTCGAGATGAGGGCCGGATGCAACGCATGCTCGGGACTTGCTCGGAATTGCACTGCCATGCTTAGATTGCCTCTGTTTTCCCTGCTTTGCATCTCAGAAGACTGCCAAAGTCTCAGGAGTGCCTCCTAGGACACTGAGGGACACCGTCAGCTGAGTAGGACTTCCACCGGCATCAGCATGAGGTCACCGGCACAAAATTCATCCATCGGCCACCAATAGACTGCCGGTCGGCACTAAATACTGCCGGCCGGCACTGAATGTCTGCAGAACCTGCAACTCACAGCAGCAGAGGGCAGAAACTTGCATGGCAATGTAATTCCAACAATGTGTGCACCAATCATGCCCCTTATCATATTTGTGACTCAAAGGGGGGATGTGCCTCGATTCTCAGGCCACCAATCACGCATTTCCATGCATGATGGCCCAAAGAACCAAATGTGCACTTTCATGTCAAATGCATGCAAACCAAACAAACAAAACAAGGCCCAATTCCTATCACCAAGTCAAGGAACAAGGCATGTATGCAAGGTGCAATGCAACCTAAGCATATTAGCTAATATGCAACATGATCATAGCAAGACACTTATGTAAGCATGCAAGCAAACATGAGGCAATGCAAACCAAGCAAATGATGGTTTTAAACATGACTTGGGCAACTCTAAATAGGCCTAAAATCAGTGACCCAAAATGCCCCAAAGATGGAAGCCACCACACGCACACACATGCACATGTTAAGACTTAACACTTAGACACTAAGTAAACAACCCTCAAGCACATTTGAAAGGGGATATCATGGACACTTAGCATGCATTATAAGCTTCGAAAATCATGTTATAGAAGGTTCCAAACCAACTAAATAAACCAAGTAAAGCATGCAAAAAGGCCCAAGTACTCAAGGCTCACCAAAGAGGTAATGGGCTACACTTAACACAACCATACATGACATGCAATAGGCGACCAAAAACAGAGTTTTAACACATAAAACTAAGTCCAAAGGACCACTTAGATGGCACCTAAGGGTCTCAAATTCAAAGGCATGCATAATGGTCGAACAAAAGGCATACAACACATGCTTTCAAAGTAATGAAGAGGCGACTAGGACAAGCATATGGGCATGCCAAAGGGACTGAAATTACATGTTAGGTGGTTCCAAACCACCGAAATGATGCAAGCAACACAAGCTACACATTCGCATACTTGAAGCGTACAAGCCCGGCAAGCCACAAATGCAAAGGAGCTATACTAAACATGCCAAAATCAATCCAAACGACCATGGACAGACCTAAAGCATGGCAAAATAAGCACAAAACATTCATAAGTCTAAGCCTAAATCACACTCGAACAAAGGCTAACAACCTAAGACATGTTAAAGGCATTACAAGGCATTACAAGGCAACTACACTAAGCATGAATGGAGCACCAAAACCAACTCTTAGCAATGTTATATCATGGCATAATAAACATAAAATGCAGCCTAGACATGCTCAACATGCACACCAACAAAGGCTTCCTCAAGAGGCCAAAACTTGTCCTTTTCAAGGACAACAAGGAGAGGGGGTGACCCTCTCCTTCTTGGGACTTCAAGGCATCATCTTCACCACTGAAATCCCTCAAGATTTTAGTGGTGAAGAGACCCCAACACCAAAATCCCGGAGCTCTCACAAAATAGCACAAAATGAGCCCTTTTCAAGGCCTAAGGGTGGTCAAACCTCCCCAAAGCACAAAACACTCTTAACCAACAATAAACAGGACTAAAAAACAGAACTTTTTTGTATTAAATGCTAAGCACAAAAACAGTTCTAAACTATGCAAAAATGAAGTACAAAAATGGGGTAAAAAGGGGTAGTTTCTTGCCCTTGAAGACCACCTTCACAAAGGTTGATGTTGTTGCTTCCTTGAGCTCAAATCCAACCAAAAACTTCAAAAACCAGCCCTTAGAACCTCAGTAACCGAAGGAAGGTGAAACACTAGGTGCTTGTGTGCAATAATATGGATTAAAGCACCTAGTGTAGAAACAAGAGAGGAAAAGAGAGATAGGATAGATACACAAGTTCTAACCTAGAACCAGAGCTTCTTCTCTGTCTTTTCTCTCTAAAAATCTCTAATTCTTCTAACCCTTGAGCCAAGAGAAGAGAGCCCTCTCTTATAGGCAACATAGCTTACAAGCTAAGCAAACCAAAGGCTCATCCCTCCATACACGTGTATGGAGGGGAAGCAAATGCTATACAGCTGCTTCAAAATATCTCAGAAAGCAACTGAACAGTAGTCGGCAGGGCAAAATTGTCATTTTGACAAAATTGACTGCCGACCGGCACAAAAGAGTGCCGACCGGCACAATATAGTGCCGATGGCAACACCAACTAGCCGGTGGCCTCTAGCCACTGCCGGTGGTGTGTGGGGATGCCTCACAAGGCATTCCCTACCCCTCCAAGGCAAAGCACAAGTGTTTGGTGCAAAACCAGACACAAAACGGTCAAGTTCGGAGGTCCTGAGGCAAGGCGCGTAGCCGAGAACTCCGGGAACTCCAAACGAACACGAACATGGATAATCACCGAGTGTTCAAGCGGTGACGTCCAGGTCTTGAGGACGGTCAAAAATGGGGTGTCTACAGTTGCCCCTCTTTGACAGAACTCGGAAGTCATAACAATGACGGGAGTGAATGTCAAAACCCAGAGACGACCCATTTTTGACAAGGCCGAAGACTTGGACAAACATGCAAGACAAGCAAGATATGCGCCCGAAGGCAGGGGCAAAATGCAACTGACGATGCAAAAGGCCGAGCATAACTTATGATCATGCAAAGGAAGCTGTAACGAAGCACGCATGCGACAATTATAAGCTAGCAAGCACCAAACTACACTATAATGCAGAAAGGATGTAAGAGAATTATGCAATTCTCTGTGCGTCTCACTCGGAGGATACAATACCTGTGCGGCTCGTCCGGTTGCACCGGCCTCAAATGAGCCGTACATACAATATCGTGCCTGCAAAGAAAGCAAACTTAACAGGTACAATGTTGTTAGCAATATGCATGACAATGCGAAATGAATACAAGATGATATGCAATATATACAAAACAATGTATAAACAATGCAAATGATATGCCATGCGATTGAAACAATGCAAACTATATGCAAAGCAATTGAATCATGATTCAATCGTGAGCGGTTCGAAACCACACAAATGTCAAATAGATTGATGGAAGTAACAAGTCCATCTACCATAGAACGATGTCTGAACTATGAGTGATGCAGACGGACACGATAACAAGTATTGGGTGGAATGACATAAGTGGGGGTAACGACCCGCTGAGGAGAGAACAATGATCCTAATGCAGGATGCGAAACTTACACTACAATGTAGTATCTACAACGGATATGGCGTGCAGCCAAAACCGTATCTTGCCTAGGAAAGGCATGGACCACACACAAACCGCGTCTAACATAGAAAAAGGTGCCGCAACCCTCAAAGTGCGTACACATGCAGAACTATGAGTGTATAGACGTGAAAAGTATGAGCACATACCAGACCAAGCTCGACAAGGAAAGGTGCGAGCCCTAAATGAAAGGGGTGATGCAGTGAATGCATGCAAGCTATAATGCAATATTTACAATACGCACTGGAATGAATGTTTACGATGGAGATGCATGACATATGCAATATCTATAATGATGCATGTTGTTTTTGTTTGTTTTTTTCGTTTTTGAAATGCACTACCTATGATGATGCAGGATAATGCGGTATCTACAATGATGCATGACATATGCATATGCTGTGATGCATGACATATGCAATATTTACAATGATGCATGACATATGCAATATTTACAATGAATGCATGACATATGCATGTGCCGTGTACACTATTTACAATGAATGCATGACATATGCATGTGCCGTGTACACCAAGGCACCGAAGGTCTTGCACCTTCCAAGGATTTAAGGTCTCCTAGACCGCGCGTGTTTAAGGTCTCGCCAGACCGGGGCGAAAAACAATGAGGTGCGCAAAATAGCGCGATGAAATGCATGCCAAATGCAATGAGGTGCACCTTAATGCATCGAAGGTCTTGCACCTCCCGAGGATTTAAGGTCTCCTAGACTGCGCGTGTTTAAGGTCTCGCCAGACCCGGGGGGAAAAACAATGAGGTGCGCAAAATAGCGCGATGAAATGCATGCCAAATGCAATGAGGTGCACCTTAATGCACCGCTAGACCGCGCGTGTTTAAGGTCTCGCCAGACCCGGGGGGAAAAACAATGAGGTGCGCAGAATAGCGCGATGAAATGCATGCCAAATGCAATGAGGTGCACCTTAATGCACCGAAGGTCTTGCACCTCCCGAGGATTTAAGGTCTCCTAGACCGCGCGTGTTTAAGGTCTCGCCAGACCCGGGGGGAAAAACAATGAGGTGCGCAAAATAGCGCGATGAAATGCAAAATGAGGCACGCATACCTCATTGAATGGAAAATGAAATCAAATATGACACGCATGCCACACGAAAATGCAAAACGGTGCAAGTCGCAAGGGATGTGCAAGACGGCGCGATGCGACGCACCGGACAATGTGATGGATGCGTGCAACGCACAGGGGGCAACTTTTGAATCTTGTAAAAGACAAAAGGATACAATCTTTGCTTGAATCTGAGTGCCACGCATAGAAGACACGGTCCGAGGTCAAAACGGAGGCCGGTTGAGCATCGGGGATTCACTTTCTTGCACTTTCTTGAGCTATGAAGACCACAAACTACCCACATGGCCTAAACAAGGCTGTGGGAACATCACCGGCTGGACTAGGTGGCCACCGACTGGCCACCGGCTGCATAAAAGTTCCATCGGCACAATATTGTGCCGACCGGCACATAATAGTGCCGACCGGCCAAAAGTTGCTGATCGGGGACAGTTTCAACTTTTTGCAATGGGTCTTTTAAAATAGGGTTCCCAACCCTATTTTCTCACTTCTCCACTGCCGAAAATCAACTCTCTCTCTCTCTAGAGCCTTTTCCTCTCATCTTTTCTCCGTTTCTTTGCGTTCTCGCGCCATTTTCGTCGTTCGATTCGCGAAGTTCATCGCGTTTCGCACATTTTCAACCGAACAAATCTTTGTTTCGGTGCCTCTTTTGCTATTTCCGCTTTTTCGGGACTTGTTCCCCTCGGTTTCCTCTTCATTTCCGTGCCTTTTCATCTTCCGGCCTTTCCGGCCATTTTCGGCCCGCTCGGGGTTGACTTTTTCGGTTGGCTTTCCGCATTCCAGATTTTCCGGCCATTTTCTCGCTACCATTACCATGGCTGACGACATTCCACACGTCGGGACTCCCCCGGATCATGAGATGGATCCCGGGGTCGAGCTTCTCCCGTTGAGCGAGCGTCCTTTCGACCTGGTGACCTACCGCCCAGCGATTCATGTGCTACCACCGGATGGACTCTGCCATTTTCGCAGCTTTGACCGAGCACTGGACCCGGAGCTCTTGCTACGCGAGCCTGTCTCCCACTTATCCTCCGGCGTTTCCGAGGTAACTTTCTTTCCCTGTTTTACTTTCTGCAATGTAGAACTGTTAACTGTCAAAGTTGTTTTTGTTCTTTAACTGCTTGATTCTGATACACTGTTCACTGTAGTCGATTGCAATCATGTTTACAATTGATATCTGTTTAAGACGGACACATGTACACACACTGCACTAGCCTCAATCACCCAAACACACAGCACACACCGCATTTCACTACAAACTCACCAACACCCAGCATCTGCTTGAATCTGAAAATATGCACGCATGCCATATCTATCTTGAACCACGCAAACATACTGACGCATCACACGTTGTAGTTCACTGTAAGCACACCGACACCCAGCACTTATTTGAATCTAAAAAGGTTGCACACATGCCATATTTGCACTGAACTCCTCAAACACGCTGACGCATCACACGTTGTAGTTCACCATAAGCACACCGGCACCCGGTATCTGCTTGAATCTGAAAAACTTGCACACATGCTAGATTGGCACTGAACCACTGTTTCTTCAAAATTGTACATTTCATATTGCTTTGCTGCTATTTGTTTGAAAACAGGGAGATTCCCATACCATCCGCGGGTATGGGAACGTCACGGCTCGAGATTGGTACGCGGAGCTTCCCGAGGCGGTTCGACGTGTCGTGGACCAGGCCGGCTTCGGCGCTTTCTGCAGGGGTCTGACCCGGCTTACTGCTTGCAGGCCTCTTCTAGCTGCCCTGGCAGAGAGGTGGTGGGACACCACCGATTCATTCCACCTATCCGTGGCGGGAGACATGACGATGACTCCCTACGACTTCTCGATGCTCACAGGCATCAGGGTGGGGGGTGATCCGATCCCCTTTGACATCGATATGGATGAGTGGACCGCCGCTTAGATCTATTTGCTTGGCGAGGCGCCACCTTTTGCGCGTCCAGGTTTCGTCCGCTACTCCTGGTTCGAGGTGCAGTTCAGGGTCCAGCCTGCCTTCGTTGATGCAGCCCCGATGACTCAGGAGGCCGTGGATAGATACGCACGCGGCTTCCTCATGTTCCTGTTTGGGACGACGATTTTCGCCGATCGGGCGAACACAGTGCCTCTCTGCCTTCTCAGTGCACTGGTGGATGTCAGAGATATCTTGCGTTTCGATTGGGGTGGTGCGGCTCTGGCCACCCTCTACAGCTATATGAGCTCAGTCTCCCGCGGCAGCGGACAGTTGCTCGGGGGTTACTGGCGTGCTTGGGAGGTACATTTCCTTTTCTGCTTTACTATTCTGCTTTACATTTTCTGTACTCTGCACACTGCACACACTGTAGTCTGTTTCACACGGACTGTATACTGTACACACGGCACACACATACTCTGCTTTACACTGACTGTACACTACTCACACTGTACACACATACTCTGCTTTACACTGACTGTACACTACTCACACTGTACACTCCGCACAATACACTACACAACACATGGCTCTGTTATTTCTGCTTTATTCTGTATTCTGCTTGATCCGATAGTCATACTGACATCTGTCTTGCAGTTGTGGGTCTATGCCTACTTTCCCAGGCTGGAGCCAGTGCCGGAGACGGAGACTCCTCTAGTCATCCCCTTCTCACACCGCTATGACGGGAGGTGCACACGGCGGCCCTGTGAGACATTCAGCTTTTTCCGCCGCTACTTCGACACCATCACTCCCGCCGAGGTATGTTTTACTTGCAGTTCGTTTAAGCTTCGCTTTTCCACTGTATATTTGCAATACCAGTAGGTAACAAACTGTATTTCAATTTCAGATCACCTGGCAGCCATGGGCTCCTTTGCCAGCGATGATGCGGGATCGGTTTGCCGGCGCCGTCGAGACCTCGCGTTACCGGATTCTGCTAGAGGGCCCGGTCTGTCGGGCTTGGTACCTAGGCGAGCGTTTCTTACGCCAGACCCTAGGCCTACCTGAGCAGATAGTCCCGGTGCACCCTCCTGAGCACATGAGGGATACCGAGAGATTCACTGCTGAGCAGATGGCGGACTACACCCTCGGCTGGGAGGCGAGTGGCTACAGAGGCGAGGGCGATTACTCGGAGTACGTCCGGACCTTCATCATGCAGCCTCTGAGCGGTGGTCGCCGAGCTGAGAGAGAGAGACCTGCGGCGCCAGCGGCCGGAGCTGGAGTAGGAGGAGGAGCGCCGAGGAGAGCTCGAGTCCGCGGCAGGGGCGGAGTTCAGAGAGGACGAGGGACCGGTTGGCCTACTCTGCCTGTTTCATTGACTTTCCGAGGGCAGGGTGGGGCGACCTATCAGATCCCCTTCGCCCCTCCGCTGGCTGATCACGAGTTTGTCGGTGTCCCCGACTTGCCTCTGGTATGTACTACTGCATTTTGTACAGTTATTTCATTTCAGTTTATTTGATATTCCACAGAATATTGGTGCATCCGATACTTTTGCAGGCGTCTTCCGAGTACACCTGGCAGTTACTGGAGATGAATGCCTCCATGACGGGGATGCTACAGCGGACCTTCGACCTCTTAGCCCTTTACAGCATTCCGGTATGTTCTTTCTGACCACAGCTTTAAACCATACTCGAACTGCTTTACATAATCTGATGTACAATATCTGATGAACTGCTCACGGCATCTGATACACTGCACTCACACACTGTATTCTGCACTGATTCACTGCTCACGGCACCCATATACACTGTATTCATACACTGCATTCTATACTAATTTACTGCTCACGGCACCCATACACTGTATTCATACACTGCATTCTATACTAATTTACTGCTCACGGCACCCATACACTGTATTCATACACTGCATTCTGCACTGATAAACTGTTCCATATATACTGATGCATTTGCCTTTTATGCCTTTTCAGCCTCCCTTCCAGATCCCCCAGGTGGGTGGCGCTCCAGCTGGACCTCCCATTTCTACTCGAGATGGCAGGATATACCCTCGTACCAGAGGGGGACGCACTCATGTCGGGAGCAGCTCGCAGGCTCCAGGCCCAGATGACGAGTCGGAGACGGAGGCGGAGTCATTCGAGGAGGATGCCGGGGACAGCTCGGGCTCGGGCTCGAGCTCAGACGATGATGCTCCTGATGATGCTCCTGGGCTTCTGCCCAGGAAGAGGGCGAGGACAGGTCCCTAGGCGTGAGACCATTGATGCTGCTACAGATTTTTGCTGCCCCTTCTTTTTTTTCTTTTCTTGTACTTTTCTCTTTTTGGTAGTTAGATTACCTTGTACTGCCGCGAGCAGATTTTTGTTTCCAAAACCTATGTACTTGAAAAAGATGATATGAAATGAAACAAACTTTTTGTCTGAAAAAGTGTTATATTTGTACATATCTGTATATATCTGCGTATTTCATACTTTGCACTGCATTGCATCATATTACACCTCACATGCAAATGATACTGATCTGTTGTCTGAAACTTAAACATTTGTGAATTGAGCACTTGTACTGTAATAATCGGATGACCAACCAACTAACAGCAAACAACTCAAACAAATCACTACTCAAACTGAGTATATAGCCCACACTCTACTGGGGATTGATCTGCATACAGCCCATAACACAGCACTCGGTTCATTCTGCACACAGCAAACCCTGAGCAAACAGCCCAATCTGACAAGACGGATCAAGGAACTGAAACGGTTACAGTTGAAACACACTTGGATGTCCCGAATTTCCTTTTCTTCTCTTGCCTCGCATAAATGTGGAGAATGGCACAGCATTCTGAGCACAAACGATTGACTTTGGAAAAGGGTTTCACAACCGGGGTATCGAGCCTACAACTGAACACAGCGGAGGGAGACTCAAACAAAGAAATAAAAGGCACACAACCTAATCATAACGAGACATGCTCGGAAAAGACTCAAAACAGAAGTTGAGACCGACAAATCAAAAGATACGACACACAGACATGTTTGCAGAAAGACCTCAAATTTCGAGGAGCCAATTCCTCCGGGTATTATTTCCCACCCTTTCTGATTTGTGATACTCACATCACTCAGCCCTCAGGCTCGGTTTTTTCTCTCAAAACCCTTTTCTCACTTTTTCTCGCAACTTACACCTCTCTATTCTTTATTCTCTCATTTTTTTATCCCTCCCCAGGATAATTAATGAATGAATAGGAATTCGCAGGTTCACGCCCAGCACTGTTAGCTCACGGCTATTCCTTCTGGTGAATAGAGCGCCCTGTTGGCAAGCATATTAGCGGGGGAAAGACAGAAGACCTGACTCAATCGTGCCCCTAGTTCGTCACTTTGACCATTTTTGTTTTCTTTCTAAAACAGTTTTGAGCAAAATAAGAGTTGGATTAACATGCTTATTCAATCTTTGATTTGAAAATCATGTGACTCAGGCTGTGAGCACTGAAAATTCTCCTTTTGGGTCCAAACATGGTCAATTTTGAAAATGAAACAGTTTTCGAGAAAATAAGTCAACCTCAGTGAAAATTTTCAAAAACTATTTTTGCAAACAATCAACGCTCGACGAGCGCGGAACTTACCCTCGAGACGTACAACCTCGGATCGGAGGCGATGGAAAATTGCCCCTGGCTTTAAAAAAAGGGGGGGGGGGAAGGCAACGGAAAGTTGCCCCTGGTTTGGACGGCAACTCAGGGCAACTTATGGCAATGCATGGCAACGGAAAGTTGCCCTTTGTTTGGATGGTGCCGCGGCATGCTGTAAGCCCGTCCTCGTTGATGACGATCGGACTCTCGGCCGCGGAGGAGACGAAGACGGTTTGAATCAATATATGGACACAGTCACCTGGAAGGTGTTGGTGGTTGGACTTCAAGAGGAAGTTGGTCACGTAGTTCCAGGTTGCTGCAATCGAGACATTGGATTCGGAGGAGGCACAAGTGATCAAAACCATGACATGGACTGAGACGCTATGGAAGCGTTGGGGGTTGGACTTCAAGATGAAGTTGCCTACGTATCCCAAACATGGGAATCAAGCCTTACGTAGTTTCGGTTAAGGTACACTCGGGTATTTTAACCTTCACTATTTAGGCTCTAACTTTTGCCAGGTGCCCAATGCGGGTTTTCGACCTTGCGAGCTATGTTTTTCTTTTTTTTTCTTTTCAATTCTTTTCTTTTTTTTCTGCCTTTTTCTTTTCTTTTTTCAATTTTTCTATTTTCGTATATATTTTTTCTTTTTCATTTCTTTTCCTTGTATTTTTTTCTTTTTTTTTCTTTGCTCTAACTTTTGCCTGGGTCGCCCTTCTGGGTTTTCGGCCCAGCGAGCCTCTCAAAGGGTAAAAGTGTAGCAAGCCCATGCCAAATGGTTTTGAGATTGAAGTCTTTCCGTGTCCAGGAGAATGACCATTGTGTTGATTTGCAGAAAAGGTCCATCACGGTTGCTTCACGAGCTTCTTCCGGTGAGATCTGATCTCCTTGATCTAACCTTGATGCCCCTTGCTCGAGGGCTGCCTCAAGATGAGCCACACAGGCGTTTCATGGCACTGTTGAACGTTTTGAACGGATTCCAGTTTGCAACAGATAAATTGAATCTTGAGGCTGAGAGCGATCCTGGGCTGCACAATCTTAAGAGGAATTCCACACAAATCTTCACAAGACTGCGCAAAACATTTTGTTTTTGAAAGTTTTTAAGAAAGCGACAAATCGCTCGCGCATAAGATAGTGTGGAACCAGTCTGGATCAAACCAGGATCCTTCTCAGTACTCACGCCGACAAGCATGATTTCATTCATTAAAAGCTTAGCATACCTCTCTTTCCCTCAAAATGATCAAAATTTTACAAAACCCGAGGAATTACTTCCTCTTCGTTTTCATCACCGCAGTGTTCGAAAAAGGGTTTTTACGAAAAGCTCAGGTCATTACAACGATGTTTAAGGCACAAGGGAGTAGGTGGTATGTACTGTCATTCCCTTCACATCCTCTGGCATAACTAACTTAAACAGCAACAAATACTGAAACGTGGTAGCCGCAGCTGTTTGATTCAGATTCCCTGATTGTGACTGGCTCCTCAACTAGGACAGACTCAAAAGGAAAAACAAAAGGATAATTACAAAACGGCGTTCGAGGCAACAACCTTGGAATCACCTGGTATTCTATACAAGAGGGACTGACTCATTACAACAAGACAGACCCTGTAAGCAAAAAGACTGACTCAATACAGAGAGACAGACTCAAGACAAGACAAAAGACTGACTCGATACCCAAGTCAGAATTTACAAAACTGGCATTGGCAGATGCTCAAAAATGCGTGCCAAACGCCACATCCAAAATACGTCAAGCACTGCCCGCAGGCGGTTCACTTCCTGATTATATACTCTCAGTATCGGTATCCTCAAAATCCAAGAACTCTGTAGTGACTGACTTGGCCGAGGTAGGCGGAAGGATGACCTTATCATCAATTAGATCTTGCACTTCATGACGAAGGCAGAAACAACTGTCGGTGCTGTGACCGGTCTGCTGGTGGTATGCACAGTACAGAGCAGCGTCATGAGTAGCGGGGAGATTCTTCGGGAGAGGCCGAGGCTCCAGGGGTGTAAGATGCCCCTTTTTAGCCAAAATCAAAAGTGCCCTAGATAAAGGCATGTAGAGGGGATGGAAGACTCGGCGCCCTCGAGGCAGGTACTTCGAAGCCTGAGCACTTCTGCTAGATGCACTAGCGAACGGATCGGTGGGTGCGGCTTTGGATTTCTGATCCTTCCCAGATACAGGGCTGGGAGCGGGAAGAACTGTTTTGGCTTGACGGGGCCTATCCCGGTTCTCTGACTGACTGGAACTGCCCTCAGGCAGAGTGGGGAACGTGTCCTCCACAGCTTTTGTCACAACTGCAGTATCTGTTGCTTGTTCATCCCCCCGGCTTTCATAGCCTCGACTGCCCACAGCAGTTGTTCAATAGGGTCGGCATCTGCCTTCATCTTACCTTTGCCTCCGGCCTCAGCCTGATCTAGAGCTTGGTTTGATGCGTCGTTGCCATAGCTGGAGGTCATCTCCGGTTGGCTGAGTTCAATTACTATCCGTCCCAATAGCGCGGGCTCCTGGGGTATAAAGCCTCCGGCATATGGTACGGCTGGTGGCGAGACCGACATCCCATAGGCGAGATCCACCACGGATCTTTGAAGATCACCTATCATTCCCATTAGTTCAAAAGTAGTAGGCTCGTGAGCCTGATATAGTTGAGGGGTCCAAACTGGGTGTGCAGCGGGCGACCTAGGTGGATGCGGCAGATCAATATTAGCCTCACCTTGCGGGGTGATTCCTTGACTCAATGCGGCCGTCATGACCACGACCTCTTCTGAATTCTGCGTCATGCTCAGTCCTGCCCCAGCAAGGAGAAGACGCTAGCTGTTCTGGATCGGCCCTCTGAATCTCTGAACTGAAACGGAAAACAAGCAGCATTTCAGCCCCAAACAGATCAAACACGGGCGTAGCCGAGCAACTGCACTCTACTACTGATCACTGTTCCCTAGAATCACTGTTCAAAACTGAACTGATAGCCGCAGACATAACTGATTCTCAACAATACTGATACTAGTGCCCCCGGGCCTGATGCTCAAACTTTGCAAACTGATATATGCGTTTCCTGCAGAGATACACTCTAAAAGCACATAGCAGATAAATGAGAGCCAATACACCCCTATGTTGGGGTAGGGTTTCCCTGTCCTATTTTGTCAGGAGCTAGGGTTTCACTACGCACGCAGCAGTTTCAAACAACCTATATCGGGTAAGCAACCTGTCCTAGTTTGGAATGGTCACTATGGATCCGAATATGCACTAGGTCGAATGGTCAAAAAGGGTGCCCCGGCAAAACCGGGGTTTGTGTTCCCATACTGGCAGAGCCCGCAACCGGTCAGCCTTACGGTCATGCCTTGACAAGACAAGCCTCCAGTAAACCGCTCAGGAATAGCAGATGGCCAACACGGTGTCCTAGGCGCACCAATGCACATGCAATGCAAAGAGACACATAAATGAAGTCAAAACAGGATATCACGAGTTCGAGTCAAGCTCTCTAAACTCCCCAGCAGAGTCGCCAGAAACTGTAGACGTCCCCGAACGCATCCGGGAGGATGAACTCCCGTTCTGTTCATATCGGGCTTACTACAGTTCGGACTCAAATTGTCACGGTTCTAAATCTGAACCAAAGAGTCCAAATCCGGCAAATCGTTTTGAGAAACAGATTTTTGAAAAAAAGTGCCAAACATGGACTGCTTTGCCAGATACAGAGTCGCCACCTAAATATTTTTTTAAAATGGGGGAATTTAGGAAACCCTGACTCGGTGCCAAAGGCCACGTGTCCGTCATCACCAAAGTTGCCTCGGCTCGGGAGCTTGGGTACGATCGGGGAAGGTCAGCTATGAGCACCCCCTTTCGCCCGGTCCGAAGACCGGCCTCTACTAACCATGATATTCAATTTTGAAAACGTTATGTGTTCTTATTCCGGTTATTAGCCTAGAATTACTATGTTATGCGCGCAGCAAACAAGTATAGACTAGATTGCCTAATTTGGAAATAAGCATTGCATATCCGTTTGTTTTGAAAATGCTTTGGAATTTGCTACTTCGCAAGTAGGCTAAAATACGGATTTCAACGAGTTTTTCCAACTCAAACAATCCAACCTCCATCCACAGGCGTTCAAACAGTTTATCTCATATAAGCACTTAGCCGCATGGTAAACATACTGTCATGGCAACATTCACACGCATGTGGTATGCTAAAGCGTAAAATACTTACATCGTACTCCGTGCCAAAACAAGAAACTAGTTAGCAGACATGCATGTCCCTAGGTCGTGTTAAGTGGCTAATGCAACACAGGCAAGGATGCAATTTAGAGTAGGCTCGGCTAACCCTAAAATGGCACGTGAAATGCAATCATTTGATGCACGTATTCAAGTTAGAATTTAGAATACAATGCAGTTTGTATGATGTACCGAGCCCGGTGCATGTTTAGACAAATGCATGGATGCACGCATGCATTGCATAAGGTATGCTAAAATAGACGTGCCCTAATCTACCATCATAAGCAGGTAAATAAAAGGGAAGAAAGAAATGGGGGTTGGGAGACATACGCACACTCACCCACGCTTATTACAATTATGCCCTCACACGGAGGGACCGAAAGAATATACAGTCCCAACTAAATTAATCAAATAAATTAATTAATCTAATTAAAGCAGTAAACCGCCTCGAGATGAGGGCCGGATGCAACGCATGCTCGGGACTTGCTCGGAATTGCACTGCCATGCTTAGATTGCCTCTGTTTTCCCTGCTTTGCATCTCAGAAGACTGCCAAAGTCTCAGGAGTGCCTCCCAGGACACTGAGGGACACCGTCGGCTGAGTAGGACTTCCACCGGCATCAGCATGAGGTCACCGGCACAAAATTCATCCATCGGCCACCAATAGACTGCCGGTCGGCACTAAATACTGCCGGCCGGCACTGAATGTCTGCAGAACCTGCAACTCACAGCAGCAGAGGGCAGAAACTTGCATGGCAATGTAATTCCAACAATGTGTGCACCAATCATGCCCCTTATCATATTTGTGACTCAAAGGGGGGATGTGCCTCGATTCTCAGGCCACCAATCACGCATTTCCATGCATGATGGCCCAAAGAACCAAATGTGCACTTTCATGTCAAATGCATGCAAACCAAACAAACAAAACAAGGCCCAATTCCTATCACCAAGTCAAGGAACAAGGCATGTATGCAAGGTGCAATGCAACCTAAGCATATTAGCTAATATGCAACATGATCATAGCAAGACACTTATGTAAGCATGCAAGCAAACATGAGGCAATGCAAACCAAGCAAATGATGGTTTTAAACATGACTTGGGCAACTCTAAATAGGCCTAAAATCAGTGACCCAAAATGCCCCAAAGATGGAAGCCACCACACGCACACACATGCACATGTTAAGACTTAACACTTAGACACTAAGTAAACAACCCTCAAGCACATTTGAAAGGGGATATCATGGACACTTAGCATGCATTATAAGCTTCGAAAATCATGTTATAGAAGGTTCCAAACCAACTAAATAAACCAAGTAAAGCATGCAAAAAGGCCCAAGTACTCAAGGCTCACCAAAGAGGTAATGGGCTACACTTAACACAACCATACATGACATGCAATAGGCGACCAAAAACAGAGTTTTAACACATAAAACTAAGTCCAAAGGACCACTTAGATGGCACCTAAGGGTCTCAAATTCAAAGGCATGCATAATGGTCGAACAAAAGGCATACAACACATGCTTTCAAAGTAATGAAGAGGCGACTAGGACAAGCATATGGGCATGCCAAAGGGACTGAAATTACATGTTAGGTGGTTCCAAACCACCGAAATGATGCAAGCAACACAAGCTACACATTCGCATACTTGAAGCGTACAAGCCCGGCAAGCCACAAATGCAAAGGAGCTATACTAAACATGCCAAAATCAATCCAAACGACCATGGACAGACCTAAAGCATGGCAAAATAAGCACAAAACATTCATAAGTCTAAGCCTAAATCACACTCGAACAAAGGCTAACAACCTAAGACATGTTAAAGGCATTACAAGGCATTACATGGCAACTACACTAAGCATGAATGGAGCACCAAAACCAACTCTTAGCAATGTTATATCATGGCATAATAAACATAAAATGCAGCCTAGACATGCTCAACATGCACACCAACAAAGGCTTCCTCAAGAGGCCAAAACTTGTCCTTTTCAAGGACAACAAGGAGAGGGGGTGACCCTCTCCTTCTTGGGACTTCAAGGCATCATCTTCACCACTGAAATCCCTCAAGATTTCAGTGGTGAAGAGACCCCAACACCAAAATCCCGGAGCTCTCACAAAATAGCACAAAATGAGCCCTTTTCAAGGCCTAAGGGTGGTCAAACCTCCCCAAAGCACAAAACACTCTTAACCAACAATAAAGAGGACTAAAAAATAGAACTTTTTTGTATTAAATGCTAAGCACAAAAACAGTTCTAAACTATGCAAAAATGGAGTGCAAAAATGGGGTAAAAAGGGGTAGTTTCTTACCCTTGAAGACCACCTTCACAAAGGTTGATGTTGTTGCTTCCTTGAGCTCAAATCCAACCAAAAACTTCAAAAACTAGCCCTTAGAACCTCAGTAACCGAAGGAAGGTGAAACACTAGGTGCTTGTGTGCAATAATATGGATTAAAGCACCTAGTGTAGAAATAAGAGAGGAAAATAGAGATAGGATAGATACACAAGTTCTAACCTAGAACCAGAGCTTCTTCTCTGTCTTTTCTCTCTAAAAATCTCTAATTCTTCTAACCCTTGAGCCAAGAGAAGAGAGCCCTCTCTTATAGGCAATAAAGCTTACAAGCTAAGCAAACCAAAGGCTCATCCCTCCATACACGTGTATGGAGGGGAAACAAATGCTATACAGCTGCTTCAAAATATCTCAGAAAGCAACTGAACAGTAGTCGGCAGGGCAAAATTGTCATTTTGACAAAATTGACTGCCGACCGGCACAAAAGAGTGCCGACCGGCACAATATAGTGCCGATGGCAACACCAACCAGCCGGTGGCCTCTAGCCACTGTCGGTGGTGTATGGGGATGCCTCACAAGGCATTCCCTACCCCTCCAAGGCAAAGCACAAGTGTTTGGTGCAAAACCAGACACAAAACGGTCAAGTTTGGAGGTCCTGAGGCAAGGCGCGTAGCCGAGAACTCCGGGAACTCCAAACGAACACGAACATGGATAATCACCGAGTGTTCAAGCGGTGACGTCCAGGTCTTGAGGACGGTCAAAAATGGGATGTCTACAGGGGTGGCTATTGTCTTCGGGAATTCATCAATCCATCCGCCGCTAGAAGTGTCCACACCTGTCTTGGAAATCGAGCATGGCACAGAGGATGTTTTCTTATCAGGGTTCACTTTGGCTGAGGCCCGGGTGGCGCAGAATATCATGGCTGTGAATGAGGGAATGTACGTCAGTGCTCAATCCGTCTACCTCATGAACAAGCTGCAACATATCCCCGGGATGGGATTAGGAAGGAGCGGCCGGAAAGGCGTTGCAGCATTGGCCGAAGTGCCACACAACCCTCATACCTTTGGTTTGGGTTATCTGCCCACCAAAGAGGACTGGGTGAGGAAGGGAAAAGAAATGGCCGGAAGAGCCAGAGCAAAGCAGGCTGGGAAGCCTTTTGAGTTAATGCATAGGCCCATTCAGGGTACCTTGAACGGACGCTTCATCCGGGAGGGGGAGAACTTTCCATTTTGCGGCTTCCCAGAGCCGTGGCTAAACGCGGAGAAGAAGCGCGTGCCAGGTTTCGAGATCTTCTTCGACCTGTAACTATCCGGGGATGATGTTGCCACAGAGCAGACAGACCCATCAGCTGAGGTTGAGCAGTGTAAGGCAGTGGATCCTGAGGGCACAGAATTTGAAATGGGGGTAGCACTGGCATGTCTACTTTCTGATCCTCCGATCGACCATAAGTGCTTGGGGGATAACTTCTCGGTTTCCATGATTGGAGATGAAACGGTTACGGGCCTACCAGCGACTATCTTGGATGCATCTATCACACCCTCTCTCACTTGGCAATACGAGGAGGGATTTTTGTCCAGCAGTACCGGGTCAGGTAGTGAGCCGGAATCTGATTCCACTGAGTCTTGTGAGTCGGAATCAGGTTCCAGCTCGACTGAGTCTGAATCTGGTAATCCTGGGGATGATAACCCGGATACCACAGTCCTGTCTAGGTCGTCTTTTTCCTTTTCATTTGAGTCTGTTGTAAATGAATCAGACGATTTGGATGTGCTTAATGAGAATCAAGTAACTGTGGTTTCTGAGTACTTTTCTGTGCCCTTGATTTATTGCATTAATTTAGACTTTCAAAACTTTGATGAAAACGACGAGGACGAAGTTCCTCCGGTTTTGCAACGTTTAATTGAGCAAGAGCAAGAGAGATTTGTCAAACCTTTAATGGATGAAATCACTAACGTGAATATTGGTACTGAGGAGGACCCGTGGCTGGTCCAGATCAGGTCCACGTTGTCTTCGGAGGAACGCGAGCGCTTAGTCGCTTTATTAAAAGATTTCAAAGATGTTTTCGCGTGGTCCTATGAAGACATGCCTGGAATCGATCCTGAGATTGTACAGCATCGGATCCCCCTTGACCCTGAGGCCCGACCTGTCAAGCAGAAACTCAGAAGGATCCGCCCGGACTGGGCTCTCAAGATTAAGGAAGAGGTCACCAAGAAAATCGACGCAGGCTTCCTGCTGGTATCCGAATACCCGACTTGGTTAGCCAACATTGTTCCGGTGCCGAAGAAGGATGGCAGGATCCGGGTATGTGTGGATTTCAGGGATTTGAACAGAGCTAGTCCGAAGGACGATTTTCCCTTGCCGCATATCGATGAGTTGGTGGATTTCACAACAGGGCATGCTTTGCTCTCATTCATGGATGGCTTCTCAGGCTACAACCAGATAGTAATGGCACCAGAAGACCGGGAAAAGACTGCATTCACCACCCCGTGGGGGACATACTGCTATAGAGTCATGCCATTTGGGTTGAAGAACGCTGGAGCTACTTATCAACGGGCCGCAACCACGATATTACACGACATGATCCACAAAGAGGTTGAGGTGTACGTGGACGACATGATTGTCAAATCTAAAGAAAGAGAGGGCCACTACACCGCCTTGCACAAGTTTTTTCAAAGGATCAGGGAATTCCAGTTGCGGCTAAACCCTCAAAAGTGTACATTTGGTGTTATAGCGGGAAAAATGCTAGGGTTTCTGATTACACAAAGGGGCATCGAGGTCGACCCTTCCAAAATCAAAGCCATCTTAGAAATGCCACCACCAAGGACTGAAAAGGAGGTGCGAGGCTTTCTGGGTAAAGTGCAATTCATAAGACGGTTTATCTCAAAATTAACCTTAACTTGTGAACCACTTTTTGGCCTCCTCAAGAAAGGAAAGAAGTTCCAATGGGACGGCCGATGTCAAGCTGCATTTGAACAGATTAAAGAATATTTACAGAACCCGCCCGTGCTGTCACCGCCAGAACTAGGGAAACCGTTGATTTTGTATCTGTCAGTAACTGAGACTACAATGGGCTGCATGCTTGCACAAGAATCAGAAGACAAGGTGGAGAAAGCCATCTACTATCTAAGCAAGAAGATGCTAGAGTATGAAACCCGCTACACTTCGCTGGAGAAGGCTTGCTTAGCTTTGGTATGGGCTACTAGGAAGCTGCGGCACTACCTGTTAGCTCACTCTGTAATGTTGGTTTAATGACTTGATCCCATCAAATATCTTTTCGAGAAACCAGCACTTACGGGTAGGCTAGCTCGTTGGTTGCTGTTGCTCTCCGAATTTGATCTAAAGTATGTAACACGCAAGTCGGTCAAAGGAAGAGCAGTGGCAGAGTTCTTAGCCGACCATCCAGTAGAAGGAGGTGAAGCAGTCGAGTACTTATTCCCAGATGAGGCTATTTTGCATATCGACGACGAAACTTGGACGATGTACTTTGACGGAGCGTCAAATCAATACGGGTATGGGATAGGAGTGTTGCTGATAGCACCCGACAATTCCCGTATCCCTCTAGCCTTCAAACTCCGATTCAAAGTCTCGAACAACGAAGCAGAATATGAAGCGTGCATTGCTGGTCTGGAAGTAGCCCTGGAACTAGGGGCAAGACGGTTGGACGTCATTGGGGACTCGAACCTTGTTGTGTCTCAAGCTAAAGGAGACTGGAAAGTGAAAGAGGAAAAGATGATGATGTATCACCAGACCTTGGACCTGCTGATTCCTCGGTTTGAGAAGTTAAGTTTTACTCATCTATTAAGAGAGAACAACAGGTTCGCAGATTCTTTAGCAACTCTATCTTCTATGATAGACATCCCGTGTGGAGTCCGGATGCGTCCAGTCATCATCGACCAGAAATTTGCACCTGCCTACGAGTCGATTGCCGCTATAGATGAAGTTCAGGACGAAAACCCCTGGTATTATGACATCTGGAACTTCTTGGAGAACGAAGCATACCCGCCAGGGGTAAACGCCAAAGGCAAAAGGGCAATCAGAAGAATGGCTGTTCAGTTCATCATCTGTGGGGGTAAGCTGTATAAAAGGGCTCATCTGGGAATGCATAAACTGTGTGTTGATGCCAAAGAGTCAAAGAGTCTGATGGAAGCCATCCACGGGGGAGAATGTGGTGCGCACATGAATGGGGTAATGTTGGCACGGAAGATCCTCAGACAGGGTTACTACTGGTCCACCATGGAGGAGGATTGTATTGGTTTTGTCCGGCGATGCCACAAGTGTCAAATTCATGCAAATCGCATGAACATTCCGCCGTCAAAGCTGTACAACATGACTTCGCCATTGCCATTTTCAGTCTGGGGAATCGATGTGATCGGGGCTGTCACCCCGAAGGGGTCGAATGGGCATGAGTTCATCTTGGTAGCGATAGATTATTTCACAAAGTGGGTTGAGGCCCAATCTTATGCAGTGTTGAAGGCTTCGCACGTTGCAAAATTTATCAGAAACAACATCATCTGTCGCTACGGGGTCCCAAACGAAATAATTTCAGACAATGGTTCCCACTTCAAGAAGGAGGTGATTGATTTGTTGGAAAAATACAATGTGGCTTTTCATAAGTCGTCGACCTATCGGCCGCAGACCAATGGAGCAGTTGAGGCCGCCAACAAGAATATCAAGCACATACTGCAGAAGATGGTGGAAACCTACCGGGACTGGCCAGATAAGCTGCCGTTTGCTCTATGGGGCTACCGGACTTCAATCAGAACTTCTACTGGGGCGACTCCGTACTCATTGGTTTACGGGATGGAGGCCGTTCTGCCTATTGAGATTGAGGTCCCGTCATTACGAGTATTGGCTGAGTGTCAGATAGCTGAAGCGGATTGGCAGCAGAGCAGATTTGAGGAACTCATGCTCTTTGATGAAAGAAGGCTGAAAGCACTGTACCATATCCAAGGTTATCAGCGCAGAATTGCCCGGGCTTTCAACAAGAAGGTTAAGTCTAGGAATTTAAAAGAAGGAGATTTGGTGCTCAAGGACAACCGAGCTCCCATCCACGACCCAAGGGGCAAGTTCAGACCCAATTGGACTGGTCCCTACATCATCAAGTCAATCTGGTCAGGTGGAGCTGTTGTTCTGATGGATCTAGATGGCTTGGAGTTCTCACAACCGATCAATATGGACAAGTTGAAGAAATATTACCCTTGAGAGGCTCACTAGGCCGAAAACCGGAAAGGGCGACCTAGGCAAAACTCAGAGCACAGAAAATTTGAAATCATAAAAACTGAGCTCGCAAGGTTGAAAACCCGCAAAGGGCGGCCTTGGCAAAAGTTAGAGCGTAAAAGGAGAGTGAAAATACCCGAGCGAACCTGAGCCTGAACTATGTAAGGCTTGATTCCTATCTTTGGGATACGTAGGCAATTTCATCCTGAAGTTCAGCCATAAACTTTTCCCCGATCAACTTTGTCCATTTTGATCATCTCAGTCATCTTTTTCCATCAGCATTCATCGCGATCTCCGGTACAGTGCTATTCAGACTAGGGGCAACTTTCCAATTGCTAGGACCCGGGGTTGTGCATCTTAGTGACAGATCTCAGGCGTGTCAAGTTCTGATCCATATCGAAAATAGTTTTGAGAAGTTTTAATAAAAGTTGACTTTGTTCAAATTAATCTTTTACAACTAAGACCATTTTTGGACCCAAGCGGAAAATTTTCAGTACCATGACTTTCAATTTCATTGATTTCAAAACAAAGTTCTCTTGCTCTTGCATACAATTGGAGTCGCTTTTTTATTACACTCATAAAGAAAACTTGAAAGTACTGATAAGGCAATAAGTCCAGGGCATAGTCAAGCCAGGTGTCCCTGCGCCCCCTCCTGGAGCTAGTCGAAGCCTCTGATGCCAAGCTAGGCCCAATCTGTGCCTCTTCATTGAGCCAATCCCAGCACTCGTCAGACAAAGTGCAACTGAAAGTGGGAGCAGGGGCCAGGAGCTCTCTAGTCCTCCATGCTGTGGCATATCGGGCAAGCTGTGTGCCTCAGACCGGAAAAGCAGTCAGGTACTCAATCCCCTCTGGCGGGCAAGTCTGATCATGGCCAAACTGACGCTGGAACCGAAACGGAAAATAGAACACACAGTGAGTCAGACCAATCAGCTGGACCCCAGTCTGCCGGGACATGCTGTAGCTCATTGCCGGAAGATTGAGCCAAGGACAGTGCCAAGCAATGCGGTCAGCAGACAAATTGCATATCCAGTTGAACCACCATCCCTCATCAAGCGCATCAACCAGACGTTGCCGAAAGAAGTAGCCGCGGGCCGAGTAGGCAGGGCAAGAGTCCACAGCCTGCAGTTTATCCATCAACCATACCTGGGGAGGGATGAAAAATGAGAGAATAAAGAATAGAGAGATGTGTGATGAGAGAACAGTGAGACAAGGGTTCTGTGAGAAAAACCGAGGCTGAGGGCCGAGTGATACGAGCAAATACATATGTGAGATTGGGTGGGAAACATTACCTGTAGCAGTAGTGGACTCCCTGCAAATCTGGTCGTCTCCTGATGGTGGAAAGCGTCCAAGCCCATCAGTGTTTCGGCCAACGCCATAGCAATACAGCTCTTCCCTTCCTTCAAGCCCTAAGCAACTTCAATCAAACGGACGTTGGGTCCATCCAGGCCCGGGGCAAGCAGGAAGTGAGATAGCATGTACAAGCAGAGCGCATGTTGTCGGAAACCTTGCCAATGGTGGTTGCTGCGGTCACCGGCACCAGAAAAGCGATGGATCAAACCGAGGATATCTAGTTCCCCATTACCGATCAGAGATCGAGCATCATGCGCGGTTAGCCCACACATCCGCCCTAAAGCTTGGGCGTGGCCAAAGCGGAACTAAGGCAAGATCTCTTCCAAACGTTCAGACTCCATCAAAACTTGAAAATCTTCAAAAGTTGGACATACCTCTTGCCCGCCAAAGCTAAAGACGTGCGTCACTGGGTTCCAGAACCTTGCTGCAGCATGGAGGAAAGGAAGGTGTAGCGGAGTACGACCCATCGTGAATAGTGCATTCAAGCCGAAACCCTGGAAGTTCAACTTTTCCGAGCCATCTAAAGAAGAGATCCAAGATGTGAGATTTTTTACGAGAAATGCCTCCATTTTTGTGCAAAGCAGTGATGAAATGAATGAGTCCCGAAGTTGGGGGCTTTTAAAGAGGATGGGACACTATTCAGGCGGACACGTGTCGAAAATTTGGCAGCTGCCAGGATAAGTGGCCGGCCGGCCACCTTTTCTAGCTGGCCGGCCACATTTCTCCCCTCACATACAAAAAACTGGCCGGCCGGCCCCCAAAAGTGGCCGGCCATGCTCTGCTGTGTTTCTTTAGTCCTATTTTACCCTCCGGAAGAAAGTCTCAAGCATTTCCATGCAACGGATGTTTCGAAGGCCTCCATTTCCCTCTGTTTCGGATGCGTTCCGTTGCCCAGATCGTCTGAAGTACACTTTGTCGAGTTGTTTTGCTTATCGAGTTGTTGTTTTGCTTATTGAGTTGTCGTTTTGCTTATCGAGTTGTTTGTCGAGCTATCGTGTTTTCGTGTGTTTGAGTTGGCACTCTTTGTTTAAGCAATTTTCTTGTTAAGTTTTGTTTATTAAGTTGTCAACACTGTTGTATTTTGCTTATCGAGTTGTAAACTTGCTAAGGTTCTGTTGTATCTTAGTAAGTTAAGTTGTTGCGTCGGTTCACTACCTGACTAGGCAAATGTACAATGCACATTTTCATTCAATCTTATTATGGTGCAAAACGATGCGATATGATGCTAAGAGTTTAAAATACAACACCTTTTTCAAAAGCCGTTTCATTCCATCATGCTTTATTTTGCAAACAAAGGGCACAAGTTTTACAAAAATAAAACTGCCTAATAATGCACAATGTGCTACAACTACTAGCAAAAAGGTAAATAAAACAGGGAACCGCAACATCAATGCTCTCGAGAGCGGGAATAAGAGGCCCTTTTCATCCTCTTCTGCGGAATAGCCTCTGCACCCCCATCACCGTCCGAGTCGGAGCTGTCATCCTCAGGATCCCCCTCAGCCTCGCCCCCACTCTCGGAGCCAAGACCAGAGCCCTCCTCTCTGTCAGCAGATGTCTCCGACTGACGATCTGCAACATCCTCCTCCTCATCCTCATCGGGCTCCGCCTCTATAATGTGTGCCCTGCGTCTGCGAGACGACCCCTCTTCTCGAACTCCCCGAAAAGGCCTGGATGGCCCAGCTCCCCGAAAAGGCCCAGATGGCCCAGCTCCTCGAAAAGACCCAGATGGTCCGCCTCCCCGAGAAGGCCCAGGTGGCCCGGCCTGCGGCTGAGCATATACTGGAGGCATCTGAAAATGAAAAAATGCAGTTTGAATACATTAGCCAAAACATGTATATCAGATACAGATGCAAGCAAGCTACACAGAGTGGATGTACGCAGGAATAATGCATGAATGTGGTGAATGTCAGACGTGCTCTATACAAGTAGCTTATTAATGCAGTAAAATGTCCAAAATCAGCATGTTATCAGAAGATACAATGCTAGAAAACTAAAGGATACCTGGAAGCCCATAACGGACAACTACGCCTCCCTCCGCAGGACCATCCCCTCAAGTGAGGCTACCATCTCGAGCACCTGATCCATGTACTCAACAGCGGGCTGCAGATGCAAAGGCAAGGGTATCAGTAAAGGAATGAACGTTCAAATATCTGAGTGATGAATCAAAGCTGTAAAACATACCGGTGGTGACTCAGGGTCTCTGACGTAGCGGTGGCCAGGTACTGGAGGCTCTATCGGGATCGGAATCGGAGTGGTAGTCCCATATTGCCACCCCATCAGCTCAGTCGGCATATCTGGCCATCCAGGATGATCATAAGTCGGGGGAATCGGGGGAATAAATCCGCACCCGCCTCTGGATGTACCAGCCCTGCTGGTGGAAGGAGTGTCTGCAGCCCGAGCCGGGGCCTGGCTCGAAGATGGAATACCAGCAGGCCTCATCGTCGGAGTACGGACTCCGGTCAATGGAGGCATCAAGTATATGTGACGGTAAGTAGCATAATCCCCGTCCTCAAGATAAAGTAAGGCATCAGTACCCAACATAGCATTAACAACATCCCGAGAAGAGAGCCTATCAACGATCCGCATCTCGACTGGGGGTGCTGAGGGAGGGTCCTGAGAAGTATAGCCCCATACCTGACGCAAGAAGCGCTCCCCCAGAAACCAGGCCCTACCAACTGGCCCCTCGAACAGGATCCTGTACTGGGAAGCACCCCCCCTCCAGCAAACTGGTATCGGAGACCCTCACCAAAGGGTGCCCAGGGCTCCCATGTAATCTGCAGGTAACCAATCAATCAGAAATCAGAAAGGTACAAGACAAATCAAAGATGAAAACACAAAGAACTGAGAGTTCTGAAATACCTCCGTCGACCGCACCGTATCGAAATACTACCGTAGATAAAGGAGAGACTCCCGAGGTCTTGGCCGGTGCTGGCCCTCAAATACAAGTGAGTACGGGGTCACGAGGGGCCCCTCCACCACCATCTCTGGGGCTAATATCGAGAAGTATGCATAGACCCATAACTGTGGAAAACAGTGCAGAATGTAAATACAAAGTACTAAGGGCAAAATACAGTGTGTAAAGTACGCCGTGTGTGCAATATACAGGTAATGAGGAGCGGAAATGTAAATCAGGAGGGTAGAAAGTACCTCCCAGGCTCTCCAGTAACCACCAAGTAAGTCCCCCCGTCCGCGGGAGGTCGCGCTCATGTAGCAGTAAAGGGTAGCCAGGCCGGCGCCACCCCAGTCATACCGGCTGACCTGTGATAGGTCCACCAAGGCGCTCAACAGATACAGCCCAACAGTGTTCCCCCTGTCGGCAAACAGAGTGGTCCCGAAGAGGAACATCAGAAAACCACGGGCATACTGTGCTGCTTCCTCAGGAGTCCCGGGCTCCATCTCCACCCTCCGAAAATGGGAAGAGAACCAGGTGTATCGGACTCTGCCCGAAGCTCTATCAACGGGCGGGTGAGCCCCTAGCAAATATACCCAAGCGGCCTCCCATTGACCCATATCCTCGTCGTAAGGAATGGGCCAACCTCCCATGTCGAGGCCAGTCAACACAGCAAAGTCAAGCGTGGTCATGGTCAAGTCCCCTGTGGCAGAAAAATGAAAGGAGTTGGTGGTGTCCCACCATCTCTCCACCAAAGCTGCCATCAACGTCCTCCTGGCGGGACAACGGGAAAGCCCAGCACAGAAAGGCCCAAACCCTGCCAAATCAACCAAATCCCAGACAGCCTCCGGGAGCTCGGCGTACCAATCTCTAGCTACGGTGGAGCCGTATCCCCGCACCGTGCGAGAAGTCACCTGCATTCAGAATGAATACATGCTTCAGCATAAAATGAATGAGCTGTGTGCAAATAAAATGAATGAGCTGTGTGCAAATGAAATGAATGGGCTGCGTGCAAAGTAAAGTGAATGAGCCGCGTGTTCCGATTTCAAAGTGTAAGCTGCGTGCTAGAAATCAGTGTTTGGGCTGCATGTTCAAATCTCGATCAGTGTGTGCCGTGTGTTCACCTTCAATTCAGACTGTGTGTTCAGAAAATCAGTGTTTGGACTGCGTGTTCAAAACTCAATCAGTGTGTGCCGCGTGTTCACCTTCAATTTGGGCTGTGTGTTCAGAAAATCAATGTTTGGGCTGTGCGTTCAAAACTCAATCAGTGTGTGCCGCGTGTTCACCTTCAACTTAGGCTGTGTGTTCAGAAAATCAGTGTTTGGGCTGCGTGTTCAAAACTCAATCAGTGTGTGCCGCGTGTTCACCTTCAACTTGGGCTGTATGTTCAACTCTCAATCAGTGTGTGCCGTGTGTTCACCTTCAACTTGGGCTGTGTGTTCAGAAAATCAGTGTTTGGGCTGCGTGTTCAAAACTCAATCAGTGTGTGCCACGTGTTCACCTTCAACTTGGGCTGTGTGTTCAGAAAATCAGTGTTTGGGCTGCATGCTCAAAACTCAATCAGTGTGTGCCGTGTGTTCACCTTCAATTTGGACTGTGTGTTCAGAAAATCAGTGTTTGGGCTGCGTGTTCAACTCTCAATCAGTGTGTGCCGCGTGTTCACCTTCAACTTGGGCTGTGTGTTCAACTCTCAATCAGTGTGTGCCGCGTGTTCACCTTCAATTTGAGCTGTGTGTTCAGAAGATCAGTGTTTGGGCTGCGTGTTCAACTCTCAATCAGTGTGTGCCGTGTGTTCACAATCAATTTATAGGCTAAGTGCTCAGAAACTCAAGTGGTTGAACCGTGTGTTCAGAATGCAAACGGAATGCACGAAAAATGCAGAATACGTTGCAGAAAAGATAAAAACAAAGTAAATACCTCTCATGCCTCATGAGAGAGGTGATACTCCGGCTCCCGCAGAAGCAGATCTCCGGGTGCTCGCTCATCAAAGTCTGTGAAGTGATGGAAAACAGCTCGTGGAAGAATGTGTGCTGGCGGGGCGTACCTCTCGGGTATGAAGGGTCGAACCCTCGGAGGCAGAGCCATGATATCAGGATCACCTCGGGCATCCGCAGGACCTCCACCGTGAGGAAAATGACCGGCCATTTCAGAAAATCTGCAAAAGGAGCAAAAATGAGCAAAAATGAGCCAAAATTGGAAAAGGTCAACAAAAGTCAACTCTCGGGAAATGAAAAAGTCAACAAAAGTCAACTCCCGAGAAAATCTTCCAAATGTTGAGATAAACTCACCTCAAGTGGCGAAAATGAGAAAAGAAGCACCGAAATCAAAATTTAATCGGTTCAAAGTGCTTAAAATTGAAATTTTTCGCGAAAACAACTTGCGTGGGGCGTTGGAAAACGCGTATAGAGCTCAGATCTGAAGAGGAAAATGGTTTGGGAAGGTGGAGGAAGTAATTTCGGGGTTGCACTTGTGAACTCAAAGAGTTTGGCCGAATGGTTTTAAAGAAAAGAGGGTGAAAAGACAAAAATGCCCGCGGATTTGGGCATGTGGCCGGCCGGCCACCTTTTCAGGTTGGCCGGCCATCTCCTTTTTGAAAAGTGGCCGGTGGCCTCCCCTGGAAAATAAAACTGGCCGGTGGTGTTCTCCACACCCCCCCAAGGTCTCTGCAAATTTTGAAGAAAATTTGAGTCCCCGGGACCTGAAAAAGTACAAGAGAAGTGCACTTTCTGTCGCGAAACCGCTCCGCCGGAACTTCAGCTTCAACTTCTGACGTGTGTCTCATCATTACTCATCAAAATCAAGGTGTATCCTTTTCGAACATGTTGTAACTTCTCCGGGAGGTGAACCAGAGGCCGCGATCGAGTCGCCCTCTCTGAAACGCGCATTTCCTTGCTCGCCGTTTTGTGACAAACACGCGTCCTGACTCACGCTTGTTCTGCATTGTTGAGCACGTAACTTGCATTCTCATGAACATACTTGCATTGTTATGCACGTTTCTTTGATATTACCATGCCTCTGTGTTTAAGCTTGCGTTATCATGCACACTCCTTTCTCGCATTGCGATGCACTCACCCACCGACACCGCGCTTGTTGAACTTTCGATATCGCATTGAACATATGTTGTTAGCATGTTGTGCTTGTTGAGTTTCTCTCTTTTGCAGGCACGATATTGTATGTACGGTTCATTTGAAGCTGGTGTGACCAGACGAATCGCGCAGGTATCGTATCTTCTCCGTGTGAGACGTGACGAGAATTGAATAATTCTCCGCATTCCTAACTGCATGAAATGTAGTTGTTGCTTTGCATTCTTGCTTAAAACTGTTGCATTTGTTTGCGAATATTTGCTTCATTACAGCTTGCTGCATTGGCATGATCATCAAGTTACATCTGGCCTTGTGCATATCGTTTTGCATTTTGCCCCCTGCCTGCGGGCACGCCTGCGGGCACACCTTTGTTTATCTCGCCTGTTTGTCTAAGTCTTCGGCCTTGTCAAAAATGGGTCGTCTCTGGGCTTTGACATTCACTCTCTTCACTTATGACTTTCGAGTTCTGTCAAAGAGGGGCAACTGTAGACACCCCATTTTTGATCGGCCTTAAGACTCAGACGTCACCGATTGAGCGCTTGGTGATGTTGCATATCGTGCTCGTCCAAAGGTTTCAGAGTCTCGGCCATGAGCCCTGCCTCCGGACTTCCGGGCTTTTCTATGCCTTGCCTCGGTTTGCGAACCAGGCTCGGTTTCCTCTGTTTCTCTTCCCAAAGGGAGGGAGAGGTCTCGTAGATCATCTCTCAGTGGCCGTGGGCTACATTTCGTGGTCGTAGGCCATTTTGCCCATTTCGGAGCCCGATTCCCGATTTTCGGAGCCGTCAGGCCGAGTGCCTCGGTTCGGGACCGCCTAACCACCTCCGTTTGCTCCGGTTTTTGGCATGCATCTTATTTACTCCCTTTTAAAGGACACTGTGGTCCGAGAGACCAACTTCGTGGTCGAACACCACTCCCGGTGCCTAACAGTCGGTTTTCGGGGCCTCGGACTGCGCGTTTCGGCCCCCGAACCTTCATTTTGCATCGGTTTGCATTCATTTTTGGCAGGGACCTCTGTTTCATCACCAGGAAGGTCGTAGAAGGGTGGGAGGCCAGTAATTGTTTCAGCAACCAGTTATATTCCTTCATCGCCCTCCGTCGCCCGTTTTTTCTCACTCGGAAGCCAATGTTGACCACCCTTGGGCCATTTTCTTCAACCCTAACCCCCATATTTGTGATGTACACATCTGGGAGGCCACCAATATTTGGTGGCCGGCTAGTAATTCCATTTGAACCTTTTGAACCCCTTTGAAAAATGGGTTGTTCTCTCTCCTGGTTAACTGTTTCCAATTTTTGACCACAGGGCTGTGTTGAGCACACATGGGAGGCCACCAATCCGTGGTGGCCGGCCACTAATTATACTTGGCCTTTTTGACCCCTGCCTAGCCGGCCATGGGGAGAGCCGGCCGGCCACCTGCAAATCCAATACCTAGCCGGCCAGAATCCTTACAGCAGGTACAGTCTAAATATGCATCTCTTTTCCCCCCAGATTTTGTATCCGGGGGGCCAACTTTTTGGGGGGAAACTTGAATTCATTTCCCCCCCATTTTTCCCCCTATTTTGCCTATATAACCAGCCTCCCAGCTCTGGTTTAAGGGTTAGAAAATTTGCCTTTGAGCTCCTATATTGCATCCCCCTCTCTCCCTCACTTCAAGCACTCAAACCTCCTAAACCATACACCATTTCTTCACCATCATCTAGCACCACACCACCACCTCCATTCCAGCCACTTAGAGCAGCTTTCCAGAGCTTAGGAAGCACCATTTCTTGTGCCAAGGAGCTGTCAAAGACTAGGCTACAAGGGTAAGTTCATTTCCCCTCTTTTTTTGCCTTATCTTGTTCAATATCTTAACTCTTTGTGCTTGCATATTTGGGCTCCGACCCTAACTAGAAATAGGCTTATTTTGAGCCATTTTCCATGTTTTATTGAGGGCCTCTCACTATTTGAGGCCTCCTTGTTGCACTTGCTTCATTATCTCCCTAATATGCCATTTTCTTGCATATTGTTTTTAGCTTATGTATGAACTATTTTGAGGCATGTTGTAAACTGTGAAGTAGTTTATTTTGAGCCCTTCTTCAACGTTGTTGAAGGGCTCATCACTGTTTGGGGCCTCCTTTTGTCACTTGCCATTGTATCCCCCTTTTGGCCCCATTTTTGCATGATTTGTTAGCCTCTTATGCTTCTGTTTTTGGGCTCTGGTCCAAATTACAAATGGCCTTATTTTGACCCCCTCTTCATGTTTCATTAAGGGTCTTTTGCTATTTGGAGCATCCTTTTTATACTTTGTGTTATAGCCCTCTTTTGGGCCTTATCTTGCATAGTATTTTGAGTATGCTTGCGCACTGTTTTGGGTTTGATCATCAACTGTAAAAAGTCATATTTTAGGTCATTCTTCAACTTTGTCGAAGGACATTCATCTGTTTGGGGCCAGCATGCATCACTTGCTTCTTTGTCCTCCTTTAGGCCTACTTTTCGCATGAGAATTTTGCCATACTTGTGGTTGTTTTTGTGACTTGTGGTAAACTGTAAAACATCATATTTTGGGCCCCTCTTCAACATTGTAGAAGAGCCCTTCTCTGTTTAGGTTCAGAAGCTTGCACTTGCTTCATTATCTTGCTTTCGGGGCTGTTTTTGCATGCTAGTTTAGCCCCACTTGCGTTCGCTGTTTGGCCTTACTTAGAACTGTAAACATGCTTATTTTGGGGCTGTCTTGATTCTGTCTTCACATTCCATATTCAAATAATGCATGCATTGCATAGTTATAGGTCATTCGGTATGCCTAATTTCATGTTTCGGGACCTATTCCATGCGTCGGGTGTCATTTTGTCATCTTTCGGGGCTGTTTTGCATCACTTTTTGCTGCTGAAATTTGCATGCCAATATGCCATTTCATTCCATAGCATTGTGTATGCTAGGTTGCATGTTAGCGCATTGCGTATGCCATGTTACCTCGTGCATCGTGTATGCCATGTCATAGCATGTTGCATGTTAGGTTGTATCTTAGTTGCATTTCATGCATGTCATGCATATTGCATTGTGTTCGGGATAGGAGTTAGCCCGAGCACGGGAAACGAGGTACGTTCCGTACTCCGAGTGACGGAACGTGTCTCAATTCCTGTAACACGTCCGCGGGGGACCTCGCTACAGTTCGGACTCTCCTTTTCGTTGCGGTTCTCAATCTGAACCAAAGAGTCCAAATCCGGCAAATCGTTTGAGAAAACTGATTTTTGAAAAAGTAGTGCCAAACATGGACTGCTTTGCCAGATTACAGAGTCGCCACCTAAATATTTTTAAATGGGAAATTTAGGAAACCCTGACTCGGTGCCGAAGGCCACATGTCCGTCATCACCAAAGTGGTCTTGGCTCGGGAGCTTGGGTACGATCGGGGAAGGTCAACTATGAGCACCCCCTTTCGCCCGGTCCGAAGACCGGCCTCTACTAACCGTGATATCTGATTTTGAAAACTTTATGCGTTCTTATTCCGGTTATTAACCTAGAATTACTATGTGATGCGCGCAACACAAAAGTATAGACTAGATCGCCTAACTTGGAAATAAACATTGCATATCCGTTTTGTCTCGAAAAACGTGTTGGATTTTGCTACTCACAAGTAGGCTAAAATACGGATTTCAATGAGTTGTTCCAACTCAGGCAATCCAACCTCCACCCACAGGCATTCAAACAGTTTATCGCACATAAGCATTTAGCCGCATGGTAAGCGTACTGTCATGGAAACATTCGCACGCATGTGGTATGCTAAAGCGTAAAATACTTACATCGTACTCCGCGCCAAAACAAGAAACTAGTTAGCAAACATGCATGCCCTAGTTCATGTTAAATGGCTAATGCATCACACACAGAGATGTAATCTAGAGTAGGCTCGGCTAACCCTAAACATGGCACATGAGATGCAACAACTATCACGTATTCAATTTGGAATTGAAAGTACGATGCAGTTTGCATGATGTGCCGAACCCGAATGCATGTGAACAAATGCATGAATGCACGCATGCATTGCATAAGGTATGCCAATTTAAATATGCCCTAATCTATCAACATAAGCGGGTAAATAAAAGGGAGAAAGAAATGAGGGTTGGAAGACATACACCCACTCACACACGCTTATTACAAATTTGCCCTCGCTCGGAGGGACCGAATAATAATACAGACCGAATAAATAAACGAATAAATAAATTATTACACAATTCTAATTATTAAAATCAAAGCAAATAAATAAATAAATGCAATGGGGCCTCAGCCCTGCCTTGGGATGTGCGAATGATGCGTGCTCGATCCGACTTGCCCAGAAAACCCGTGTCATGGCATTGCTGCTTCTGTTTTTACTGCCTTGCCTCTCCAAAAATTCCCAAAGTTTCAGAATACTTCCCAAATGATCTGAAATACCCCATCGGCTGGGGGAAGAGCTCATCGGCTGCTTCAATTGACCACCGGCTGCATGTGAGGTTTATCGGCACAGAAACAGTGCCGGTCGGCACAATATACTGCCGACCGGCAGAAATTCCCTGCAGTAGACAGTTTGACAGCAGCAGCAAGACAGCAAAGCATGGCATGGGTTTTGGGGGACATGTAAGCATGGTCATTGCCTCCTATCATGCTTGGGGACTCAAGGAGGCAAGACCCTTGGTTCTTGGGCTACCAATAGTGCATCTTGATGCATGATAACCCTAAGAACCAAGGTTGCATTTTGATATGAAAATGCATGCAATACAAAAATGCTAACTAAGTCCCTATCATGCCAATATCAAGGGCCTTAGTGACATGGAAATTGAGGTGTGCTTTGTCACTTGAAGTACGAACACCCCTCGTTTTCCATACTTGGTTTGACACCCCAAACCAAGTGATGAAATGCAACTTATGCAAACATGCAAACATGCCAACATGCAAACGTGCAAACATGGACCATGGGAGCCAAGATGCTAGAATATGCAAGGCATAAAAAAAAAAAAAGTCACGCAAAGAGGGACCAATTAAGCATAGAACTAGCATGCGCTCAAGGCTTCTTGACTAAACATGCAACAACCATGAAATGAGCATACAATGGTGGACCAAACACAATGAGGCAGCCCTCAAACTCCTCTAAAACAGTGGCAAAATATGCCTCAAAACATGATTAAAATGCTACACAAGCATGCTAGTCAATGGACCTAAGTCTAAGGCACCAAAGAGAGTAACTTGACACCACTTACACAACCACTCATGGCATGCATCTAACAACCAAAAACAGACTTTTAGCATGTGAAATGACACCCAAACCCCATATATGGCAGCCCCAAAACAGTCCCAAAAGCATGAATGCACACAATGCACATTTTAAAGCATAGAGGGCACACCTTTAAAGCATGAAGAGGGATAACAAATCTAGACATGTGAGCATGGATTAAGGTCTGAAATAGCATGCCAAATGATCCCAAATCATCTAAATAGGCTAACCAATGTATGCACATGGACTATATGCTTGAGGCCAACAAACCATCATGCAAAGTAACCATACTAATCATGCCAAATATGATCAAAACAGTGGCTCACAGCCCTAGAACATGGCAAATCAAGGCTAAATGCTCCACCATGCTAAACCGAAACATGGAGATATATGGGGCTAAACATATGGCACAATTCTAGGCCAAACGAGGCATTACAAAGTAAGTGTAAGAAGCATGCTAAGGGCCATTAAACCCATACTAGACAGAGGTTAAACATGACTTAAAACACTCAAGAAAGCTCTGAAATGAGGCCAAATGCAAGCAAGCATGCATACTAGAGCTTCATACAAGCAATGCCTACAAGCCAAAATGCAAGACAACCGAACCAAGCATGCTAAATGGGTCCAAGGCAGTGGCTCACAGCCCTTATACATGGCAAGATGATGCTATTATCTCCATGAAATCAAACTAAAACATGCAAATATCAAGGCTTAGACATATGGCACACTTCTAGGTACAAGAGAGCATTTCAAAGCAAACATAAGAGGCATGTTAAGGGCTACAAAACCGACCAAAAACAGAGGCAAAACATGACCTCAAACACCCAAAAAGTCTCTGAAATGAAGCTAAAACAAGCATGCATACATGTTACCTCATGAGCCAAAAATGAAGGCAAACAAAGGGCCAAGGGGGAGAGGGGTGTCTCTCCCCTATATGAGACTTAAAACCATCTTCCTCACCACTGAAAACCCACTGGTTTTCAGTGGTGGGAAGGCCAAGAACACCAAGTAAAGAGGGTCTTAAGCAAAGGCACCAAAAGTGGCCATATAAAGCCTAATAGGATGGACCTTTGCTCAAACCAAAAAAGAACCTTAATGAAGGTTCAAGAACAAGTAAAAACAAGACTTTTTTTTTTATCTTAAACACAAACTCAAAAACACAAAGTAAAGAGGGTAGAAAGAGGTTGCAAGAATGGGGAATATAAAGTGATGTTCTTACCCTTGAAGACCCTTTGAAGAACAAGTGATGCAGCCACTCTCTAGTGCTCAAAACCAGTCCAAAACCAACACAAATAACCTTCCAAGTCTCTCAATCTCGAGCTAAGGTGTAATGGTGTGTGTAATGGTGCAAAAGTAAGGTAAATCTACACTTTCAAGCCTAAAATCACACACACAAGAGGAGAGAGATGGAGATCTATGTATCTATAGATATATGACAGAGAAATATATGTATGAGCTCTGGTTTTTGCCTCCCAAAATGCTAACCTTGAGTCAAGAGGAAGAGCTCTCCTCTTATAGGCAAGGAATGCTTAGCCACTAAGCAAGCCAAGGGCTCATCCCTCCATACACGTGTATAGAGGGGAGCAAAACACTTTACAGCTGCAAGAAAATATCTCAAAAAGCAAGTGTACAGTGCTCGGCCGGCAAAGAGTACCAAATGGCAAAATTTAGTGCCGGTCGGCACAAAATAGTGCCGGTCGGCACAATAAAGTGCCGATGGACAAACTAGCCAGTCGGTGGCCTTCAGCCCCAGCCGGTGGTGTGTAGGGATGCCTCAAAAGGCATTCCCTGCCCTCCCAAGGCAAAACACAAGCGTTTGGTGCAAAACCAAACACAAACGGTCGAGTTCGGAGGTCCTGAGGCAAGGCGCGCGCAGCCGAGAACTCCGGGAACTCCAAACGAACACACACATGGATGATCACCGAGTGTTCAAACGGTGACGTCTGAGTCTTGAGGACGGTCAAAAATGGGGTGTCTACAGTTGCCCCTCTTTGACAGAACTCGAAAGTCATAATAATGACGGGAGTGAATATCAAAGCCCAGAGACGACCCATTTTTGACATGGCCGAAGACTTGGACAAACATGCAAGACAAAACAAGGTATGCGCCCGAAGGCAGGGGCAAAATGCAACTGAAAATGCAAGAAGCCAAGCATAACTCATGATCATGCAAAGAAAGCTGTAACGAAACACGCATGCAACAGTTTTAAGCTAGAAAACTCCAAACTACCCTATAATGCAGAAAGGGTGTAAGAGAATTATGTAATTCTCGATACATCTCACGCGGAGGACACAATACCTGTCCGGTTCGTTTGGTTGCGCCAGCTTCAAATGAACCGTACATACAATATCGTGCCTGAAAAGAAAACAAACTTAACAGGTATGGTATTGTTAGCAACATGCAAATTACACGATTGGAGGTGTGTGGCAGATGCAACGTGTATAGGCAGTTGTAATTGAACACATGTGAGTAAAGCAGAGCACGCATACAATGCAATGTGTATAGTAGGAACTTGAACACATATAAGTAAAGCAAAGCACGCATACAATGCAATGTGTATAGAAAAAGGAACTTGAACACATGTAAGTAAAGCAAAGCACGCATACAATGCAATGTGTATATAAAAAGGAACTTGAACACATGTAAGTAAAGCAAAGCACGCATACAATGCAATGTGTATATAAAAAGGAACTTGAACACATGTAAGTAAAGCAAAGCACGCATACAATGCAATGTGTATAGAAAAAGGAACTTGAACACATGTAAGTAAAGCAAAGCACGCGTACAATGCAATGTGTATATAAAAAAGGAACTTGAACACATGTAAGTAAAGCAAAGCACGCATACAATGCAATGTGTATATAAAAAGGAACTTGAACACATGTAAGTAAAGCAAAGCACGCATACAATGCAATGTGTATAGAAAAAGGAACTTGAACACATGTAAGTAAAGCAAAGCACGCATACAATGCAATGTGTATAGAAAAAGGAACTTGAAATTGAACATGGTAAAGCATGATGTTGAAATGCAACATATTGCAACACGGTATAATTGAAACAATTTCTTTTGAAATTTACCAGACATAAAAGGATACGAGAAGGGACATCCTTCGCGCGTTCCGAGCATCGCTCACAGAAGTCACGGCTTGAAATCAACTCGAAGATCCATTACCATTCCAGAAGTGCACTTTCCCGCACTATTCTTGGATGACGAAGGTGTCAGACCGCACAGCCAAACCAGGCACGGGCGCGGGAGGTATTCTGACTACAAAGGGAGGTTCCTGGTATTCAATCCAGCACTCTGCTACCCTGCTATTTTCTTGCTTTATTACTTTCCTTTTTTTTCTAGGAGTTTAAGCACGTTGCACCGCCTCAGGCGGTTTTACATTCTTTTGAAATTGCGGGTTTTTACAAAAACACATGATGGAAATGAAACAGCTATTCACTTGAAAAGGTGTTGCACTTGTGTGCATCGCATCACAAGGCATCACAAGGCATCACATAACAATGCGAATGAAATTGAAACTGTTTTTTGAAAACAAAGCATCGCATCGTAATAATCAGGTAGTGAACCGACTTACAACTCGATAAGCAAATCAAAGACTCGACAGACTAGCCAAGTGCAAGCACAACTTGATAGACACAGCAAAGACTTAAAGGGAGTGACATACAACTTGATAAGCAAATTAACAACTCGATAAACAAATACGCGCGACTCGGCGGGAATCAAATCACCGGAGAGTGCTGGAAGTGGTGGAATTCCCCCAATATTCAGCATAAACAGCTTAGAAAAACACAGGGGAGAGCCATCGGCCCGACAGAAAGTCCACCGGCCTCGAGGAATTTCCATCGGCACAAAACTTGGTCGGTCGGTCACAAAAGTATGGCCGGTCGGCACTATTTACTGCCGGTCAGCTGTAGACTGCCTGCATCAGCAGAATGTTGACATGTGTCCTCCACTCAACCCTATCCTCTTCAAAAGAGTCTCAACTTCGGGGTTTCCTTCATTTCCACACTGATTTGCTCCAAATGGAAGAGTTTCTTGCCCAAAAATCTTGCAACTTGGATTAACAACTTGGATGGCTCGAAAAAGCTGAATTTCCGGGCTTTCGGCATGAACGCACTATTCACTTTGCGCCGTACCCCGCTGCATTTTCCATTCCTCCATGCCGCGGCAAGATTTTGGAATCCGGTGACACATGTCTTTAGCTTTAGCGGGCAAGAGGTGTGTCCTACGTTCGAAGATTTCCAAGCTTTGATGGAATCTGAGCGTAATGAAGAGATTCTGCCCCAACTTCGCTTTGGCCATGCCCAAGCCTTAGGGCGAATGTGTGGGGCTCTCAATACCCGACGCTCGTTCTCTTATTTGTGATGGGACATTGGATGTTCCGAGCTTGGTTTGCCCTTTTTCTGAGACTGGCGACCGCGGTGACCATTACTGGCAAGACTTCCGGCGACACGCCCTTTGTTTGTGCATGTTGTCTCATTTTCTGTTTGTCTCAAGTTCCGGAGGATCTAGTATCCGGTTAATTGAGGTTACCCAAGGCTGGAAGGAGGGCAAAAGTTGCATTGCCATGATTCTGGCTGAGACGTTGCTGGGCTTAGACGCCTTTTATCGTCGAGAGACGACCAGATTAGCGGGGGGTCCATTATTACTACAGGTAATGTTTCCCACCCAACCTCACATTTGTGTTTGCTCACATCACTCGGCTCTTAGGCTCGGTTTTTCTCACAAAAGCCCTTTTCTCACTTTTTCTCTCATCGCACGTCTCTCCATTCTTTATTCTCTCATTTTTCATCCCTCCCCCAGGTGTGGTTAATGGATAAACTGAAGGTTGTGGACTCTTGCCCAGCATATTCAGCGCGCGGCTATTTCTTCAGGCAACGCCTAGTTGACGCCCTTGACGAGGGTTGGTGGTTTGAATGGATGTGCAGTTTGTCCGCAGATCGGCATTGCTTGGCGGTGCCCTTGGCTCAATCTCCCAATGATGAGTTATAGCATGACCCGTCAGCCCGGGATCCAATTGATTGGCTTGACTCACTGTGTCTTCTACTTCCCATTCCGTATCCTGCGCCAGTTTGGTCATAATCAGACTTGCCCGCCGGAAGGGATAGAGTACCCGGCTGCATTCCTAATCCGAGGCTCACAGCTGGCCCGGTATGCCACAGCATGGAGGACGAGAGAACTCCTGGCCCCCGCTCCCACTTTCAGTTGCACTTTGTCTGATGAGTGCTTGGATTGCTTAATGAAGAGGCACAGGAGGGGCCCACTTTGGCATCAGAGGCTTCGACCAGCTCTGGGAGGGGGCGCAGGGACATTTGACTTGACCATGCCCCGGATTTATTGCTTTATTAGTACTTTCAAGTTTTCTTTATGAATGTAATAAAAAAGCAACTTCGATTGTATGCGAGAGCAAGAGAACTCTATTTGAAATCAATGAAATTGAAAGTTGTGGTACTGAAAAGTTTCCGTTTTGGTCCAGAAATGGTCTTAGTTGTAAAAAGATTTATTTGAACAAAGTCATCTTTATTAAAACTTTTCAAAACTATTTTCGGTATGGATCAGAACTGGACAACGCCTAAGATCTGTCACTGAGATGCACAACCCCGGATCCTAGCAACTGGAAAGTTGCCCCTTGTTTGAATGGTACCGCGGCACTTTACGGCAACGGAAAATTGCCCCTAGTCTGAATGGCACTATACCGGAGATTGCGATAAATGCTGATGAACAGAGATGACCAAGAAGATCGAATGGACAAAGTTGATCGGGGAAAATGTTTATGGCTGAACTTCAAGATGAAGCTGCCTACGTATCCCAAAGATGGGAATCAAGCCTTACGTAGTTCAGGCTTGGGTTCACTCGAGTATTTTCACTCTCCTTTTGCGCTCTAACTTTTGCCAAGGCCGCCCTTTGCGGGTTTTCAACCTTGCGAGCTCAGTTTTTATATTTTCTAATTTTCTGTGCTCTGAATTTTGCCTAGGTCGCCCTTTCGGGTTTTCGGCCTAGCGAGCCTCTCAGGGATAATATTTCTTCAACTTGTCCATGTGATCGGTTGGGAGAACTCTAGGCCATCTAGATCCATCAGAACCACAGCTCCACCTGACCATATAGACTTGATGATATAGGGACCAGTCCAATTGGGTCTGAACTTGCCCCTTGGGTCATGGATGGGAGCTCGGTTGTCTTTGAGCACCAAATCTCCTTCCTTCAGATTCCTAGACTTAACCTTCTTGTTGAAAGCCCGGGTGATTCTGCGCTGATATCCTTGGACATGGTACAGTGCTTTTAATCTCCTCTCATCGAAGAGCATGAGTTCCTCGAATCTGCTTTGTTGCCAATCTGCTTCAGCTATCTGACACTCAGCCAACACTCGTAATGACGGAACTTCAATCTCAATCGGTAGAACGGCTTCCATCCCATAGACCAGCGAATAAGGGGTTGCTCCAGTCGAGGTTCTAATTGAAGTCCGGTAGCCCCACAGAGCGAATGGCAACTTGTCTGGCCAGTCCCTATAGGTTTCCACCATCTTCTGCAGTATGTGTTTGATGTTTTTGTTGGCAGCCTCAACTGCTCCGTTGGTCTGCGGCCGATACGTGGATGACTTATGAAAAGCCACATTATACTTCTCCAGCAAATCAATCACCTCTTTCTTGAAGTGGGAACCATTATCTGAAATGATCTCGTTCGGGACTCCATAACGGCAGATAATGTTGTTTCTGATAAACTTTGCGACTTGCGAAGCCTTCAACACGGCATAAGATTGGGCCCTCGACCCACTTTGTAAAGTAATCTATTGCTACTAAGATATACTCATGCCCATTCGACCCCTTCGGAGTAACAGCTCCAATAACATCAATCCCCTAAACTGAAAATGGCCATGGTGACGTCATGTTGTACAGCTTTGACGGCGGGATGTTCATACGGTTCGCATGGATCTGGCATTTGTGGCATCTCCGAACAAAACCAATACAATCTTCCTCCATGGTAGACCAGTAGTAGCCTTGTCTGAGGATCTTCCGTGCCAGCATTACCCCATTCATATGTGCCCCATATTCTCCTCCATGGATGGCCTCCATCAGGCGCTTCGACTCTTCGGCTTCCACACACAGCTTGTGCATTCCCAGATGACCTCTTTTGTACAACTTACCCCCGCAGATGATAAACTGAACAGCCATTCTTCTGATTGCCCTCTTGTCCTTGGCATTTGCCCTGGTGGATAGGCCTCTTTTTCCAAGAAGTTCCATATATCGTGATACCAAGGGTTGTTATCCTGCACTTCATCTATGGCAGAGATTGACTCGTAGGCAGGTGTAAATTTCTGGTCAATAATGACTGGACGCATCCGGACCCCAGATGGGATGTCTATCATGGAAGATAGAGTTGCTAATGAATCTGCAAACCTATTGTTCTCTCTCACTAGGTGAGTGAAATTTAGCTTTTCAAACCGAGGATTAACAAATCCAAGGTCTGGTGGTATATTATCATCTTTTCCTCCTTCACTTTCCAATCTCCTTTCGCTTGAGACACAACCAGGTTCGAATCTCCAATGACGTCCAATCGCCTTGCCCCTAGTTCTAGGGCTGCTTCCAGACCGGCAATACATGCCTCGTACTCTGCCCTCATTGGTTCGAGACCTTGAACTGAAGCTTGAATGCTAAAGGGATACGGGACTCGTCAGGCGCTATCAGCAACACCCCCTATTCCGTACCCGTACTGATTTGACGCTCCGTCAAAGTACATCGTCCAAGTCTCATTTTCGATGTGCAAAATAGCTTCATCTGGGAATAGGTACTCAACCACTTCATCCCCTTCAACCGGGTGGTCGGCAAGGAACTCTGCCACCGCTCTCCCTTTATACGGACTTGCGTGTCACATACTTGAGGTCAAATTCTGAGAGCAACAGCAACCAACGAGCTAGCCTACCCGTAAGCGCTGGTTTCTCAAAAAGATATTTGATGGGATCAAGTCGTGAAACCAACATTACAGAGTGGGCTAACAGGTAGTGCCGCAGCTTCCTGGTAGCCCATACCAAGGCCAAACAAGCTTTCTTTAGCGAAGTATAGCGGGTCTCGTAATCCAGCATCTTCTTGCTCAGATAGTAGATGGCCCTTTCCACTTTATCTTCCGACTCTTGCGCGAGCATGCAGCCCATTGTGGTTTCAGTCACTGACAGGTACAGTATCTCAACGGTTTTCCTGGCTTTGGTGGTGACAACACGGGTGGATTCTGTAGATACTCTTTAATCTGTTCAAACGCAGCTTGGCATCGGCCGTCCCAATGGAACTTCTTTCCTTTCTTCAAAAGACCAAAAAGTGGTTCACAAGTTAAGGTTAGTTTTGAGATAAACCGCCTTATGAATTGCACTTTACCCAGAAAGCCTCGCACCTCCTTTTCAGTCATTGGTGGTGGCATTTCTAAGATGGCCTTGATTTTGGAAGGGTCGACTTCGATGCCCCTTTGTGTAATCAAAAATCCCAGCATTTTTCCCGCTGTAACACCAAACGTACATTTTTTAGGATTCAGCCGCAGCCTAAATTCCCTGATCCTTTGGAAAAACTTTTGCAAGGCGGTGTAGTGGCCCTCTCTTTCTTTGGACTTGACAATCATGTCGTCCACATACACCTCAACCTCTTTATGGATCATGTCATGTAATATTGTGGTTGCAGCCCGTTGATACGTAGCCCCAGCGTTCTTTGCCCAAATGGCATCACTCTGTAGCAATATGTACCCCACGGGGTGGTAAAAGCAGTCTTCTCCCGGTCTTCGGGGGCCATTACTATCTGATTATAGCCTGAAAAGCCATCCATGAACGAAAACAAAGCATGCCCTGCTGTAAAATCTACCAACTCGTCGATATGCGGCAAGGGAAAGTCATCCTTCGGACTGGCTCTGTTCAAATCCCTGAAGTCTACACATACCCGGATTCTGCCATCTTTCTTCGGCACCGGAACAATGTTGGCCAGCCAGGTCGGGTATTCGGATACCAGCAGGAAGCCTGCGTCAATTTGCTTGGTGACCTCTTCCTTGATTTTAATGGCCCAGTCAGGGCGGATCCTTCTGAGTTTCTGTTTGACAGGTCGGGCCTCAGGGTCAAGAGGGATCCGGTGCTGTACAATCTCAGGATCGATTCCAGGCATGTCTTCATAGGACCACGCGAAAACATCTTTGAAATCTTTTAATAAAGCGACTAAGCGCTCGCGTTCCTCCGAAGACAGCGTGGACCCGATCTGGACCAGCCGCGGGTCCTTCTCAGTACCAACATTCACGGTAGTGATTTCATCCATCAAGGGTTTAACAAACCTCTCTTGCTCTTGCTCAATTAGTCGTTGCAAAACCGGAGGAATTTCGTCCTCGTCGTTTTCATCAAAATTTTGAAAGTCCTTATTTAAGCAATAAACCAAAGGCACAGAAAAGTACTCGGAAACCACAGTCACCTCATTCTCATTATGTACTTCCGAACCGTCCAATTCCTCTGTTACAACAGACTCAAAAGAGAAAGAAAAAGACGACCTGGACAGGACTGTGGCATCCGGGTTATCACCCCCAGGAATACCGGACTCAGACTCAGACGAGCTGGGACCTGATTCCGACTCACAAGACTCGGTGGAATCAGATTCCGGCTCACTACCTGACCCGGTGTTGCTTGACAAAAATCCCTCCTCGTACTGCCAGGTGAGGGAGGGTGCGATGGATGTATCCAAAATAGCTGATGGTAGGCCCGCAGCCGTTTCATCTCCGATCATGGACACCGAAGAGTCATCCCCCAAGCACACCTGGTTGATCAAAGGATCTGAAAGTAGACAGGCCAGTGCTACCCCCATTTCAAACTCTGTGTCCGCAGACTCCAATTCTTTGCTATATTCAGCCTCAACTGTCGGGTCTGTCTGCTCTTCGGCAACATCATCCCCGGATAACTGCAAGTCGAAGAAAATTTCAAATCCCGGCATGCGTTTCTTTTCTTTATTCAGCCATGGCTCCGGAAAACCACAGAATGGGAAGTCTTCCCCCTCCCGGACGAAACGTCCGTTCAAGGTACCCCGGATGGGCCGGTGCATCAATTCAAAAGGCTTCCCCATCTGTTTTGCTTTGGCCCTTCCCGCCATCTCTCTTCCTTTTCTTACCCAATCTTCCTTAGTGGGCAGATAACCCAAGCCGAAGGTATGAGGATTGTGCGGCACTTCGGCCAACGCTGCAATGCCCTTACGGCCGCTCTTCCCTAATCCCATCCCGGGGATGTATTGGAGTTTGTTCATGAGGTACACTGCTTGGGCACTAACATATATCCCTTCATTAGTTGCCATGACATTCTGTACGACCTGAGCCTCAGCCAAGGTAAACCCTGATATGAATACGTCCTCTATGCCATGCTCGATCTCCAGAACAGGCGTGGATACCTCGGGTGGTGGGTGGATCGACGAATTCCCGAAGACGATGGCTACTCCCTTTCCGTAGGGGTATTTCACCATTTGATGCAAAGTGGATGACACTGCCTTTACCTGATGCAGCCACGGCCGCCCCAAAAGCAAATTAAAAGTCGCGGGAACTTCTAGGACGTGGAAATCTATCTTGTGCCGTCCCGGCCCAACCTTTGTCTGCACTTTAACTGTTCCCATTACTTCTCTACTTGTATTGTCGTATGCCCGGATAACTTGGGCTGTTGGTATGAAATCTGCAATTTTCAAGCCAATTGCATATGCCGTCCTTGCTGGGCAGACGTTGATGGCAGACCCGGTATCGACGAGTACCACCGGTATCCATTTATCTCTACATTCCACGGAGATGTAGAGGGGTTTATTGTGATTTGCGCCCTCAGGCGGAAGTTCTTTATCCGAAAAGGTCAACGTCGGGAAACCTCCTCCCGGGAAGACCAGCCCCACTAGCTGCTCTGGCGTAGTCTCTATGGAGAGTTTGGCTTTATCCATGGCTGTCAAAACAGCCTACCTGTGTATTCGTGAGGCCATGAGCAGTCCCCAAATGGAAATATCTGCTTGTATCTTTTTCAGCTGTTTGAGTACGGCTTCCTCCTCGAGCTACTTCTCCTTTTGCTTCTCAGCCTCTCTGTCCTTCCCTGAGGCCTCTGGTTGATCCAAGTGTGGGGGTTTGAAATACCGCCCACTCCGTGTCATGTGGTCAACCTCTCCAAGGTACCAGGTGTTATCGGGTTGGTTATTCCCCCAATCTTCATCCGTATGGGCAAGACATAGGTCCTCATCTTCCCACCACATTCCGTCAGCGGCCGACAGACACCTGTCCGGCCCTGGTATGACTGTTCTCGTGCTCGCAGCACCTTCCATCCACATGTCCGCAGCATTCTCGGTTCCTGTGCACACAGCGGTTTCCACTCCCACACGGGCCTTTGCCTTTCTGATCCTCTCGGAATCCTCAAAACTTGCTTGTTCTGACATAGTTGACTGTTCATTCATTTCCGTACTCAAAATGTTCCAATCTTGGGCGAAATTCTTAACACCGACGCCCCCCGGCAATATGCTCTGCTCTTCGACCCTTCCGGCCGTCGCTGATATTCTCATTCCTGCTGAGCTCTGCTCTGCCTGAAATTCTCCTACCACATCGGGCTGCTCGTCCAACCACCCGGTAACTTCTACTGAATCCTCATAATTGAACCACGCAACTGCCGCGTCGTCTGGGTATTGGTCGCTGTAAAATTGGAGATTGGCCAGGTCCTCCCCTACGGTTGTGACATCATCAATTCCCTGTCCCAGACTATCCCCTCGGATCATGCACAATTCTCCCCCTGTTGGCAGTTCCATCCTGGGCCTATCTTGGCCTATCATCGAGATGTAGTCACTCGGACTGTATGTCTTCCCACTGTAATTCCCAGATTCCGCAGACTCCGATTCAACAACCCTTTTTCCCTTCGGGGTCTCTTCTCTCCTGTTCTCGGCGGTCACCACCGCTGGCTTAGGTTGGGTTACGGAGATGTCCATCATGCACAAGTCAGTGCAATCGGGGAGGAACACCTCTGGTTTAGGCAAGTGGGTGGGTGTGATGTAGACACTAGGGTCATAAGACACGGCCCCAGTATGGATGAAATTAAGTCTTTTAGGTGGTGGAGCTTGGTTATGTGCAGGGAGGGGATTTGTAGTAACATTGGGCTTCTCGGGAGGCAAAATCACCCCGTTATCAATAAGGTCTTGAATTTCATGGCGTAACCGATAGCACTGGTCGGTGTCGTGACCGTGCTGTTGATGAAATGCACAATATTTGGTTGGGTTGTGGGTAGGAGGGAGTTTTTCTGGTAGGGGGTCGCGGCTCTAGGGGCCTCAGGTGCCCTTTCTTGATCAACACCCCCAGAGCTTTGGATAGGGGCATATAGAGTGGAGCGAAAGTTCTGGAGTTTTTGGGTGGGTATTTGGTTGTTGGTGGGTTGCTTCCGGACGCACCGGAGAATGGCGAAGCTGCCGTATTTCTTTGTGGGGGGTTAGTGGTGACCATGCTCACTTCGGAGGCTCTCGTGGTAGATGTACCACTCGGGCCTGCATTAGTGTTGCGGTTGAAGGTCCTTCGGGGTTGCTCCCGATCATTATCAATCCAGCCTTGTTTCAAGGCATCTTCAATCTGCACCCCCATTTCATGTAGGTCAGAAAAGGTGGGAAATGGGACCACTATCATCTTTTGCATCAATTTCGGCTGTAGATTGCGCACAATCATCCGAATCTGGTCTTTGTCCGTAGGCCTCAAGGTCATCATCGAAGCCTTGGCCCTCCATCTGGTTACGAACTCTGAAAAACTCTCCTTAGGCTCTTGCCTAGTTGTCTCGAGATCACGGGTAGTGATGTCAATCTGTGTGTTATATGAATACTGCGCGATGAAGGCCTCAGCCATTTCGTCCCAATTTCTCTTAACGTCATCATCTAGCTTAGCATACCATGCGGATGCCACACCTGACAGGGTCCGACCAAATAGAGACAACTTCTGGAGCCTACTGAGGCCCATTGGCCTTAGAACGTCCGAAAACAGTCTTAAGTGTACCATGGGGTCCCCGGACCCATCAAACCGATCAATATGAGGCATTTTGAATCTGTCGGGCAGCGTCACAGCTGCGTCAGTGTAACCATCTTCAATATCGGGGATAGTCTTGACCCCTTGGGATCTCTTGAACAACTTTTCAAGCTTGCTCAATTTGAGTGCGGTGGGATCAGTCTCGAACTCAAAGGGAGAGTCCGGTAGAGTGGTGGGTGTTTTTGATAGCTGAGGTTGAATTTGGGGTAGGGTTGGAGGTGGGGGTGGTCCTGTGGGCAGCTCTGTATCAGTCTGAACATTGGCTGTCTCCCCGACGTTGGGAACTCCTGGTGGGGAAGGAGCTTGATGCGAAGCAGATGCTCCGGTTTGCTGTTCCAGTCTGGCAATGGTCTCTGCCTGTTCTCTCACAACTGTGGCCTGTTGCCTGGCGAAATCTGCCTGACGGACGGCATCCTGCTGCATTGCTTTCATGCTCTCTTGAAGGTGGCGCACCATCTCCTCCAAACTAGCCATACTATCCTGCTCTGGTTGGATTAGTGGTATATATTCTCCCTCTGTCGGTGACACAGAATCCCGATCCCTACTGAGCACAGGTGGGGTGGACAAAGCCCTCTGAACTGACTGTTGTACTGATGTCCTCTGCCTTATTGACCTCCGTTTAGTAACCGAGGGTAGTGAGTAATACACTGGTTGTCCATCTATCAGATCCTCAGATCGAAGGAGTCGACGGCCTCTGACCCAGGGTGCTTGGGGGATGTCTATCGGGTCGGTAGCAATCGTGCTCAACTACCTAATAAAAAGATAAATAAAGCGTATAAATAAGCAGAAAATCGGACAGCATAACGGCATAAAATAAATAAACACACAACACACGGTTGGGATTTATAATATATAGCAAAAACCCGGGTACACTGTTTTCTCAAACACTGGTCACTGTTTCTGAATCTCTGCCTCCCCCAAAGTCTGAATCGGATACCCACAGATAACTGATTCTCAACAATACTATTGTTGGTGCCCTCAGGCCTGATACCCAATCCTGCAAACTGACATGTGTGTTCCTGTAGAGATACACTCTAAAAGCACATAGCAGATAAATGAGAGCCAATACACCCCTATGTTGGGGTAGGCTTTCCCTGTCCTATTTTGTCAGGGGCTAGGGTTTTACTACGCACGCAGCGGTTTCAAACAACCTAATATCGGGTGAGCAACCTGTCCTAGTTTGGAATGGTCACTATGGATTTCGATATGCACTAGGTCGAATGGTCAAAAGAGGGTGCCCCGGTAAAAACCGGGGTTTGTGTTCCCATACTGGCAGAGCCCGCAACCGGTCAGCCTTATGGACATGCCTTGACAAGACAAGCCTCCGGCAAACCGCTCAGGAATAGCAGATGGCCAACACGGTGTTCCTAGGCGCACCAATGCACATGCAATGCAAAGAAACACATAAGTGTAGTCAAAACGGGATATCACGAGTTCGAGTCAAGCTCTCTAAAATCCCCAGCAGAGTCGCCAAAAACTGTAACACGTCCGCAGGGGACCTCGCTACAGTTCGGACTCTCCTTTTCGTTGCGGTTCTCAATCTGAACCAAAGAGTCCAAATCCGGCAAATCGTTTGAGAAAACTGATTTTTGAAAAAGTAGTGCCAAACATGGACTGCTTTGCCAGATTACAGAGTCGCCACCTAAATATTTTTAAATGGGAAATTTAGGAAACCCTGACTCGGTGCCGAAGGCCACATGTCCGTCATCACCAAAGTGGTCTTGGCTCGGGAGCTTGGGTACGATCGGGGAAGGTCAACTATGAGCACCCCCTTTCGCCCGGTCCGAAGACCGGCCTCTACTAACCGTGATATCTGATTTTGAAAACTTTATGCGTTCTTATTCCGGTTATTAACCTAGAATTACTATGTGATGCGCGCAACACAAAAGTATAGACTAGATCGCCTAACTTGGAAATAAACATTGCATATCCGTTTTGTCTCGAAAAACGTGTTGGATTTTGCTACTCACAAGTAGGCTAAAATACGGATTTCAATGAGTTGTTCCAACTCAGGCAATCCAACCTCCACCCACAGGCATTCAAACAGTTTATCGCACATAAGCATTTAGCCGCATGGTAAGCGTACTGTCATGGAAACATTCGCACGCATGTGGTATGCTAAAGCGTAAAATACTTACATCGTACTCCGCGCCAAAACAAGAAACTAGTTAGCAAACATGCATGCCCTAGTTCATGTTAAATGGCTAATGCATCACACACAGAGATGTAATCTAGAGTAGGCTCGGCTAACCCTAAACATGGCACATGAGATGCAACAACTATCACGTATTCAATTTGGAATTGAAAGTACGATGCAGTTTGCATGATGTGCCGAACCCGAATGCATGTGAACAAATGCATGAATGCACGCATGCATTGCATAAGGTATGCCAATTTAAATATGCCCTAATCTATCAACATAAGCGGGTAAATAAAAGGGAGAAAGAAATGGGGGTTGGAAGACATACACCCACTCACACACGCTTATTACAAATTTGCCCTCGCTCGGAGGGACCGAATAATAATACAGACCGAATAAATAAACGAATAAATAAATTATTACACAATTCTAATTATTAAAATCAAAGCAAATAAATAAATAAATGCAATGGGGCCTCAGCCCTGCCTTGGGATGTGCGAATGATGCGTGCTCGATCCGACTTGCCCAGAAAACCCGTGTCATGGCATTGCTGCTTCTGTTTTTACTGCCTTGCCTCTCCAAAAATTCCCAAAGTTTCAGAATACTTCCCAAATGATCTGAAATACCCCACCGGCTGGGGGAAGAGCTCATCGGCTGCTTCAATTGACCACCGGCTGCATGTGAGGTTTATCGGCACAGAAACAGTGCCGGTCGGCACAATATACTGCCGACCGGCAGAAATTCCCTGCAGCAGACAGTTTGACAGCAGCAGCAAGACAGCAAAGCATGGCATGGGTTTTGGGGGACATGTAAGCATGGTCATTGCCTCCTATCATGCTTGGGGACTCAAGGAGGCAAGACCCTTGGTTCTTGGGCCACCAATAGTGCATCTTGATGCATGATAACCCTAAGAACCAAGGTTGCATTTTGATATGAAAATGCATGCAATACAAAAATGCTAACTAAGTCCCTATCATGCCAATATCAAGGGCCTTAGTGACATGGAAATTGAGGTGTGCTTTGTCACTTGAAGTACGAACACCCCTCGTTTTCCATACTTGGTTTGACACCCCAAACCAAGTGATGAAATGCAACTTATGCAAACATGCAAACATGCCAACATGAAAACGTGCAAACATGGACCATGGGAGCCAAGATGCTAGAATATGCAAGGCATAAAAAAAAAAAAAGTCACGCAAAGAGGGACCAATTAAGCATAGAACTAGCATGCGCTCAAGGCTTCATTGACTAAACATGCAACAACCATGAAATGAGCATACAATGGTGGACCAAACACAATGAGGCAGCCCTCAAACTCCTCTAAAACAGTGGCAAAATATGCCTCAAAACATGATTAAAATGCTACACAAGCATGCTAGTCAATGGACCTAAGTCTAAGGCACCAAAGAGAGTAACTTGACACCACTTACACAACCACTCATGGCATGCATCTAACAACCAAAAACAGACTTTTAGCATGTGAAATGACACCCAAACCCCATATATGGCAGCCCCAAAACAGTCCCAAAAGCATGAATGCACACAATGCACATTTTAAAGCATAGAGGGCACACCTTTAAAGCATGAAGAGGGATAACAAATCTAGACATGTGAGCATGGATTAAGGTCTGAAATAGCATGCCAAATGATCCCAAATCATCTAAATAGGCTAACCAATGTATGCACATGGACTATATGCTTGAGGCCAACAAACCATCATGCAAAGTAACCATACTAATCATGCCAAATATGATCAAAACAGTGGCTCACAGCCCTAGAACATGGCAAATCAAGGCTAAATGCTCCACCATGCTAAGCCGAAACATGGAGATATATGGGGCTAAACATATGGCACAATTCTAGGCCAAACGAGGCATTACAAAGTAAGTGTAAGAAGCATGCTAAGGGCCATTAAACCCATACTAGACAGAGGTTAAACATGACTTAAAACACTCAAGAAAGCTCTGAAATGAGGCCAAATGCAAGCAAGCATGCATACTAGAGCTTCATACAAGCAATGCCTACAAGCCAAAATGCAAGACAACCGAACCAAGCATGCTAAATGGGTCCAAGGCAGTGGCTCACAGCCCTTATACATGGCAAGATGATGCTATTATCTCCATGAAATCAAACTAAAACATGCAAATATCAAGGCTTAGACATATGGCACACTTCTAGGTACAAGAGAGCATTTCAAAGCAAACATAAGAGGCATGTTAAGGGCTACAAAACCGACCAAAAACAGAGGCAAAACATGACCTCAAACACCCAAAAAGTCTCTGAAATGAAGCTAAAACAAGCATGCATACATGTTACCTCATGAGCCAAAAATGAAGGCAAACAAAGGGCCAAGGGGGAGAGGGGTGTCTCTCCCCTATATGAGACTTAAAACCATCTTCCTCACCACTGAAAACCCACTGGTTTTCAGTGGTGGGAAGGCCAAGAACACCAAGTAAAGAGGGTCTTAAGCAAAGGCACCAAAAGTGGCCATATAAAGCCTAATAGGATGGACCTTTGCTCAAACCAAAAAAGAACCTTAATGAAGGTTCAAGAACAAGTAAAAACAAGACTTTTTTTTTATCTTAAACACAAACTCAAAAACACAAAGTAAAGAGGGTAGAAAGAGGTTGCAAGAATGGGGAATATAAAGTGATGTTCTTACCCTTGAAGACCCTTTGAAGAACAAGTGATGCAGCCACTCTCTAGTGCTCAAAACCAGTCCAAAACCAACACAAATAACCTTCCAAGTCTCTCAATCTCGAGCTAAGGTGTAATGGTGTGTGTAATGGTGCAAAAGTAAGGTAAATCTACACTTTCAAGCCTAAAATCACACACACAAGAGGAGAGAGATGGAGATCTATGTATCTATAGATATATGACAGAGAAATATATGTATGAGCTCTGGTTTTTGCCTCCCAAAATGCTAACCTTGAGTCAAGAGGAAGAGCTCTCCTCTTATAGGCAAGGAATGCTTAGCCACTAAGCAAGCCAAGGGCTCATCCCTCCATACACGTGTATGGAGGGGAGCAAAACACTTTACAGCTGCAAGAAAATATCTCAAAAAGCAAGTGTACAGTGCTCGGCCGGCAAAGAGTACCAAATGGCAAAATTTAGTGCCGGTCGGCACAAAATAGTGCCGGTCGGCACAATAAAGTGCCGATGGACAAACTAGCCAGTCGGTGGCCTTCAGCCCCAGCCGGTGGTGTGTAGGGATGCCTCAAAAGGCATTCCCTGCCCTCCCAAGGCAAAACACAAGCGTTTGGTGCAAAACCAAACACAAACGGTCGAGTTCGGAGGTCCTGAGGCAAGGCGCGCGCAGCCGAGAACTCCGGGAACTCCAAACGAACACACATATGGATGATCACCGAGTGTTCAAACGGTGACGTCTGAGTCTTGAGGACGGTCAAAAATGGGGTGTCTACAATTCCCCAGTCACCGACACTCCGGATTATCCATGATGGAGTTAAGTCTTGTTGTGTTTTCATGTGCATTTCATTTCATATTGAATTGTGCAATTCGGCTCCTCGGCCATCATGCATCGAGATGCGTGATTGGTGGCACGAGGATCGAGACATGCATACATTTGTGAAAATACATTGCCATACCCCTTTCCTGCTCTCTGTTGCAGCAAATCAAGAATTAGCAGTCTTCCGAGGCTTGGCGCGCTTTCCAAAAAACTATTGCAAAACAGAGGCTAATTAGGGCATCACAGTGGATTTCCGCGCGAAGGCAACCCAGACATGCATCATTCATCATCTGAGGAAGAGTCGAGACAGTCCCTGGCTTGCATGCCAGTTTATTATTTTCTTAGTAAATTTGTTAATTAATTAGGAATTTGTACATATTTTGGACTGTATTATTTATTTGGACTGTACTATTCGGGACTGTATATTATTCATTCGGACCCTCTGCGCGAGGGCATAATTGTAATAAGTGTGCGTGAGTGTGATGTATGTCTTCCAACCCCACGTCTTTCTTCCCTTTTATTTACCAGCTTATGATGGTTAGATTAGGGCATGTTTTAATTAGCATACAGTATGATAGCATGTTTGCATTCATTTATCTGTTTTGCATGCACCGGGCTCGGCGCATCATACTAACTGCATTTGTATTTCAATTCTAAGTTGAATACATGATAGCTGTTGCATCTCATATGCCATGTTTAGAATAGCCGAGCCTGCTATAGTTGCATTTTTGCATGTGTTGCATTAGGCATTTCCGTATAATTAGGATCATGCATGGATTTCTAATTAGCTTCTGTTTTGGCTTGGAGTACTCGGTGAGTTTTTATGCTTTAGCATCCTTACATGCTTGTGAGTGACTGCCATGAATAGCATGCTTACCATGAGGCTAACTGCTTATGTGATATAACTGCCTGAATGCCTGTGGGTGGAGGTTGGGTTAGTTGGATTGGAACAAATCATCAACTGTGAGTTTTTAAGCCTACTAGATAGTGGCAAAATCATGTTTTCTAAGCCCACCCGAGGGTGGCAAATCCACGTCTTAGCCTACTCACGAGTAGCACCATCAAACCATTTTCAAAAACAAACATGAAATGTTTTGTTCCAATTCAGGCGACTCGGTCTATACTTGTATGCTGTGCGCAGCACATAGTAAATCTAGGCTAATAACCGAAATAAGAACACACAATGTTTTCAAAAATAGATATCATGGTTAGTAGAGGCCGATCTTTGATCGGGCGAGCGGGGGTGCTCACGAAGTGACCTTCCCCAATCGTACCCAAGTTCCCAAGCCGAGGCAACTTTGGTGATGACGGACACGTGGCCTTAGGCACGAGTCAGGGTTTCCTAAATTTCCCAAAATAAAATATTTAGGTGGCGACTCTGTATTTGGCAAAGTAGTCCATGTTTGACACTTCTTTTCTAAAAATCTATTTTCTCAAAACGATTTGCCGGATTTGGACTTTTTGGTTCAAGATTAAGAACCGTGACACAAATCGAGTCCGAGCTGTAGCGAGGTCCCCTGCGGGCTTGTTACAGCGGCTAGTTTGTGTGTGTCTGTGCTGGGTAATCAATTCGGCGGGGTTTGTTTTGTGGAGCAACAGTTTGTTTGATCATTATTTGGTGGGTTGATTTGGTTCTGCTTCGAAGACTTTGGTTTATCTATTCAGTGAGGTATTTCCTCTTATTTATTTGTGATTATTTGAATTTCACCTAGAGATGGTTTTGTGAGACCATTTGTGTCTAGTTTGTAATCGTTTGGAAACTTTTTGGTTGATAGTGGAATCAAATTTCGATCCCGTGAACGTACCTCACATTGAGAGAACCATGTAAAATTCTTGTGTTGTTGTTGATTTAATTTTTCCACATTAGTTTTTATTCCCATTGCTTGATTTACTTGTGGGAAATCATCTATGTTCTCTAACAACTGGTATCAGAGTTTATGGTTTATTTGGGTTTATTTATTTGTGTAAATCGATGAAGGGGAATGTGGGTCGCATGTCTAACTTCAATGGAAGCAATTGGGTAACTTGGAAAACTAAAATGGAGGACCTATTATTTTATAAAGATTTGTATGGGCCTATTGAGGATGATAGTGGCAAACCCGATGGTATGAAAGATGATGAATGGAATAGGTTTAATCGAAAAGTCGTTGGTGTTATCCGTCAAAAATTGATGACAGTGTGTTTCATCATGTGCCGAATGTTGCTATTAAAACTTCGGTACATGATTTATGGAAAAAATTAGGTCTTTATGATAGAAAATCAACCACAAATAAAGCCTTTCTGTTTCGAAAGCTGATTAATTTAAAATATAAAGATGGTAGCCCTATTTCGGAACATTTGAATGAAATAAAGAGTATTGTTAACTAACTTGTTTCTATGAAAGGCTTTGATGCTACTTAGTTCTCTGCCTGAAAGTTGGGAGACTTTGGTTGTGACGATTAGTAATTCAGCACCCGATGGAATTGTCACAATGAGCGAAGTCACTAGTAGCTTGTTGAATGAAGAAACTAGAAGAAAATCAGCGGGTTCCTCTCATTCAAAAACATTTGTTGTGAGAGGTCGAAACAAAACAAGGGGGAGGAGTAAGACTCCTCATGGTCGCGATCAAAGCCATGACAAATTAAGAGATGGTTCTTTTTCAAAGAAAGACATTGAGTGCTATTATTTCCATGAGAAAGGGCACATGAAGCGGGAATGCCAAAAGCTCAAGAACAAGGAGAAAATGCGGGACAAAAGTGTGGATAAGAAGCAAGAAGACACAGCGACGATTACTACCGATGATCTCCTGGTCGTTTGTGAAGATAATTGTATCAATTTTGTGGGCTAAGAGAGCAATTGGGTGATTGATTCAGATGCTTCTTTTTATGTGACTTCTTGAGTTGATTTCTTCACTACCTATACCAAAGAAGATTATGGTTGTGTTCGAATGGGTAATGAAGGTTTGTCCAAGATTATTGGTATGGGTGATATTTGCTTGGAAACAAATTTGGGTTGCAAGTTGTTGCTTAAAGATGTGAGGCATGTTACTAACATTCGCCTCAATTTGATATCCACCGGGAAGCTAGATGATGAAGGCTTCAACAACAAATTTGGTGATGGAATATGGAAGCTCACGAAGGGTTCTTTGGTGGTGGCTAAGTGCAAGAAGACTAATACACTTTATTCAAAGCAAGGAAAAATTTGTAAAGTGTTGTCAATGCACTTGAAGATGATACTTCGACTGAATTGTGGCACAAACGGCTTGGCCATATGGGTGAAAAGGGGCTATAAGTTTTGTTTGAGAAAAAGTTTTTACCCGGTTTGAAAGGTACACATCTTAAAACTTGTGTTCATTGTTTGGCGGGTAAACAACATAGAGTTTCTTTTCATAAAAATGTTGCTTCTAGAAAAGAAAATGTTTTGGAGTTGATTCATTCGGATGTTTGTGGTCTTTTGAAAGTTAGAACACATAGTGGTGCACTTTATTTTGTTACTTTCATTGATGATTATTCAAGAAAAGTTTGGGCTTTTCTACTAAAAACTAAAGATCAAGTTCTAGATGTATTTAAGCATTTTCAGGCCATGGTTGAAAGAGAAATAGGCCAGAAATTGAAGTGCATCCGAACAGACAATGGTGGTGAATACATTGGGCCATTTGATGAGTATTGTCGTAGCCAAGGTATTCGGTATCAAAAGACAGTTAAGAAGACTCCTCAACAAAATGGCATTGCCAAGAGGATAAACCGCACCATTGTGGAAAGAACAAGGTATTTGCTTTCACATGCTAAATTACCAAGATCTTTTTGAGGTGAGGCAATGAGGAAAGCAGTTGATGTGATCTATTTGTCCCCTTCTTATCCTTTGAATGGTGATGTTCCAGAAAAAGTTTGGACAGGCAAAGATGTGTCTTATGAGCATTTGAGAGTGTTTGGTTACCGACCCTTTGTTCGCATTCCAAATGATGAAAGGTCCATTGTTGATAGTAAGTCAAGACAATGTATTTTTCTTGGCTATGGACATCATTAATTAGGTTATAGGTTGTGGGATTCGGTCGATAAGAAAGTCATTCAAAGCCGTGATGTTGTGTTTCTTGAAGACCAAACAATTGAAGATTTTGGCAAAGGCGATCAACCGAAGCCAAAAACTAGTGATCTCATTGACATTGATCCATCTTCTTCGTCTTCGGTGGATAATGAAAATGAAGGAGATATGTAGCCACCTTTTGAAGATGTAGATGATGATGCTACTCCAAATGAAGTTGAGCCGAAAATTGAGGAAGAGTATCTAACTCAAGAACCGCCACCACAACTTGAGTTGAGAAAATCTACAAGGGACCGACAACCTTTGAGAAAGTATCCTCCCAATGAATTTGTATTGATTTCCGATCAAGGGGAGCCTGAGAACTACCAAGAAGCAATTGAGCATGCAAACAAAGGTGATTGGAAAAAGGCAATGGAAAAGGAAATGAATTCCTTACTTGAAAATCAAACTTATGATTTAGTGAAGTTGCCTAAAAGGAGAAAATTCTGAAAAATAAATGGGTTTTCAAATTGAAGAATGATGGCAAGAATGTGAGGTACAAAGCACGTCTTGTTGTGAAAGATTGTGAGCAAAAAAAAGGTATTGACTTTGATGAGATTTTCTCGCCGATTGAGAAGATGTCTTCAATTCGGGTTGTACTTGGCATAGCTGCAAGTATGAACCTTGAAGTTGAGCAACTTGATGTGAAAACCGCGTTCCTTCATGGTGACCTTGAAGAAGAAATTTACATGGAGTAAACGGAAGGAGAAAGGGAAAGAGAAATTTGTTTGCAAATTGAAGAAAAATTTATATGGCCTCAAGTAAGCCCCGCGACAATGGTACAAAAAAAATTTGACTCTTTCATCACAAATAATGGTTTTTCTAAAACCACTTCGGACCATTGTGTGTTTGTGAAAAATTTTCCGGATGGTAAATTTATTATTCTTTTGCTTTATGTTGATGACATGTTAATTGTGGGTCAATATTACACTATGATTAACATGTTGAAATTAGAGTTAAGCAAGTCTTTTGCTATGAAAGATTTGGGGTCGGCAAAGCAAATACTTGAATTGAAAATTGTTCGTGATCGCAAAAAGGGGCTAATTTGGTTGTCTCAAGAAAGTTACATTGAAAAAGTTCTTGAGAGGTTCAACATGGATAAAGCAAAGTCGGTTGGTTGTCGACTTACGGGTCACTTCAAGCTTAGTTTGAATCAATGTCCTACAAGTAAGAAAGACAACAAAGAGATGTAGAAAATTCCTTATGCTTCAGCAGTTGGTTCTTTGATGTACGCCATGGTTTGTACAAGGCCGGATATTGCTCACGCTGTTAGTGTAGTGAGTCGATTTCTGTCTAATCCGGTTAAAGAACATTGGGCAATGGTGAAGTGAATTCTAAGATATCTTCGAGGGACTTCGAAAGTGTGTTTGTGTTTTGGGAATGGTAAGCCGATACTTGGTGGGTTCATAGATTCTGACATGGCCAGTGATGTTGATTCTAGGAAATCTACTTTGGGATATTTAATGGCTTTTGCAGGGGGAGCTGTGGCATGGAAATCTAAATTACAAAAATGTGTCGTTCTCTTAACTACTGAAGTTGAATTTATTGTCATTGCAGAAGCTTGCAAAGAAGAGTTATGGTTGAAGAAATTTTTGCACGAATTGGGTTTGAAGCAAGAAAGGTGTAACAACCCTGACCTCTAATTAACGTTAATTCATAATTAAATAAGCCTGATTAGTAATTAAGGTGAAATCCTGAATTAATTGCATGCGTGTGTCGTATTAATGTGCTTATATCTGTTTATCGTAAAAATATCTGTTTCTCTTTTGTTCTACGAATTGAAGGCCTTATCGGCATCTAATTACGAAATTGACTTGATTTATGTATTATTTAGGATTTTTGGAAAATTGTGGTAGGTTTAATTAAAATTCAGTTCGGAACGATTAAATTAGAATTTTAATATCCAATTGATTAGTTGATCAACAATTAGCCAAGCCTATATAAGGCTCCCATATGTGCCTCTACTAATTCTTTTCTTCATCTCAACACATTTTTGAGCTCGTACACACAAACCAAACGTGGGAGAGAGAGAGAGAGAGAGAGAAGAGAAGTTTGAGCTCAAATTAAGAAGATTGCTAGAGAACTTAGAGATTTTGGCTTGGAACTTCCAACAATTGATCATCTAGAGCATCATTGATAAGCCTAGTAAGAATTCAAAATTTAGATTGTACAATTATGATGTGTAAGACATGAACTCTAGAGAATTATGATGGATAATACAAGAATTGAGCCAGAAATGAAGAAAATTGAACCATATCATGCATGCATGCATAGATCATAGCATTTTGAGTTTGAATTCCACTCAAATCATATATGCATGTGTCCTTCTTGACTTGGTTTTGAGAATTCATCACATTTCTTACCATTTGACCTTAATTGATCATGTTTTGAAGAGTCTAAGTTCATGTCAATTCATGGATGTTATCTTCAAGTTATGTTCTTTGAGCTTCAAGCTTGGTTTTGTATAATTAACTTACCTTTGGGCCTTGATTTTGTGAATTGATTTTGAATTCAAGTTGTTTTGCATGTTCACACTAGTTTCCTTCAGTTTTTGGCCCAAAGGATCATGAATTTTAGTTTAGAATTGGAGTTTTGAGCTTGGGAGCAAATTTGGAAATTCCAAAATTCTGCTTCTACGCTCGAGCGGAGGAACTTATGCTCGAGCAACCACTCTGAGTGTGTGCAGGTCCGCTCGAGCGACCTAAAGTTGGCTCGAGCGTGAAATGCATGCTCCCAGAAGTTTATCATTTTTGCAGACCACTCGAGCGACAAGAGTTGTGCTCGAGCGAGGACTTGAGTTTCACCCTCGAGTGACCGTCGAGCGTGAAAATCACACAACCAGTACTTTTTCAAAGTTTGCAGAGCAGACACTCACATGTTTGCATGTCCGTTCGAGCGAAGGAAGTTGCGCTCAAGCGGGACCCCTGTTTTCAACAAGTTTTGTTAAGGGTTCCAAAGTGCATTTTGACATCCACATTGCATCCTAAGCATTCCTAAGCCATGATTGAGACTCAATAAGAGGTTAAGACTTAGAAACACATTAGGAATGAAACGAAAGAAGTTAAGCACCAACCGAGTGTGTGTTTCATTATGTGTTTCTGCTATGTGTGTGTAGGTCACGCGCCACAAGTTATCTGATCTGTCTATTTTGCAAGTGAAGCCATCTGTGAGTAATAACTTTGTAAAGCTATGTTCACGTTAAAGTATTTTCTTATACAATATGACAAGAAATGATCTACATTCTGAAATGCTATGATCTGTATCAATGAATGAATGTCCAATTTTTAACAAGTATGTGTGGTATCCTTAGCACAAGGCCTTTGCCCAGAGGTAATAATACCGTGGTCTACAAGTACAAGGCCCTTGCCCAGGGGTAACAATATCGTGGTTTCATGGCCCTTACCCGGGGGTAATAATACCGTGGCCCAAGTATATTACAAGTACCCGGTACCAGAGGTTCCTTATGGAACTAACAAGCATGATAACGCTAATGGATGTACCATGCATGATTAAGTATGAACTCTGATTTCCGTATGTAGTTTGAACAAGAATATGAATAAACATCTGTTTTTTATATGAACTCTGATTTCTAAATCTATTATGGACATCATTCATTTAAACCCTTTACTTTGTTATTATTCACTGGGCTCCCGTTCACTATTTATTTTACATACGTAGGTGAGCAAGCGCGTGACCAGGCCTAAGCTGTTGCTTGGAGTGTTCTAAGTCAGCCAACCATTGTACCTCCTGGGGAGGTTCCTTTTTATTTTTCTTTTTTCTTTCTTTATGAGAAGTCTAGTTCTGTAAACCTCGTGAAGATGTTTTTGTTGGTTGTTTTACTTATCTGTATATTGGGGCTAAGTCCCTTTTAATTGTATCTATAATGAATGCGACGTATGACTACTGCATAATGATGTCACATGTATGTGTATAAAGGTTTAAAATTTCTGTCCCATATATGTCTTCACAGCTTAATGGACTATGTATGTTTCTATATTTGCTTTTGCAGTTCCTAATTATAAGTTATTCTGTTTAGAGGCCTTTGATAATCTAAGGATTACTGGCCGGTTACGACACTAAACCAAATGGGCGAGTTTGGGTCGTGACAAAAGGTATGTGCTTTATTGTGATAGTCAAAGTGCTATTCATTTGAGTAAAAATTCTACTTTTCATTCGAGATCGAAACACATTGATGTGAGATACCATTGGATTTGTGATATGTTAGATTCGAAATTGTTGCAACTCGAAAATGTTCACACTGATAATAATATTTCAAATATGTTGACTAAGACTTTGTCGAGGGACAAACATTTGAAATGTCGAATTTTGGCAGGTATGGTTGATGTCTCCACTTAAGTCGGTATGGGGAGAATTGTTGGGTATACCTCCTTAGTGGAGTATGGGACCCAATTGGTTTATTAAAATATTTGGTTTGGTTTGGTTTGGTGTTAGTTATAATATATTTTTAATATATTATACCTAATGTTTGGAGGCCGAATGGGTATTTAATAATCAGTTTGATAGTAGTTAGGGTTTTGATAAAAAGCCCAAAAGTTAACCAATTTGATAGTATTTAATAATCAGTTTGATAGTAGTTAGGGTATTAAAAAAGTGTTGTGGCTGCTATCAATATTGTTCTATCTCTTCTGAAGTGCTGTGTGGCTGGTTTATGTGTGTGTGTGTGCTGGGTAATCAATTCGGTGGGGTTTGTTTTGTGGAGTAGTAGTTTGTTTGATCATTATTTGGTGAGTTGATTTGGTTTTGCTTCGAAGACTTTGGTTCGTCTATTCGGTGAGGTCTTTCCTCTTATTTATTTGGAATTCACCTAAGGATGATTTTGTGAGACCATTCGTGTCTAATTTGTAATCATTTAGAAACTTTTTGGTTGATAGTGGAATTAGATTTCGATTTCGTGGACGTACCTCACATTGAAGGAACCACGTAAAATTCTTGTATCGCTGTTGATTTAATTTTTCCGCATTAGTTTTTATTCCTATTGATTGATTCACTTGTGGAAAATCATCTATTTTCTCTAACAAGTGATACCATTCATTGTAAGATGGTGGGCATAGAATCTTACACGATCTAAAATGTCTTATGCATATAATTTTATTGCTTAATTGAGCAGGTAGAAGCAGAAAGGAGCAGAGTTTCTTGTCGAGTATCATGATCTTGCGAAGAAGACACTGACATGAAAACACTTGAGTATGTTTCTCTCTTCTCTGATCGAATAGAACTTGTCAATGTGCTTCATGTTTTCTGCATATTCTTAAAACATGTTGAAATATGATCTATTCCTTCATTTTTTAATTGCATCTTACCTTGTCATTGTTTGAGTTTTACATTTTGTATTATTTTTTAGTTTCTACATTTGTCTTTGTCCGTATTGAAATTTTATTTTACATAATAAACCTATACCGAAACTGAACTAAATGATAAATGAAGTGAGGTACCCGAGAATCTAACAGACACATTACTTGGAGATTTTGGCAAAAAAAAAAAAGAAGATATTCCATGCCACCAGAGAGTGCTTTGTTGTGCTAAGATTACTGACATCCTTTTTATATTTGTGTCTGTTCCATGTTTGTGCTTCTTACTTGGTAGTTAGATTTAATTGATTGATAGTATTCTGATAAAATTGTAAGGACAGCCAATCCTTGGTGGAATTGGTTACATCCTGTAAAAGCTTTGTAATCATTACTTATTTCTAGAATGTTTTGCCAATCATAAACCCGTGCCTTTCTCTTTTTAGTTCCTAAATAAATGAGAAGAACAACCATTTCATAGCATAATAAGATTGCATGCATATGGCCTAATCATTTGTTTTTAATCATTTTTAAAAGTGAAACTAGTATTTTTTTTCTCCTTTTTTTTTTTTTTTTTTTCCCCATAAAGAGTAATTGCAGGCCTCTTCCCTTGTATCACCACCATATGGTTGGGGCGAGCATTCAGGTCAGCCCTGCTCTTTTCTTTCGCTACAGTCTTGCCACTTATGTTTCTCTTCTCATTCTGTTAAACTTGTTTGGTGCAGTTGCAAAACGTAGCAAAACTTCTAGATTCTGGGGCTGTTAGGGCCACACGATTTTTGTGGCGATATCCAATTGCTTGAATCCTACTGCTTTTCTATTTGGTGAGAATATATAATATATCACCAATTATTTTATTTTTTATTTTTTGGGATTTCATGTTTCAATGAAAGAGTCTAGTTGTTAAAAATCGTTAAGAGTGCTTTGAATTGCATGATAACCATGCTAAGTTATCCACAAGTATTTGTGCATCTTTTTTTGATGTATCTGCTACATCGTCTGCAGGTATGAATATGTTGCTATCTGCAAATTTTGTCTCAGTTTTTTTTTTTTTCAACAGTAGTTGATTATTATATTTGTTAGCATTAATGATGGGTCTATCTATTGAAAACTACCATGGAGGACACTTTATTGATCATGAGCACGATGGCCATTTTGTTAAACAAAAAATAACAGTAGATGTACAGGATGTATAACAAAGAGAAATGTGCATGCCACATGCACCACAGATACATATATTAGGTTCTCAGATGCAGAGGGACAGTCGGTCTTGAAAGACGGTGGTAATGAAAACTTCTAAGAGGCAAATTTATGGTGCTCTCTTTTGAATGTATGTTCGGAATGTAGGTTTAAACTTAAGTATCAAGTTTCCTCTATGGTGTTCGTATTTTAAACAACGATGAATGTGGACCATTTTCATATCCAAGTTAACCAATGAGTGCCTAAGCATTTTGTTGTTGTGATTATTGTCGTTCTAGCTGTTGATTAAGCCTGTTTTCAAATCCTCTAATTCAGAGGAGAGGCAGCTATTTTTTCTTTTTTTACTGAAACTTGGATTCATGAATATCTACTATTTACAATCTACTGATGCATGTTCTGTGCAATAAGTAGGAACAAGCTAATTCTTTTTCCTCTAGAGAAGTTGCCGAATCCATGGGACTCGCCAACCATACTTTACAGTGAAAGCTAGCTCTGCACGAGGCCATTTGCAGACAATGCTGGCATTGCCTGTTTGTGACAACTACAACATTGTTAGTTCTCTATGTAGATACAAGTTTGTTCCTCCACAAACCACAAGAGTAATTAAGCATGGCGAATCGGGTCAATCTGTTCAGTACCAATGCAAGGGAAGTCTTTTCTTCCTTGAATCCACTGCCAGGAGTGGGAAACACTATGCAAGTTATGTGCGATGCAACTCTTTCTTCATGCTGACATATCTCTAATTACTATTTTTTTATTATTTTAATTTTTTTGGGTCAAAAATGCTTTGTACCCAGGAAAAAAATAAGTTAGATGCATTCAAAAAGTAAAGTGTATGACTATAGATTCAAACGTTGGTGTGGTGTGAACTAATACCCAAATGAATCTTGTTTGCATATTTCAAATTTTGAATATTTTTTAAATATTTTTTCTGGGTAGGCAAGTGTCACCATTTGTTTGACTTTTGACTGGAAAAAAATTATGTGGTGTTAGATATACCTTATTGCATATAAGAATCTTAATGTACTAAGTGAAAAGTTCTAATCTTTGGTTTGCCAACAATTTCCTTTTTGACGCATTGTTTGCCAATAACGCGTTTAAACTTCGGTTAAAAGTAATATCAAATGGTGTATTGGACAACTTTAGCGGTTTGGATTGACATTGCCACTTCTAACCTATATATGGCAGGGTAAATAAAATTGATGTAATTGAATTGACAATTCAAGTGTAACCAAAATTTCAAGATTCGTTCTGTTTTTTATAATTTATGATCTGTTTCAGTTTGACCGATACAAACTAAATTGACCAAAGTATTCTATGTAAATAATTTTTAATTTTAATTCTGTAAGCATTAGAATATAAGTGATTAATAATTTAAGTTTTGTTAAAAAAAATATTTAAAATTGAAGTATTTATAAAACAACTTTTGTCATTTTTCTTCATTTACTTTCAATGAGATTTTGTAAATTTTTATAGAACTTTTTAAAATCTTATGAGAATTCTTTCTCTATACAAAATCGATAAAACATAATTGTATCTTGCGATTTGTTGCGATTTATCAATTAATATAATTGAAAAAATTGATTTAATGTTAAATTCTCTTTCAATCTTGACCGAATCGAGTCATTTATACTCTATGCATATGTATATTTCTCAGGAAAATAATATAAATTATTTTTTTAACAAATAATTTTAACAGATAAAAATAAATATAGAATAAACTGATTTAGTGCCTGAATCTCTCGCCTTACAAAATTATAATTTAATTTATGAACCGAATACCGTAAAAGATATGCAATATTTTAAAATTTCTTTATCAGGATCCATAATAAAATATCTTTTAACTTTCTCATGTTTAATCTGTCAACTTGACTTTTTAAATTTACTTTTAGGTTAGGTTTGTTTTATGAGTTTAACTAAAAATTAAAAAAATAATTATATTTTAACATATTTTTTTTATTTTTCCTTTTTAAAATTTATACCTACATTTATAAATCAAATACTGCCAAATAAAGTTGAATTATATCCCGATAAAGTAAGTCTTCACGTCAATTTCAATGGGGAAGTCTTTGTTTGAAATGATTATGAAAGATCCGACGGTGGTTGCAGGGTCCTTATGCTTTAAGAAATGCATCAACGGCTCTGATTTACGGATTCAAAGAAACAACAAAGCGCGATTCCCTCCTACTTTTGATTTTGGAGTTTTATAAAAATGTAAGATGATTGATGCATGAATTTTAAAGGTTGAAATTGTGATTGAAATAGTTTGAAGATAGGCCACGCTTGTTTTAAGTAGACTTCATGAATTATACGGTTTTGTTAGGTTGGTAAGTTTTATTATGGGTCTTATTTTAATTATTTAATGTGTAGAGTGTTTTGAGTATTTTATTTTTATAAAAGATAATATTGATTGGATATCAACAATTATTTGATCGAATCAAATTTTTGTCAATAATTTATTTTAAAAATTATATGTCCCGTTGATAGTTCTAATATGATTAAGTAATTATCGATATCTGATCAACATAATTTTTTATAAATATAAAGTACTCGGCGAATTCTACACACTAGATGGTTCATATTATTGAAATAGGTCCCGTTGTGGGCTCCAACGGCTCAATATCACACTTCAATCCGATCTAAGACGGGAGACAAGCTTGACCCTTTCAAAATATTTCTTACGTTTGGTTTGGTCTTATTAAATGTGTAATGATAAATTTAATATTTTGATAGATGTTACAATAGGAAGAAATGGGTATCATAATGAAAGATTATATATACTATAACTTTTTTAGAATCCTTTTTTGTGGTAGAACATGCCCCATCAGCACTTTCTGAACTGTTTTTTAGATTTTTATTGGGTATTACAGTGAAAAAAAAAATGTCACAGTGGGAAAAAATATACTATAATCTTTTTAAAACCCTTCTTTGTGGTGGAATATGTCACATACCACATCAGTTGGGTTTTGTTGGGTATTACAGTGAAAAAAAGTATAGCCTTTTTAGAACCCTTCCTTGTGATAAAACAAGCCACATGCCACATCAGCTAGGTTTTTTAAAAGAGTTTTCAAATTTTAAAAATTTGTTTGGTTATGTATTTTGAAATAATTTTGTAGTTGAAGTTTTGTAGTTATAACTTTTGGCCTTGTTTGGGAAGTTAGCTATTTGGCTCTTTTAACCTACCTAAAATATTTGTGTTTGGGAACATAATTATTTTTTGTTTTTTTTGTTGTTGTAGTTGATTTGATCGTTGTGCGGGAAAAATGAAATGATTATGGGTTGAATGCAATATTTTATCTTATTGGCTATTTTACTATATTTTGTTCTTATTGGCTATTTTAGTCACAAAAAAAAAGAAAAAAAAAAAAGAAGAAGAAATGAGATAATAAAAAATAATTAAAAAAAAAAAGTGATTGAAAGTAGTTTTGAGATAAACAAGTTTTAAGTTTTGAGCTCTTAAAAATTATTTTCCAAATTAAACTGTTAGGTCTTTATTATTGGCAATCTCGTTGAACAAAACTCCTTTCAGTTGTATTTTTATTTGATCTATTGTATCTGTGAATTATGATAGTTTAGATATGAATCTAACTCAAGTTGTGCTTGTACAGAGGAGTTTGTACTGATATTTCATATCTTGGACTTGAGCATTCCTTATTTGCTACTTCGTTGACTAAGTATGGAGACCGAAGCCAAGAAATAAATCAAAGTTGATTAACTGCTTGAGCATTTTTTTTGTGCGTTCGAGCGGTAAAATGATTCATCCAGTATCTCTACCCGCGTTCCGAACTTCTGGGAGACAAGTTTTACCGCTTGAGCGGTAGATGTTACGCAATCTGGCTTATACATGAGCATTGCCTTTAGACACACTACGCAAACAGTCTTCGCTGCTCTATTTAGTATAAACTATGTTATTTGTGATTTTTAGGGTTTAACTCATCTAAATTTCTAGAAAGGAGTAAAATACAAAGTGTTATATACTGGAGTATGTTTATACATGAGTTTCCTTGATGTATAGAAGGTGATCGATTGATTAACGAATTATATACTGACAAACATAAAAGGTTGTTTTTGTTATTTGATTCACAAAAAAGAATAGTGTTTATCGATGGATTCCAAGAAATTTAGGCCTGAAATTAGTAAATTTTGAAGTGGCTCATTGTCGTGGATTTGATATTGGCGTTATGGATTCAATGCTGGACAAAGTAATTCCGAGGTGAAGACGGTAGTATAAGAGGCACATCGAGTTTGGTTCAATTTGGGCGTGGATTCGATAGGAAAATTAAGGATTCTTG